>CM070022.1:34138537-34153035 GCA_036247105.1 Cirrhinus mrigala
ACCAAGATTCAGAATTATTGGAATGGAATTTTTGATGTCCTTTCAGAGATTTTTTAAGTGCAATTGCAGCTGGATCCGGCACTTTTTATTTTGGGATTTTCAGAAAGTATGCATTCATTATCAGGAGCACAACACAAACTGCTTGCATATAGTTTAACTACAGCCAAGAAGCTAATACTTTTGTTCTGGAAGAAAAAGGAGGCTCCTACATGTAAGCTATGGCTTGGAGAGATGATTTCTACTTTACATTTGTAACGAATTAGGTACTGTCTAAAGGGCAAATTTGAGCAGTTTGTCAAAATCTGGCACCCTTTTCTCTGTTATCTTGATGGAAAACCTGCGGACTAATGCATAATTTGTTAATGTCATGTTTTAACATTTTTTATCATACATTGCAAACTAATGTAAACAGGTCTTGTAAGGGATGGTTTGTGAGGTAGAAAATAGAATATTTCTAGAATGCTATTTCATGGTTCTTAATTTTAAATAAATAACCAAACGAGAAAAAAACTAACATTAGGGGAACGTTCTATGTTTGCTGGGGTTTGCCTATAATCAATGAAGCTGTCTACACTGTGAAATGAATCTCTTACTTATATCGTATGCACATCTGCTCTCTGTTGTTTATGATGAGAGAATTCACGAGAGATCAGAATTAAGTCAGAGAGCACTGAACAAACCTCCACTGCATTTTAGTGATGAACAATTTGAACACTTCTGATTGAACAGTGCATACATTACCTTAAGAGAATCATTTGTGATTGGTTTAATGTGTAAACATGTAAAAAATAAATAAATAAATAAATATGATGCAACATGAGCAGATATCGATTTAATGCAGCGATTGACACTTTTCATTTAATTTTTACTTTGTTCGTGACAGTGTGAGAAACATAAATATTACGTTGGTTGAAAACACTGAAAAGTTTTAATAGATGACAAGTGAGCACGTACAGGAGTTTTCTGAGAGTGCTTAAACTTGCATTTAAGTAAATTAAAATGTTTCGATAATGTAAATGTTTTTTTGCTTACTTTCAGTACAATGAAAGCGTTATAATTAGTAACTCACTTTTTTTTAATTAAATTTACGTTAAATACAAAATCAGTTGTATTAAAAATATTTTATTACATGACACCCATATGTAAATTACTTAAGTACATTTTTTAAGCTTTTATGTGTTGTTAATATTTTACACTTACTTTAGGCTACTTGCACATCGCCCACTAATATGATATGCAAAATGCATTTCTTTACACATATTCAAAAAATCAAGATATTTCATGATATAGTTAACAAGTTTGGGAATGTCTAAAAAAAAAAGAAAAGAAAAATGAAATAAAACCAATAGGTCTACATCAGTTACATAGCACTGTCACATGAATTTTTCTGTTTTGTGTTTTTAGTACTGACTTACAACATCTACTCTCAGCACACTGAAGGTGATTCAATTTGATTCATATATTTCATTACATGAGTGTTTCTACAGCAATTGTTACAAACCAACTGAAAGTTGAGACATTACCTTTTTTTATGAAAATTACAAAATTACATTTACAATGACGGAAATTATACTTTTATTACGATTATAAATGCACACTTTTAATAAGCTGAATTATTCATGGGACAATCATGAGGTGTGACAAGAAACACACACACAAAAACATTCTCTGTGATATCAAAATGAAAACAGACAAGATCTTTTGTTGGTAAACTTAATGAAAAACTCACGTTTCCAAATTCTCAATGATTGTATATTGACAGATCTTTTATAAATGTCTAAAACAGCAGAGAACAACACTTTACTCTCATCTGATTTAGCATGTGTGTTTTACAGTGAAGTAACTGTGTTCATACAGTAAAATCAGCACATTATTTTCATTGTGAATTGTTGTCATTGTACAAAAAAACCAAAAGTCAAAGTGACCATCAAACCTGCTCAACATGTATTCAGAGGAGAGACAGTCACTCTCAGATGTGACATATATGATGAAGGAGTCACTAGATGGCGCTACAGCTGGTATAAAGAAGGTTCATTCAGTGTTTTCAGTGAACTACAGGAACACACATTCAGTCCTGTTACTGAGTTTGACGCAGGTAAATACTCCTGTTATGGAGTAGAGAGAGGAGGATCACGAACAACACACAGTGATGAAGTTACACTGACAGTATCAGGTGAGTTTGATCAACTCTTACTAAACACACACAAGATAATCATGTTATTAACGAGTGATTTCTCAACTTCAGTTCCCAGAGCAGTTTTAAGTGTTTCTCCACAGACGTGGTTGACTGAAGGAGATTCAGTGACTCTGATCTGTGAGGTTAACGGCTCCTCTACAGGCTGGACATTCAGCTGGTTCACTGAGACTGTCTGATCAGGTAAAATATAATGTGCTTCATGTAGTAACATATGAATAAACTGGTTTCATAAAAAAAATATTATAGTGATTAAATATTTTTTCAGTCTGAATGCTCTGATTATACCAACAAAGGTAATTTATAAGACTCATGTAAAAATGACTTCTCATTTCTTGAGGTAACTGCTCATTTTTACTTTACACAGGCAACAGCAATCATTATAATCTGCTCTCAGACAGCAGCAGAGGAGCTGGAGGAAACTACACTGTCAGTTCTGCTGCTCTGAAACACACAGGAGTTTATGTGTGCAGAGCAGAGAGACTGTCTCAATATCAATAAAACTGTCTTGACTTGATTTTCAAATTGTCTCTGTAATTGTCTTCTCAGGTGTTTCTCTGATCATCAGTCCCAACAGATCTCAACACTTCACATATGTCTCTCTCTATCTGAGCTGTGAGGACCAGAGTAACTCTACTAGATGGAGAGTGAGAAAATACACAGACAGATATGGGCTGGAAGATTGTTCATCATCAGAGTTGGGATCACAAACAGGATCTTCATGTACAATCAGATCCACCACCCAATATGACACTGGAGTGTACTGGTGTGAGTCTGAATCTGGAGAGAAAAATCATCCTGTTAATATCACTGTACACTGTGAGTCTGTGTTTCTGTGCTTCTGTTTATTCATTTCACAAAGCCTTAATTTATGTGTTAGATTTAAATAGCCGTATTGTTATTTCAGTTAAATCACCCACACAACCTTTTTCCTAAATGACAATGAATCCTCTAAACTATTAAACCTTTGACTATTAATCCATTGCTCAACCTTTGATTTTTGTAAAATAAAGATTATTGTCATTTTTTTACATTTATTTATTTATTTAAATTTCTTTGTTGTTGCTGTCACATTGTTGATACATTCTTACTCTTTGTCAGTTGATGTTTGCTCTGTTTCTGTAGTTGGTGTGATTCTGGAGAGTCCTGTTCATCCTGTGACTGAAGGAGATACTCTGACTCTACACTGTTTATATCAAAATACAACCCCACCAAACCTCAGAGCTGATTTCTATAAAGATGAATCACTCATCCAGAGTCAAACTACAGAGATGATCATCTCTAATGTCTCAAAGTCTCATGAGGGTTTCTACTACTGCAAACACCCAGAGAGAGGAGAGTCACCCAAGAGCTGGATCTCAGTCACAGGTGAGAGTCAATGAAACTGTGAGCTGATTTATTTCTTTATATGTCCTTGTTGAGATATGGTGCTTGATAAAGTGATTGTGTGTTTCTTCTTCAGTGTCTCATTCAGAATCTCAGATCTCTGTTCTCCACATACTCAGTTCTGTACTGGCAGTTTCTCCATATTTGTTAGTGACAGTCGTGCTGATTTTCAAATGCTGCAGGATGAGAGGTAAATGTCTGTCTGATTTATTACATTATATTCAGTTAAACATCAAATTGGTCATCATTATTATTAATACTGTGTAGCTTGTCATCCTTTGGGTTTGTAAGGTGTTTACTAAAGCTGCTTTGAAACAGCATGTATTGTGAAAATTGCTGTAATACAAATCAGTTAAATCTGTTTCACTGCTCCTGTTTATCTTTTACTCTACAAATACACATCTTTCCTCACTGACAAAACACATGTTTTGTCTTTTCTAGTCAAATTTGTTTAAATAGTAAATAGTAAAAAGATGATGGTAGTTCATAAAAACAATAAACAGAGAGAAAAAAAAACATATCTGTTGAAGTAAATGTTTGATTGTTTTGTGTATTTAACAGTTGCATCTGTTGTAGAGCAAGAAAATGCAATCTGATCTTAATCTGTTGTGATGATGAGAAAACTTCAGCTTCATCCTGGAATCTCTCAGTATCTCAGTCACAAGTTCAGACTGAACGTGTTTACTTGCTGTAAAAGTCACATTTTGCAAGTGGCTCCTTTTGGCATCTTGTTAAAGTCAACATGAATCTGACAACCCTTTTGACTTCTGAGTGAAACAGGATATTCAACAAGACAACATGTAAGGAACATTTACATTTATTCATGTACAGTAGTAGATGCTTTTATCCAGAGTGTAGCTACTGTGGGATCAACTGGTTGAAATTAAAAGTAGAGCTGTGTGACATTAGCATAGCAATGGTACATATTATACACTCCTATCGTAAAGCAGTTTAGTCCTAATATAAGGCTCAGTATAGCAATGCTATGTGATGTGTTTGTTTCACAAATTATACCCACATGAATCCACACTGTAATTTATAAGTATATATATATTCCTAATTCCTTAATGTAAGTCTTCTGACAGTATTACTGCTTTGTAGTTTTTTCTTCTTTTGAACTGTTAATGTTTGCTTTTTTATTTTAAATAAAGAAACATTGCCTTTTAAAATACTCTGGAGCTGATGCTTTGGTAAACATTCTTGCACAGTAAAATAAAATGAAGCATGACCTCCTACTGCAGTGGATCAGATTTTACATGTCAACTATTTAGTATTTTGCACTTTGGAACAAAATGCTACTGTAATCTACAGAAATTATTACAGTTATTATGCTATTAAAAAGAAAACCATCAAATTTTAAACAATTGTTGAGCTTGCATTTATTTATTTATTTATTATTTATTCATTTATTTACTTTTTAATCCACAGCCAATGAATTCACATGTGATTCTTTTTTGCTCATCCTGTGGTTTTGACTGGAGTGGGAAAATGTTGCATACTAGTGTTCACATGGTCAGAACTGGTTTTGGTGTCATTAATGGTTTGTGAACACTACTGAATGAGCTTGTTAAGTGGTGACGTAATACATCAAATGAACGCTGTTTCCGGGTCCAAGCCCCAACTCATTTCATTTGAGAATACCATTTTCATTGTCTGGCTGTCTGGGATTTTGGTATAGAGTTAAAGGGTAGAATTATAATTTTTTTGGTAGTATTATATAACATTGTGAGTGTATAATTAGTATAATTTCCATGGTTGTTCAAACAATGAATTGATTATATAGAAAAAGCAAGCAAAGAACAGTATCAACTGAGCTTTTTTTTCAGTTAAACCAATGCGTCACAAAATGATTCAGAATGAAGCGCTTCATTCGATTCATTCAAGCTAAAAGTAAGTGCGGGATTGAACCTGCTGCTATGGATGATGTCAGCATGATTACTAACTATGCACACAGTGATTGGCTGATAGAAAAGGGGTCACTGACAGAAATGTATTCATAGAAATATTGTAAAGTGTGTTATGTTGGCATAATTCAAATAAAGATTTAAAAATGAAAAAGGATGTCACATTCAAATAAAGATTTTAAAATGCAGACTGTGTGTCACTAATTAAACAAGTTCAGCTAATTGTCAGCCTCTTACATGTATGCTTCTCATAAACAATTAGTAAATATGCATATAAACAGCCTTTTAATTAACAGAGTAGAATAATCATGGTTGATAGTAAGACCTGCAAACATAAAAGAAAACCGAACTGGACATAAAAACAGCTGTTACTTCTTTCTCAACTGGTTCATGAAAACAAGGATATAATCAAGGGAAATTTGGAGTTGAGATAAACTCCAAAACCAAAGGTGATACCTTTTTAATTGTCAAATGTTTCTAAAATGTTCACGTTCTTAGGCAGACTACCAGCAACAGTCATTTTAGGACAGTTTCGACTCGACTTGAGTCGCAGATTTGAGGACTCGTGACTTGACTTGACATAATAAAGGAAGACTTGCGACTCGACTTACACTTTGACAACAAGCAGTCGTACCGAGCCTTCCAGAGTTTTCTAGTCATTCCAGTCTTGTTTCTACACCTTCTACGCCGTTATTTCATCCTATTTCATTTCGACCCCTGCCTGTACCACGGATTACTCGTGTGTTGTGTCCTAATATACCTGTTTGTCTACATTTGACCATGTCTTTGCTACGTGTCAATAAAGTTATGCATTTGGATCCGCCCGCTTCACGTCTCCCTCACTCCGTTACAACATCACACCGACAAGAAGCTGAGAATGGTTTGATTTAAAAAAGGGGATATTTCTTACAAAAATACCACTGGGTGGATTTTTATCATAATAGGGTGGTTGTGCCAACATACATACACACTGCCAACATACATTTATGTTCAAACAACATGTAAAAGTGAGTTTTGCTTCTGATGATGCCTGTAATCATTCGACAACCTGTTCGCTAATCTTCAACATGTTTTACACAAAACAATACTTTTGTTGGGAACTATATAGTCCACTATTTCATATTTTGATTTCATTATTCTAGTATTATTGTAGAATTTCAGAATTATTATTTTAGAATTATTCAAAACATGAAAACAATCGGTAGATAGATACTACAATAAAAAGATGTATTTTGATTAGTGCTGTCAAACGATTAATCACAATACATACATTGTTTACATAATATATGTGTGTATACTGTGTATATTTATTATGTAAATACACACACATACAGTATATATTTGCAAAATATGTACATGTTTATTTATATTCATAATTGATATTATATAGATTTTACCTTGATACTGTTATTTTTTAAGAGAATGCAGAGTAGGGAATTTTGTGACAGGTAGGATTCAATTGCAGCATTATTAGGCCTACCAGCAAATTTGTGTTGCATTACTATTTAATAAAAGATATGCAATATTGTGTATTGTCTAAAAATATTGATGTTTTCTTTCTTTGGTTTACAGGTTATACCTGGAATTAGACTTGAATTGTAATTACTATTATGTGTGTATCTAAATTATTGTATTATATTGCATGTTGTTTAATGGAAATAAAATATGTTATGGTTAGCATCTCACTCGATGCTGACGGTCTAATCTGATTCAATGATCTATGCTAAGCTATTACCAAAAAAAGTGGAGTATTCCTTTAAGGCAACTTGTTCTAAATCATACTCTTGTTGCCTAATTTAGTCGGTCATGCACACCACGTAATCTTAGAATAGTTACACCTTACTTATGAATACTAACAGCAGAACTACTTTTAATTTTCCCAGTTATTACCCCTTTATCCCCCAAACGCTGCACATTGTTTCCGTTTACTTACGCTTACGCAGAAAATTTTGGTCTGTGTGTCATACATACCACGTTATTTCAGAATAGGTGCCTTTTAGTTATAAAATATAGTATTAATGTTTTATAGTTTTGGAGGTTATTACCCCCTTATTCCCCAAATGTTGCATATTGTTCCCTCATGAGTAGGTACTGTGGAGGTACTTTATAGTTACAAACAGGTTCACTGTAAACTCTGTTTAATTACGCGGTACATTGTGGGCTGTAATCTAAAGCGTTACTGTCAATTAAAAAGTATTTTGCCCTTTGGAACAAAATGCTGCATAATGTTTTACAGTTAGTATGCAGTTAAAAAGAAAACTATCAAATTTTAAACGATTTTCGAGCTTTTTTTCTTTTCTTTTCTTTTTTTTTTTTTGTATCCACAGTCAATGAATTCACACGTGATTCTTTTGTGCTCATCCTGTGGTTCTGACTGGAGTGGGAAAATGCTGCATACTAGTGTTCACATGATGAGAATTGCTGGTTTTGGTGGCGTTAATGATTTGTGAACACTACTAAACAGGAACACATAGTGCCAGATGCTGAATAGAATAGTGTAAATAGCTCTGAGAAATATTTTTGAAAATGTTATGTTTGTGACATTTGGCTTTTATAATGAAATTTAGCATCTAAGCAACTGAAGAAAACTGGAATGCGAAGAGATTTACAAAAAAAAAAGAAGAAAAGAAAAGAAACCTTTAACCAAATATGAGCAACAGTAATACTGACACTTCTTAACTTATTAAAATTCTTATGTGTTTAGTTTTACTAACATTTCTCATTCTGCAAGGAACACTAAGAAAGCAAGATCTGGAAAAAAACTGGTATGAGCTTCTTTTCACGTGCATGTGGTTTATTTGGCATCACCATCAACTAGATATTCTTAGAAATGAAACTTAGACATTAATGCAAGCTATTTATACTTTGTCTTGTACTTCCTTTTTCACATCATTCTCTCAGTTAAATACTGATGCATGTCTGATGTAGGCAATATCTTCCTTAAAAAAAGGACGATCAACAGTCTGAAACGTACAGTGACCAGTGTAGTCTGCATTGTTGTCATGTTATATTGTGTGTTCACAGGTACAAATATATCAGTGTGTGGGCTTCTCCCGTGAGCTCCTCTAGAGGGCACTGCATCCCAGACCTTTGCCATTGCTTCACAGACTCCATTTCCCATAACACCCCATGCCTATGAACTGTTTGCATACATGCCTGTTTCCTTTCTGGAGAACTATTTAAAGCTGCTCACAAACGCTCATTCATGGTGAAGTCTTGTTTAGCTGTGAGTGGACATTACTGAGCATCTGTTTTCATTGCCTTGTTCATGCCTTGCCTTATTTTTGACCTGTTTCCTTGTTTTATGATTGTTTGTTGTCTGCCTTGAACATTGCCTGTGTTTTGGATTACTCTTTACCTTTCCCTAGATATAGTTGTTTGCTAGTGTTGGACCCTGTCTGTGTTGACTACAAACTGCTCCATTGTGTTACACATTGTCAGACAGTTTCTGATAGAATAGAAACAGATAAATGTGAGCTCATAGTTGTGGTTTGGTTTGTCCTCTTTCAGCTCCACCACACTGACCAGTGAGAGAGGAGCAGCAGTTATTCACTTTATTTTCATGTAATTACATCATTATAAACACAGCTGATATCACTATTACAGTAAAGTGCCATCAACATATTTTTTTTTATTTCTCAGTCATTAAACACACCAGGACACAACTTTAAATACTACAATAAATACTGTAAGAGATTATGTATATTTGTATGTGTTTAATCTGTCATGATGTTTCTAAAGATCTGACTGCAGGTTTCAGGAAGTCTTGAGTCTTTAACACAGTCTGTGTCTTTAAGTCAGTCAGTATGAAGCTCAGTCAACTTCCTCTTGTGCTCTGTGAGTATTATTTTCTCTAAATGTATTTTAGTGGAATTGCCTATTATACTATGTAAAAGAAGTGTTTTATTAGATTAGTTTATCTAATGTTAGTCTAAGTTTTATTATATTAGTTATGATCTCACACTGGTGTGATTATCATCAGCTGCTGAATTCAAATCTGCCTTTGCGGTTTGGTTGGCACCAAGCCAGAAACAGCCCTGCTAACATTTTTTGGTTACCAAAACGTTATTTGGTTTGTTGTTGGATAGTCAGTAAAGTTTTCTTAACAGAAATTAGAATGTTAGTTTTAGTTTGTAGAATGTTATTTTAACATTCCCATAATTTTATTATAACGTTCCCCTAACCTTTTTATTGTGATATGATTACCCCACATGTTTGTCAGTAATCATCCAGCACACTCATGACCCAGTCAACATGTTCTCACTCCCAACTTGTCACCCCTTGATGTTGCTTTTTGACACTTTTTGACATTAATCAAGGTACCTCTTTAGCTCCACTTTTTTTTTAACGCACAGGATCCCCTTTTAGCATCACTTTTCGACATGCAGGGTCCTTCATAGCTTTTAGTTGTTTGCCTTAATTTAATGGTTTGCATGCATTTGTAAAAATAGAAATAATTTTATATAAATTTATACTTACACTGGAGCACCTAACTCCACCACGAACCTCAACCTAACCATTAACGTCAACCTAACTATAACCGGACCACACCTAACCACTGAACAATATAAAACATGTAACAGGCAAATAAAAGTACAGGCATTAGTATAGAGTGTGTGCACGTGACTGTGTTTTCAGAAAAAAAGACATCAAATTTAAGTGAGTTTTTGCTTAGAACAAGCAAAATAATCTGCCAGTGGGGTAAACAAAATATAATCTTATTTCAAGCAGAAAACAAGATTATTTTGCTTACACCACTGGCAGATTATTTTGCTTGTTTCAAGCAAAACCTCACTTAATTTTGACTTGTTGTTTTCTGAAAACAAGACAATAATTTTTGCTTGTCTAGAAAATCCTTCTTGATTTTAGAATTTTTTAGATATTTTGGCTGGAAACAAGACAAAAAAATCTAAGCAAGAAAAGCATTTTTGTGCAGTGTATGTCTTGCAGATGTAAATGCAGACGTCGAATAGACGTGTACGTGTGCTATCAGGGTAACTATATTAATTTTAAGTGAACATTCAATAAAGAGATTGATAAACAACACAGTCAGCCAGTAAAAACAATTTTTTGAATTCCCCAAGTGCATGGCTCTCTGTGGAAGACAGGTGAAAGTACGTGCTGGAGCAGCGTGCACAGATCAAAGGCTTGTATAGTAAATGAAGATGAAACAAACCAAACCAAACAAATTAATGTTATCACTTTATGCGGGATTAGGAGAGGTCCTCAAGTCAGAATTTAAACTTGGGACATGTATTTTATTTTTAGGTTATGAAAAATAACCACCCTGCAACATTCTGGGAATATTATTTTATGGTTGCAAAATAATAAATTAAAAATAACCATTAGGGAACGTTCTGGATGTCATTTTTAGTATTTTAAAAATAAAATTTACGCACGCAATTAATTTTAACGCACGCAATTAATTTTTTTCATTTTAACGTGTTAAAAATATTTAACACAATTAACACAGGGGCAGGGCTAGGTTTGGCCACCCCACCCACAGCAGCTAAAGAGTTGCATTTATTTAGACGCGGAACCGTACCGGTGACAAGAAGCTTCAGTAGAACATCAGTGAACTGTGGTCAGATGAGATGTTGTCCAGCTATATGTTGGTAATTTAGAGGTAATTTCCTAATTTAGAGACGCTCTTCATAAACTGTAAACCATTCTATTCGCCCCGTGAGTTTTCCTCTTTCATTCTCGTGAATGTGTACGTTCCTCCGGACGCGTGTGTGAGCGCCGCGATGCAACAGCTGGCTGAACAAATTACTGATACGGAGCAACGCTACCCAGACTCTCCTTTAATTATTCTGGGGGATTTTAACAAAGCAAACCTTTCCCGTGAACTGCCAAAATACAGACAGCACGTTAAATGTCCCACCAGAGACAGTAACATATTAGATCACTGTTACACAACAATGAAAGATGCATATCACTCTGTCCCACGGGCAGCTTTGGGGCTCTCTGATCACTGTTTGGTTCATCTTATACCAACCTACAGGCAGAAACTGAAAGCAGCTAAACCTGTATTAAGGACTGTTAAAAGATGGACTAATGAAGCAGAGCAGGATTTACAAGCCTGTTTCGAATGGACTGATTGGAGTGTTTTTGAAGCTGCCACCACCAATCTGGATGAGCTCACGGAGACTGTAACTTCATATATCAGTTTCTGTGAGGATATATGCATCCCCACCAGGACATTCTTATCATTCAGTAATGATAAACCATGGTTTACAGGGAAACTCAAACAGCTTCGTCATGCCAAAGAGGACGCTTACAGATGTGGGGATAAAATCTTGTATAACCAGGCCAGGAACAGACTAACAAAGGAGATCAGAGTGGCTAAAAAGAACTACTCTGAGAAACTGAAAAAAGAGCTTTCAGCAAACGATCCAACGTCAGTATGGACTGGTCTGAAGAACATCACTATGTACAAGAAACCACCCCCACAGTCTGTGGAGAATCAACAACTGGCTGACGATCTGAATGTGTTCTACTGCCGGTTTGAAAAGCCCAGACTCACACCCGACTCCCGCTCTGATCTGCACTTCACACATTCACCCACCCCCCCTGCAACTCCCCTCCCTCCCTCCCCCACCACTCAACCTGTGCTGGAGGTCTGTGTAGAGGACGTCAACCGAGTCCTTAGGAAGCAGAAACTTAGGAAAGCTTCTGGCCCAGACAGTGTTTCACCTGCCTGTTTAAAGGTCTGTGCTGACCAACTGGCTCCTGTCTTCACACAGATCTTTAACAGATCACTGGAGCTGTGCTTAGTTCCCAACTGCCTCAAACGTTCCACCATCATTCCAGTCCCCAAAAAGCCCAAAATCACTGGACTTAATGACTACAGACCTGTCGCTCTCACGTCTGTGGTCATGAAGGCATTCGAGAAACTGGTCCTGGCCTATCTGAAAGACATCACTGGACCCTTGCTGGATTCTTTTCAGTTTGCCTACAGAGCAAACAGGTCTGTGGATGACGCAGTCAACATGGCACTGCATTACATCCTGCAACACCTTGACAGTACTGGGAATTATGCTAGGATCTTGTTTGTGGACTTCAGTTCGGCCTTCAATACCATCATGCCTGACCTTCTCTCAGACAAACTGACACAGCTCTCTGTGCCCACCTCCATCTGTCAGTGGATTACCAGCTTCTTGACAGACAGGCAGCAGCTAGTGAGGTTGGGTAAACTCACATCCAGGACTATCACAATCAGCACTGGTGCCCCACAGGGTTGCGTTCTCTCCCCACTGCTCTTCTCTCTCTACACAAATGACTGCACTTCAAAGGACCCCTCTGTCAAGCTCCTGAAGTTTGCGGACGATACTACAGTCATCGGCCTCATCAAGGACGGAGACGAGTCTGCTTACAGACAGGAGGTTGATCAGCTGGCTGTCTGGTGCAGTCTTAACAACCTGGAGCTAAACACTCTTAAAACAGTGGAGATGATCATAGACTTCAGGAGGAACCCCCCTGCTCTCCCCCCACTCATCATCATGGACAGCACTGTGGCTACAGTAGAGTCATTCAGATTCCTGGGTACCAACATCTCTCAGGACCTGAAGTGGGACAATCACATTGACTCTATTGTGAAAAAAGCCCAGCAGAGGCTGTATTTCCTCCGCCAGCTGAGGAAGTTCAACCTGCCACAAGAGCTGCTAAAACAGTTCTACTCGGCCATCATTGAGTCTGTCCTGTGTTCCTCTATTACTGTTTGGTTTGGTTCAGCTACCAAAACAGACATCAGAAGACTACAACGGACAGTCAGGGCTGCTGAGAGGATTATTGGTATCCCTCTACCCAACCTCCATGATCTTTACACCTCCAGAGTCAGGAAAAGGGCTAAGAAAATCACTCTGGACCCCTCACACCCAGCCCACTCTCTCTTTGAACTGTTGCCCTCTGGCCGACGCTACAGAGCGCTATGCACCAAAACAGCCAGACACAAGAACAGTTTCTTCCCCCAAGCCATATCCCACCTGAACCACACTTAACACACCTCAGTACTGGTCATGTGTATTTACTTAACTAACTTTTGTATATAGCACACATGCACATTCATAGTTCTGTCTATATTTTTATTACCACTGTTATTTATAATTTATTGTAATTTATTGTATATTCTTTTTTAATATTAGTGTTTATTATTACCTTAACTTATGTATGTCTGCACTATGTTTGTGTTTTCTGTACTGGAAGCTCCTAACACCAAGACCAATTCCTCGTGTGTGAACACACTTGGCAATAAAGCTCTTTCTGATTCTGATTCTGATTCTGTAAAAACGAATCTTTCTGTCCTGTCAGCCGTTACACTGTGCTCGTAGCACTTGCTCTTCAAGTGGATGCCCAAATGTGGTGCGCGCTGTATTAGGCTGTAAAAGCGCTGTATCATATTCCCTGATAGCACACATACATCTCGGAGACGTCTATTTGACGTGTGCATTTACATCTGCGAGACGTAGTTTGCTCATCTGCAATACGTCTGTTGGACGTTTCCTATCAGATGTCAAATAGACGTCTATTAGATGTTTTTAAGATGTTTATGATTTAGAATGTATGTAAAACTGACATCTTACAGACGTCTGCCATATTTTCTTGCTGAAGGGCACAGATGGCATTTATTATAATGGATTTATGTGAAGATTGTTTTAAGTTCACTTAATTAGAAGTTATTTTTAAAGTCTAACAAATGTTAAATTAATAGCTCTCAATTGTACTGTAATGTTGAATGGCTATATTCAATGGTTAAATAGTAGGGGAAAAAAATCATTAAGACATCAGTTGGCATCAGTGATACTTGCCTTCAGTCATAAAGATGGCATTAAAACAAAGACTAAAAATATACTTTCTTTATGTTGTTTCTACATTAATTAAAGACTGAAGACTGAATGTAAAATTATTGCAATATAAAAGTATAATTAAAAACTTTAATGTTAGGTGGGATTAACTGTGATTAATTTCGGAATTTTATTATTTATTTTTTTTTCAATCGATTGACACCACTAATA
>CM070022.1:34153135-34458402 GCA_036247105.1 Cirrhinus mrigala
TTCAAAATTCTTACAGACCTTTAGGGCCATGAGTCAAACATGCCCAGTGAGTTTTGTTCCGATTGACCTTCATTAACCTTGTCTAATAGGTGCTCAAACTTCATTGGCCAATGGCGGCCATGTTTTTTGAGATACGCCAATGTCCTCATAGACCCTTATGACACATTGGACAGAGACACTGCATACCAATTTTCAAGTCGATCAGACCAACGATTGCATAGTTATAGTCATTTTTATGTTTTTTCAGGCTTATAGCGCCACCAAGTGGTAGAACTGTGCAATTTTTTTGATTTGACCAAAGATTGAGCTCGTACATACATTTCCCAAGTTTGGTGAATATATCTCATTTGGTTCATGAGTTATAGCCATTTTAGTAAAAATGGCCCTCCACCTGACAAACTTTTTGGGGCCCTTTCGCAACGATGAGTCAAAATTTGACATTTTTTTAATAATTATTGGGATTCACTGTTCAGAGAATATTTCTGCACTGGTTTGGTTCCGATCAGGCGAAAAACCTAGGACTAGTTCGCAAAAGTAGGTTTTGGACATAATTAACATTTGCGGAAAAACGGGGCCACCAGGACCCAAAATCACAGGGGGTATTTTCAATTTGTATTGACCCAAGGATTCCAAAAATGTAAAATTTTTGAGTCTACGACAAGCGGTTTAGGAGTTATGAGCACTTTCACGTTTTTGATCGCTGTAGCGCCACCTATTGGCCGATTTGGCTGAGTCTTTGCGCCTGAGTAGCGAGGAAGACTACTACCATCTGACCAAGTTTCAGCTCTCTAGGCCTTACGGTTTGGGCTGCACATTCAGTTTTAGGGAAGAATAATAATAATAATAATAAAAAATATAGCTGCAAGCAGCAATTACCGGGGTTCGAGCATTAAGGCCTTTTAGGTGGTATGCAAAGTTGCTCAGAATGAGGGGATATATCATACAAATGTAAGTGTAAGATCTTGTGTTTGTGTGAATAGATGAGCATTTTTTAACAATCTGAGGCCATTTACCATAGAAATTTTGTTTTTGAAGCCTTTTTAGCTGTTATAGCGCCACCTATGCTCCGATCTCCATGAAACTTTGCATGCTTGTTAAGAATCATCTGACACATTTTTTCACCAATTTTCGTAAAGTTTTGAGTTTTCGTTTTGGTTTTATAGGCTTTTGGGTATATGTGGCCACACCCCTTTTGTAAATTAACCTGGTTATAGCTAACCGAAGGACAAAATTCAAAATTTTTTTGATAATTATTGATCTAGAGAGTCCAGAGAATGTTACTGCATTGGTTTGATCGAGATTGAGCAAAAAACCTAGGACTAGTTCGCAAAAGTAGGTTTTTCACATATTTGTGAATATTTAATGAACGATTTGATTGACAGCAATGGTTCTTGAGGCAAAGTTGTTCATCATGAGGAGATCTATCAAATGGTATGCATATTGTGTGGATGTGTAAAACACCACGTGATTACAGAGCCAAAAAACTCGTTAGCGCCAACTAGTGGCCGATTTCTTTCAAAATTCTTACAGACCTTTAGGGCCATGAGTTGAACATGCCCAGTGAGTTTCGTTCCGATCGACCTCCGTTAACCTTGTCTAATGGGTGCTCAAACTTCATTGGCCGATGGCGGCCATGTTTTTTGAGATACGCCAATGTCCTCATAGACCCTTATGGCACATTGGACAGAGACACTGCATACCAATTTTCAGGTCGATCGGACCAACGATTGCATAGCTAAAGTCATTTTTATGTTTTTTCCACCTTATAGCGCCCCCAAGTGGCAGAGCTGTGCAATTTTTGTTATTTGACCAAAGATTGAGCTTATACACATGTGTACCGAGTTTGGTGAAGATATCTCATTCCATTCAAAAGTTATAGCCAAATGTAAGAATTTGCTAACGTTAGCATAGAACATTTTGGCATTCCTATTCGACCGTGAGTCAAAATTTCAACTTTTTTTTGATAATTATTGATATTCAGTGTCCAGAGAACATTTCTGCACTGGTTTGGTTCCGATCGGGCGAAAAACCTAGGACTAGTTCGTAAAAGTAGGTTTCGGACATAACGCCATTTTGCGGAAAAACCGGGCTTCGTACGAAAAATCTGTGCCAGTGCACTCTTGTGCGTATTGACCCAAGGATCGCAACGATGTAAAGTTTTTGAGTCTACGACAAAAAATGTACGAGCTAGGGCCAAAAATGCGAAAAAAGTTAGTTTTTTGCGCTGTAGCGCCACCTTTGGGCCGATTTGGCCGGTTCTTTGCGCCTGAGTAGCGAGGAGGACTACTACCTTCTGACCAAGTTTCAGCTCTCTAGGCCTTACGGTTTGGGCTGCACGATCAGTTTTAGCGCGGAATAATAATAATAATAAAAAAAATCTTAACAATTACAATAGGGTTTCAGCGCTACGCGCTCGAACCCCTAAATATAGCTGCAAGCAGCAATTACCGGGGTTCGAGCATTAAGGCCTTTAAGGTGGTATACAAAGTTGTTTAGAAGGAGGGGATATATCATACAGATGTAAGTGTAAGATCTAGTGTTTGTGTGAATAGATGAGCATTTTTTAACAATGTGAGGCCATTTACCATAGAAATTTTGTTTTTGAAGCCTTTTTAGCTGTTATAGCGCCACCTATGCTCCGATCTCCATGAAACTTTGCATGCTTGTTAAGAATCATCTGACACATGTTTTCACCAATTTTTGTAAAGTTTTGAGCTTTCGTTTTGGTTTTATAGGCTTTTGGGTATATGTGGCCACACCCCTTTTGTAAGTTAACCCAGTTATAGCTAACCAAAGGACAAAATTCCACATTTTTTTGATAATTATTGATCTAGAGAGTCCAGAGAACATTACTGCAGTGGTTTGATCGAGATTGAGCAAAAAACCTAGGACTAGTTCGCAAAAGTAGGTTTTTAACATATTTGTGAATAATTAATGAACAGTTTGATTGACAGCAATGGTTCTTGAGGCAAAGTTGTTAATCATGAGGAGATCTATCAAATGATATGCATATTGTGTGTATGTGTGAAACACCACGTGATTACAGAGCCAAAAAACTCGTTAGCGCCAACTAGTGGCCGATTTCTTTCAAAATTCTTACAGACCTTTAGGGCCATGAGTCGAACATGCCCAGTGAGTTTCGTTCCGATCGACCTCCGTTAACCTTGTCTAATGGGTGCTCAAACTTCATTGGCCAATGGCGGCCATGTTTTTTGAGATACGCCAATGTCCTCATAGACCCTTATGGCACATTAGACAGAGACACTGCATACCAATTTTCAGGTCGATCGGACCAACGATTGCATAGCTATAGTAATTTTTATGTTTTTTCCACCTTATAGCGCCCCCAAGTGGCAGAGCTGTGCAATTTTTGTTATTTGACCAAAGATTGAGCTTATACACATGTGTACCAAGTTTGGTGAAGATATCTCATTCCATTCAAAAGTTATAGCCAAATGTAAGAATTTGCTAACGTTAGCATAGAACATTTTGGCATTCCTATTCGACCGTGAGTCAAAATTTCAACTTTTTTTTGATAATTATTGATATTCAGTGTCCAGAGAACATTTCTGCACTGGTTTGGTTCCGATCGGGCGAAAAACCTAGGACTAGTTCGCAAAAGTAGGTTTCGGACATTCGGCCATTTTGCGGAAAAACCGGGCTTCGTACGAAAAATCTGCGCCAGTACACTTTTGTGCGTATTGACCCAAGGATCGCAACGATGTAGAGTTTTTGAGTCTACGACAAAAAATGTACGAGCTACGGCCAAAAATGCGAAAAAAGTTAGTTTTTTGCGCTGTAGCGCCACCTTTGGGCCGATTGGGCCGGTTCTTTGCGCCTGAGTAGCGAGGAGGACTACTACCTTCTGACCAAGTTTCAGCTCTCTAGGCCTTACGGTTTGGGCTGCACGATCAGTTTTAGCGCGGAATAATAATAATAATAAAAAAAATCCTAACAATTACAATAGGGTTTCAGCGCTACGCGCTCGAACCCCTAAATATAGCTGCAAGCAGCAATTACCGGGGTTCGAGCAAATAAGGCCTTTAAGGTTGTGTGGATTTAGGATGTAGTCCAACCCAAAATATATGGCTAACACACTAAAACACATCCATGATGGAGAAAACACTCACAAACAGACAAAAAAAAGAAATTAAAGACCGATCCATTGTTTTTAAGCTTTATAACTGTTACATTGCCTTTTTTCCTAATTTCTATAAAATGTATGCTTGTTTAAAATAATATGATGATGATTTTACTTAGGTTTGTGAAATTTTGTTTTCTTTTAGGTTTTATAGACTTCTGGGTACAGCGATTCATGATCATCTTTTTAAGTGGCCCTGTTATCACTGTCCAAATGCAAACTTTTTTTTGATAAAAATTTATCTAGAGAGTCCAGAGTACGTTACTGCAGTGGTGTTATTGATTTTGAGTCAAAAATCTACGAGTAGTTAAAAAAAAAAAAGGTTTTATGAATAATATCAAATATTTAAAGAACAGTTGGATTGATAGCAATGGTCCTAGAGACAAAATTGTTCAGAATGAGAAGATCTATCATATGATATGAAGAGCTAGTATTTGTGAAAATATATGAGCATTTTTTTTAGCAATTTGAGGCCAATTGCTATAGAAATGTTGTTTTTTGAAACCTTTTTAACTGTTATAGCGCCACCTTATGCCCTGATCTTCATGAAACTTTGCATGCCTGTTTAGCATCATGAAAGGTTGTGTGAATTTAAGATGTAGTCCAACGCAAAATATATGGCTAACACAATAAAACACATCCATGATGGAGAATACACTCGCAAACACACAAACACAGAAATTAAATGGTTAAACTGTTATATTATGTTATGTTCATTAAGCATTACTACACACAAACACACACACACATTTTGTTGCACATAAGAGATTTGTGTAATAAATGGTAGGTGACAAAATGTTTAGTTCAAGTCTTGTCTTTTTAAGATTTTATATATCATTTTCAAGTTTCACTGTAATCATAATCTTGTATTATTGTCAAATATGATATATCTGAATAAATGAAGTGTTAAACTTTGGCTAAATGTGATTTGAAATGTTATAACAGCGATTTAGGCTATGCATAAATTGAAATTAAGTGAAAACAAGCCATTAAATGCACTGTTCTAGTCTGTTTAATGATGCATTAGTGGTGTTCTACTGCCATCTAGTGCTTAAAGTTGCAATTACATGGCGTTTTAAAGAGCGATGCATTGTTTTAAGTTTATAACTGTAACATTGCCTTTTTTTTGCCTTATGTTGATAAAATTGTATGCTTGTTTAGAATCATATGATAATAATTTTACTTAGGTTTGTGAAATTTTGTTTTCTTTTAGGTTTTATAGACTTAGAGTACAGTACATCATGATCTTATTATTATGTGGCGCTGTTTTCGCTGTCTAAAGGCAAACGTTCAACATTTTTTTGATAATTGTTTATCTAGAGAGTCCAGAGAATGTTACTGCAGTGGTTTTATGGATTTTGAGTTTAACACCTAGTACTAGTTTACAGAAGTAGTTTTTTTTTTAAATAAAATCAAATATTTAAAGAACAGTTGGATTGACAACAATGGTCCTAGACCCTAAATTGTTCAGAATGATGAGATCTATCATATGATATCATGTAGTGTTCTGTAGTGTTCATGTGAATACATTTGCATTTTTTTAGCAGTTTGAGGCTATTAACCATAGACAGCTTGTGTTTTAAAGCCTTTTTAACTGTTATAGCGCCACCTATGGTCCGATCTTCATGAAACTTTGCATGCCTATTTAGCATCATAAAAGGTTGTGTAGATTTAAGATGTAGTCCAATGCAAAATATATGGCTAACACACTAAAACACATCCATGATGGAGAATACACTGACAAACAGAAATTAAATAGTTAAACTGTTATATTAATGTTCATTAAGCATTACTACACACACACACACACATTTTGTTGCACATAAAAGATTTGTGTATTAAATGGTAGGTGACAAAATGTTTAGTGCAAGTCTTTTTAAAATTTTATATATAATTTTCAGGTTTCACTGTAATCATAATCTTTTTGCGTTATTATTGTCAAATATGATATATGTGTTTAAATGAAGTGTTAAACTTTGACTAAATGTGATTTGAAATGTTATAACAGTGATTTACTCTTTGCATGAATTGAAATGAATGGAAAACAATCTGTGAATAGCACTGTTCATTTCAATGAGCCATTAGTGGTCTTCTACTGCCATCTAGTGGTTATAGTTGTAATTTCATTAAATTTTAAAGAGCGATGCATTGTTTTTAAGCTTTATAACTGTTACATTGCCTTTTTTTGCCTGATGTCTTTAAAATGCAGGCTTGTTTAGAATCATATGATGATGATTTGACTTAGGTTTGTGAAATTTTCTTTTCTTTTAGGTTTTAGAGACTCGGTACAGTAGATCATGATCTTATTATTAAGTGGCTATCTAAATGGTAGGGATGTGACGAGACCAGTCGGATTTCGCGAGATCTCGTGACAGTATCCTCCCACAACATTTTGCCATGTTTACATTAGAGCTGCACTATTAATCCTTAAAATATTGAGGTGTCCATTCAAACACCCACGCGATCTTATTCCTAAATGACAACGAGTTATCTATGTCTATTAGGACTGTTTCACATCGCCAGTGTCAGTGGAGCGTGAGAAGCAGGTTTTGTCGATGCCCATGTTAATGAATCAGAAGGTCGGAGTAAATGTAAACGCAGAAAGAGCAACACAAACAGTCTTTTCAACCACATTATAACCATTATTTCTGTGTTACAGATATTTAAATAATAGAAGTACTGCGATAAATGTTTATAGTTTGGGTATAAACACTTATTGTCTACAGCAGCGATAAAAAATGAAAGTATTTTAACACGTGTATCTATTGTAATGCTTATCCTCTTCCGCCAGGAGGTGGCGACAACTGCCCATTTTTTAAAAAAAGTATGTCATTGAATCATTCATTCATGAGATTTCAATAGTCAAACAAGTCTTAATGAAGTGAGACACTGTCTCCTTTATTGAATGTTTTTTTTTTTAATTTATTTTGTTTAAAAGAATATATGTTTTTAAAAGACTTAGGCAATGAACAGTTTGTCAGAACCACTAGTAAATTGTTATTTTGTTTAGTTTTCTAATCTTTTTTCTCCAGAATCGTGAGAGAATCGTAATCTCCCATTTATAAAAAACAACTAGGATTCTCAATTTATCCAGAATCATGAAGCTCTTGTTTAAATATTGTTTATTACTGCATATTGTTCATTAAAATTGAAGTTTAATTTCATAAAGTTCAAAATGCACCTTAATTTTTTTGCATTTTGTGTTTTTCAGTTGAATAAAAGACTATTTTCCCTATATATTTCATCATTGAGGATTTCTTAAGAAAAGTTTAAAAATCTCGTCTCGTCTCGTTCTCGTGAACCCAATCTCATGTCTCGTCTCATGGGATTAGTGTCTCGTCACACCCCTACTAAATGGCTATCTAAATGCAAATGTTTAACTTTTTTTTTTTGATAAATGTTTATCTAGAGAGTCCAGGCAATTTTACTGCAGTGGTTTTATCGATTTTGAGTTAAACACCTAGAACTAGTTCCCAAAAGTAGGTTTTTCAAATAATATGAAATATTTAAAGAACAGTTGGATTGACATTAATGGTCCAAGAGTCAAAGTTGTTCATCATTAGATCTATCAAATGATATGAAGATCTAGTGTTTGTGTGAATATATGAGCATTTATTTTACCATTTGAAGCCATTTACTATACACAGCTTGTGTTTTTGAAGCCTTTTTAACTGTTATAGCGCCACCTATGGTCCGATCTTCACGAAACTTTGCATGCTTGTTAAGAATCATCTGACACATGTTCTCACCAATTTTCGTAAAGTTTTGAGTTTTTGTTTAGGTTTGATAGGCTTTTGGGTATATGTGGCCACGCCCCTTTTGTAAATAACCCCGTTATAGCTAACCGAAGGACAAAATTCAACATTTTTTTGATAATTATTGATCTAGAGAGTCCAGAGAATATTACTGCAGTGGTTTGATCGAGATTAAGCGAAAAACCTAGGACTAGTTCGCAAAAGTAGGTTTTTAACATATTTGTGAATGATTAATGAGCGACTTGAATGACAGCAATGGTTCTTGAGGCAAAGTTGTTCATCATGAGGAGATCTATCAGATGATATGAAGATCTAGTGTTTATGTGAATATACTAGCATTTATTTTTCCATTTAAAGCCAATTACCATACACAGCTTGTGTTTTTGAAGCCTTTTTAACTGTTATAGCGCCACCTATGGTCCGATCTTCACGAAACTTTGCATGCTTGTTAAGAATCATCTGACACATGTTTTCACCAATTTTCGTAAAGTTTTGAGTTTTTGTTTAGTTTTGATAGGCTTTTGGGTATATGTGGCCACGCCCCTGTTGTAAATGACCCCGTTATAGCTAACCGAAGGACAAAATTCAACATTTTTTTGATAATTATTGATCTAGAGAGTCCAGAGAATATTACTGCAGTGGTTTGATCGAGATTAAGCGAAAAACCTAGGACTAGTTCGCAAAAGTAGGTTTTTAACATATTTGTGAATGATTAATGAACGACTTGAATGACAGCAATGGTTCTTGAGGCAAAGTTGTTCATCATGAGGAGATCTATCAGATGATATGAAGATCTAGTGTTTATGTTAATATACTAGCATTTATTTTTCCATTTGAAGCCAATTACCATACACAGCTTGTGTTTTTGAAGCCTTTTTAACTGTTATAGCGCCACCTATGGTCCGATCTTCACGAAACTTTGCATGCTTCTTAAGAGTCATCTGACACATGTTTTCTTCAACTTTTGTAAAGTTTTGAGTTTTTGTTTAGGTTTTATAGGCTTTTGGATATATGTGGCCACGCCCCTTTTCTAAATGACCCCGTTATAGCTAACCAAAGGACAAAATTCAACATTTTTTTGATAATTATTGATCTAGAGAGTCTGGAGAACTGCGCTGCAGTGGTTTGATCGAGATTGAGTGAAAAACCTAGGACTAGTTCGCAAAAGTAGGTTTTTCACATATTTGTGAATAATTAATGAACGGTTTGATTGACAGCAATGGTTCTTGAGGCAAAGTTGTTCATCATGAGCAGATCTATCAAATGATATGCATATTGTGTGGATTTGTGAAACAGCACGTGATTACAGAGCCATAAAACTCGTTAGCGCCAACTAGTGGCCGATTTCTTTCAAAATTCTTACAGACCTTTAGGGCCATGAGTCAAACATGCCCAGTGAGTTTTGTTCCGATTGACCTTCATTAACCTTGTCTAATAGGTGCTCAAACTTCATTGGCCAATGGCGGCCATGTTTTTTGAGATACGCCAATGTCCTCATAGACCCTTATGACACATTGGACAGAGACACTGCATACCAATTTTCAAGTCGATCAGACCAACGATTGCATAGTTATAGTCATTTTTATGTTTTTTCAGGCTTATAGCGCCACCAAGTGGTAGAACTGTGCAATTTTTTTGATTTGACCAAAGATTGAGCTCGTACATACATTTCCCAAGTTTGGTGAATATATCTCATTTGGTTCATGAGTTATAGCCATTTTAGTAAAAATGGCCCTCCACCTGACAAACTTTTTGGGGCCCTTTCGCAACGATGAGTCAAAATTTGACATTTTTTTAATAATTATTGGGATTCACTGTTCAGAGAATATTTCTGCACTGGTTTGGTTCCGATCAGGCGAAAAACCTAGGACTAGTTCGCAAAAGTAGGTTTTGGACATAATTAACATTTGCGGAAAAACGGGGCCACCAGGACCCAAAATCACAGGGGGTATTTTCAATTTGTATTGACCCAAGGATTCCAAAAATGTAAAATTTTTGAGTCTACGACAAGCGGTTTAGGAGTTATGAGCACTTTCACGTTTTTGATCGCTGTAGCGCCACCTATTGGCCGATTTGGCTGAGTCTTTGCGCCTGAGTAGCGAGGAAGACTACTACCATCTGACCAAGTTTCAGCTCTCTAGGCCTTACGGTTTGGGCTGCACATTCAGTTTTAGGGAAGAATAATAATAATAATAATAAAAAATATAGCTGCAAGCAGCAATTACCGGGGTTCGAGCATTAAGGCCTTTTAGGTGGTATGCAAAGTTGCTCAGAATGAGGGGATATATCATACAAATGTAAGTGTAAGATCTTGTGTTTGTGTGAATAGATGAGCATTTTTTAACAATCTGAGGCCATTTACCATAGAAATTTTGTTTTTGAAGCCTTTTTAGCTGTTATAGCGCCACCTATGCTCCGATCTCCATGAAACTTTGCATGCTTGTTAAGAATCATCTGACACATTTTTTCACCAATTTTCGTAAAGTTTTGAGTTTTCGTTTTGGTTTTATAGGCTTTTGGGTATATGTGGCCACACCCCTTTTGTAAATTAACCTGGTTATAGCTAACCGAAGGACAAAATTCAAAATTTTTTTGATAATTATTGATCTAGAGAGTCCAGAGAATGTTACTGCATTGGTTTGATCGAGATTGAGCAAAAAACCTAGGACTAGTTCGCAAAAGTAGGTTTTTCACATATTTGTGAATATTTAATGAACGATTTGATTGACAGCAATGGTTCTTGAGGCAAAGTTGTTCATCATGAGGAGATCTATCAAATGGTATGCATATTGTGTGGATGTGTAAAACACCACGTGATTACAGAGCCAAAAAACTCGTTAGCGCCAACTAGTGGCCGATTTCTTTCAAAATTCTTACAGACCTTTAGGGCCATGAGTTGAACATGCCCAGTGAGTTTCGTTCCGATCGACCTCCGTTAACCTTGTCTAATGGGTGCTCAAACTTCATTGGCCGATGGCGGCCATGTTTTTTGAGATACGCCAATGTCCTCATAGACCCTTATGGCACATTGGACAGAGACACTGCATACCAATTTTCAGGTCGATCGGACCAACGATTGCATAGCTAAAGTCATTTTTATGTTTTTTCCACCTTATAGCGCCCCCAAGTGGCAGAGCTGTGCAATTTTTGTTATTTGACCAAAGATTGAGCTTATACACATGTGTACCGAGTTTGGTGAAGATATCTCATTCCATTCAAAAGTTATAGCCAAATGTAAGAATTTGCTAACGTTAGCATAGAACATTTTGGCATTCCTATTCGACCGTGAGTCAAAATTTCAACTTTTTTTTGATAATTATTGATATTCAGTGTCCAGAGAACATTTCTGCACTGGTTTGGTTCCGATCGGGCGAAAAACCTAGGACTAGTTCGTAAAAGTAGGTTTCGGACATAACGCCATTTTGCGGAAAAACCGGGCTTCGTACGAAAAATCTGTGCCAGTGCACTCTTGTGCGTATTGACCCAAGGATCGCAACGATGTAAAGTTTTTGAGTCTACGACAAAAAATGTACGAGCTAGGGCCAAAAATGCGAAAAAAGTTAGTTTTTTTGCGCTGTAGCGCCACCTTTGGGCCGATTTGGCCGGTTCTTTGCGCCTGAGTAGCGAGGAGGACTACTACCTTCTGACCAAGTTTCAGCTCTCTAGGCCTTACGGTTTGGGCTGCACGATCAGTTTTAGCGCGGAATAATAATAATAATAAAAAAAATCTTAACAATTACAATAGGGTTTCAGCGCTACGCGCTCGAACCCCTAAATATAGCTGCAAGCAGCAATTACCGGGGTTCGAGCATTAAGGCCTTTAAGGTGGTATACAAAGTTGTTTAGAAGGAGGGGATATATCATACAGATGTAAGTGTAAGATCTAGTGTTTGTGTGAATAGATGAGCATTTTTTAACAATGTGAGGCCATTTACCATAGAAATTTTGTTTTTGAAGCCTTTTTAGCTGTTATAGCGCCACCTATGCTCCGATCTCCATGAAACTTTGCATGCTTGTTAAGAATCATCTGACACATGTTTTCACCAATTTTTGTAAAGTTTTGAGCTTTCGTTTTGGTTTTATAGGCTTTTGGGTATATGTGGCCACACCCCTTTTGTAAGTTAACCCAGTTATAGCTAACCAAAGGACAAAATTCCACATTTTTTTGATAATTATTGATCTAGAGAGTCCAGAGAACATTACTGCAGTGGTTTGATCGAGATTGAGCAAAAAACCTAGGACTAGTTCGCAAAAGTAGGTTTTTAACATATTTGTGAATAATTAATGAACAGTTTGATTGACAGCAATGGTTCTTGAGGCAAAGTTGTTAATCATGAGGAGATCTATCAAATGATATGCATATTGTGTGTATGTGTGAAACACCACGTGATTACAGAGCCAAAAAACTCGTTAGCGCCAACTAGTGGCCGATTTCTTTCAAAATTCTTACAGACCTTTAGGGCCATGAGTCGAACATGCCCAGTGAGTTTCGTTCCGATCGACCTCCGTTAACCTTGTCTAATGGGTGCTCAAACTTCATTGGCCAATGGCGGCCATGTTTTTTGAGATACGCCAATGTCCTCATAGACCCTTATGGCACATTAGACAGAGACACTGCATACCAATTTTCAGGTCGATCGGACCAACGATTGCATAGCTATAGTAATTTTTATGTTTTTTCCACCTTATAGCGCCCCCAAGTGGCAGAGCTGTGCAATTTTTGTTATTTGACCAAAGATTGAGCTTATACACATGTGTACCAAGTTTGGTGAAGATATCTCATTCCATTCAAAAGTTATAGCCAAATGTAAGAATTTGCTAACGTTAGCATAGAACATTTTGGCATTCCTATTCGACCGTGAGTCAAAATTTCAACTTTTTTTTGATAATTATTGATATTCAGTGTCCAGAGAACATTTCTGCACTGGTTTGGTTCCGATCGGGCGAAAAACCTAGGACTAGTTCGCAAAAGTAGGTTTCGGACATTCGGCCATTTTGCGGAAAAACCGGGCTTCGTACGAAAAATCTGCGCCAGTACACTTTTGTGCGTATTGACCCAAGGATCGCAACGATGTAGAGTTTTTGAGTCTACGACAAAAAATGTACGAGCTACGGCCAAAAATGCGAAAAAAGTTAGTTTTTTGCGCTGTAGCGCCACCTTTGGGCCGATTGGGCCGGTTCTTTGCGCCTGAGTAGCGAGGAGGACTACTACCTTCTGACCAAGTTTCAGCTCTCTAGGCCTTACGGTTTGGGCTGCACGATCAGTTTTAGCGCGGAATAATAATAATAATAAAAAAAATCCTAACAATTACAATAGGGTTTCAGCGCTACGCGCTCGAACCCCTAAATATAGCTGCAAGCAGCAATTACCGGGGTTCGAGCAAATAAGGCCTTTAAGGTTGTGTGGATTTAGGATGTAGTCCAACCCAAAATATATGGCTAACACACTAAAACACATCCATGATGGAGAAAACACTCACAAACAGACAAAAAAAAGAAATTAAAGACCGATCCATTGTTTTTAAGCTTTATAACTGTTACATTGCCTTTTTTCCTAATTTCTATAAAATGTATGCTTGTTTAAAATAATATGATGATGATTTTACTTAGGTTTGTGAAATTTTGTTTTCTTTTAGGTTTTATAGACTTCTGGGTACAGCGATTCATGATCATCTTTTTAAGTGGCCCTGTTATCACTGTCCAAATGCAAACTTTTTTTTGATAAAAATTTATCTAGAGAGTCCAGAGTACGTTACTGCAGTGGTGTTATTGATTTTGAGTCAAAAATCTACGAGTAGTTAAAAAAAAAAAAGGTTTTATGAATAATATCAAATATTTAAAGAACAGTTGGATTGATAGCAATGGTCCTAGAGACAAAATTGTTCAGAATGAGAAGATCTATCATATGATATGAAGAGCTAGTATTTGTGAAAATATATGAGCATTTTTTTTAGCAATTTGAGGCCAATTGCTATAGAAATGTTGTTTTTTGAAACCTTTTTAACTGTTATAGCGCCACCTTATGCCCTGATCTTCATGAAACTTTGCATGCCTGTTTAGCATCATGAAAGGTTGTGTGAATTTAAGATGTAGTCCAACGCAAAATATATGGCTAACACAATAAAACACATCCATGATGGAGAATACACTCGCAAACACACAAACACAGAAATTAAATGGTTAAACTGTTATATTATGTTATGTTCATTAAGCATTACTACACACAAACACACACACACATTTTGTTGCACATAAGAGATTTGTGTAATAAATGGTAGGTGACAAAATGTTTAGTTCAAGTCTTGTCTTTTTAAGATTTTATATATCATTTTCAAGTTTCACTGTAATCATAATCTTGTATTATTGTCAAATATGATATATCTGAATAAATGAAGTGTTAAACTTTGGCTAAATGTGATTTGAAATGTTATAACAGCGATTTAGGCTATGCATAAATTGAAATTAAGTGAAAACAAGCCATTAAATGCACTGTTCTAGTCTGTTTAATGATGCATTAGTGGTGTTCTACTGCCATCTAGTGCTTAAAGTTGCAATTACATGGCGTTTTAAAGAGCGATGCATTGTTTTAAGTTTATAACTGTAACATTGCCTTTTTTTTGCCTTATGTTGATAAAATTGTATGCTTGTTTAGAATCATATGATAATAATTTTACTTAGGTTTGTGAAATTTTGTTTTCTTTTAGGTTTTATAGACTTAGAGTACAGTACATCATGATCTTATTATTATGTGGCGCTGTTTTCGCTGTCTAAAGGCAAACGTTCAACATTTTTTTGATAATTGTTTATCTAGAGAGTCCAGAGAATGTTACTGCAGTGGTTTTATGGATTTTGAGTTTAACACCTAGTACTAGTTTACAGAAGTAGTTTTTTTTTTAAATAAAATCAAATATTTAAAGAACAGTTGGATTGACAACAATGGTCCTAGACCCTAAATTGTTCAGAATGATGAGATCTATCATATGATATCATGTAGTGTTCTGTAGTGTTCATGTGAATACATTTGCATTTTTTTAGCAGTTTGAGGCTATTAACCATAGACAGCTTGTGTTTTAAAGCCTTTTTAACTGTTATAGCGCCACCTATGGTCCGATCTTCATGAAACTTTGCATGCCTATTTAGCATCATAAAAGGTTGTGTAGATTTAAGATGTAGTCCAATGCAAAATATATGGCTAACACACTAAAACACATCCATGATGGAGAATACACTGACAAACAGAAATTAAATAGTTAAACTGTTATATTAATGTTCATTAAGCATTACTACACACACACACACACATTTTGTTGCACATAAAAGATTTGTGTATTAAATGGTAGGTGACAAAATGTTTAGTGCAAGTCTTTTTAAAATTTTATATATAATTTTCAGGTTTCACTGTAATCATAATCTTTTTGCGTTATTATTGTCAAATATGATATATGTGTTTAAATGAAGTGTTAAACTTTGACTAAATGTGATTTGAAATGTTATAACAGTGATTTACTCTTTGCATGAATTGAAATGAATGGAAAACAATCTGTGAATAGCACTGTTCATTTCAATGAGCCATTAGTGGTCTTCTACTGCCATCTAGTGGTTATAGTTGTAATTTCATTAAATTTTAAAGAGCGATGCATTGTTTTTAAGCTTTATAACTGTTACATTGCCTTTTTTTGCCTGATGTCTTTAAAATGCAGGCTTGTTTAGAATCATATGATGATGATTTGACTTAGGTTTGTGAAATTTTCTTTTCTTTTAGGTTTTAGAGACTCGGTACAGTAGATCATGATCTTATTATTAAGTGGCTATCTAAATGGTAGGGATGTGACGAGACCAGTCGGATTTCGCGAGATCTCGTGACAGTATCCTCCCACAACATTTTGCCATGTTTACATTAGAGCTGCACTATTAATCCTTAAAATATTGAGGTGTCCATTCAAACACCCACGCGATCTTATTCCTAAATGACAACGAGTTATCTATGTCTATTAGGACTGTTTCACATCGCCAGTGTCAGTGGAGCGTGAGAAGCAGGTTTTGTCGATGCCCATGTTAATGAATCAGAAGGTCGGAGTAAATGTAAACGCAGAAAGAGCAACACAAACAGTCTTTTCAACCACATTATAACCATTATTTCTGTGTTACAGATATTTAAATAATAGAAGTACTGCGATAAATGTTTATAGTTTGGGTATAAACACTTATTGTCTACAGCAGCGATAAAAAATGAAAGTATTTTAACACGTGTATCTATTGTAATGCTTATCCTCTTCCGCCAGGAGGTGGCGACAACTGCCCATTTTTTAAAAAAAGTATGTCATTGAATCATTCATTCATGAGATTTCAATAGTCAAACAAGTCTTAATGAAGTGAGACACTGTCTCCTTTATTGAATGTTTTTTTTTTTAATTTATTTTGTTTAAAAGAATATATGTTTTTAAAAGACTTAGGCAATGAACAGTTTGTCAGAACCACTAGTAAATTGTTATTTTGTTTAGTTTTCTAATCTTTTTTCTCCAGAATCGTGAGAGAATCGTAATCTCCCATTTATAAAAAACAACTAGGATTCTCAATTTATCCAGAATCATGAAGCTCTTGTTTAAATATTGTTTATTACTGCATATTGTTCATTAAAATTGAAGTTTAATTTCATAAAGTTCAAAATGCACCTTAATTTTTTTGCATTTTGTGTTTTTCAGTTGAATAAAAGACTATTTTCCCTATATATTTCATCATTGAGGATTTCTTAAGAAAAGTTTAAAAATCTCGTCTCGTCTCGTTCTCGTGAACCCAATCTCATGTCTCGTCTCATGGGATTAGTGTCTCGTCACACCCCTACTAAATGGCTATCTAAATGCAAATGTTTAACTTTTTTTTTTTGATAAATGTTTATCTAGAGAGTCCAGGCAATTTTACTGCAGTGGTTTTATCGATTTTGAGTTAAACACCTAGAACTAGTTCCCAAAAGTAGGTTTTTCAAATAATATGAAATATTTAAAGAACAGTTGGATTGACATTAATGGTCCAAGAGTCAAAGTTGTTCATCATTAGATCTATCAAATGATATGAAGATCTAGTGTTTGTGTGAATATATGAGCATTTATTTTACCATTTGAAGCCATTTACTATACACAGCTTGTGTTTTTGAAGCCTTTTTAACTGTTATAGCGCCACCTATGGTCCGATCTTCACGAAACTTTGCATGCTTGTTAAGAATCATCTGACACATGTTCTCACCAATTTTCGTAAAGTTTTGAGTTTTTGTTTAGGTTTGATAGGCTTTTGGGTATATGTGGCCACGCCCCTTTTGTAAATAACCCCGTTATAGCTAACCGAAGGACAAAATTCAACATTTTTTTGATAATTATTGATCTAGAGAGTCCAGAGAATATTACTGCAGTGGTTTGATCGAGATTAAGCGAAAAACCTAGGACTAGTTCGCAAAAGTAGGTTTTTAACATATTTGTGAATGATTAATGAGCGACTTGAATGACAGCAATGGTTCTTGAGGCAAAGTTGTTCATCATGAGGAGATCTATCAGATGATATGAAGATCTAGTGTTTATGTGAATATACTAGCATTTATTTTTCCATTTAAAGCCAATTACCATACACAGCTTGTGTTTTTGAAGCCTTTTTAACTGTTATAGCGCCACCTATGGTCCGATCTTCACGAAACTTTGCATGCTTGTTAAGAATCATCTGACACATGTTTTCACCAATTTTCGTAAAGTTTTGAGTTTTTGTTTAGTTTTGATAGGCTTTTGGGTATATGTGGCCACGCCCCTGTTGTAAATGACCCCGTTATAGCTAACCGAAGGACAAAATTCAACATTTTTTTGATAATTATTGATCTAGAGAGTCCAGAGAATATTACTGCAGTGGTTTGATCGAGATTAAGCGAAAAACCTAGGACTAGTTCGCAAAAGTAGGTTTTTAACATATTTGTGAATGATTAATGAACGACTTGAATGACAGCAATGGTTCTTGAGGCAAAGTTGTTCATCATGAGGAGATCTATCAGATGATATGAAGATCTAGTGTTTATGTTAATATACTAGCATTTATTTTTCCATTTGAAGCCAATTACCATACACAGCTTGTGTTTTTGAAGCCTTTTTAACTGTTATAGCGCCACCTATGGTCCGATCTTCACGAAACTTTGCATGCTTCTTAAGAGTCATCTGACACATGTTTTCTTCAACTTTTGTAAAGTTTTGAGTTTTTGTTTAGGTTTTATAGGCTTTTGGATATATGTGGCCACGCCCCTTTTCTAAATGACCCCGTTATAGCTAACCAAAGGACAAAATTCAACATTTTTTTGATAATTATTGATCTAGAGAGTCTGGAGAACTGCGCTGCAGTGGTTTGATCGAGATTGAGTGAAAAACCTAGGACTAGTTCGCAAAAGTAGGTTTTTCACATATTTGTGAATAATTAATGAACGGTTTGATTGACAGCAATGGTTCTTGAGGCAAAGTTGTTCATCATGAGCAGATCTATCAAATGATATGCATATTGTGTGGATTTGTGAAACAGCACGTGATTACAGAGCCATAAAACTCGTTAGCGCCAACTAGTGGCCGATTTCTTTCAAAATTCTTACAGACCTTTAGGGCCATGAGTCAAACATGCCCAGTGAGTTTTGTTCCGATTGACCTTCATTAACCTTGTCTAATAGGTGCTCAAACTTCATTGGCCAATGGCGGCCATGTTTTTTGAGATACGCCAATGTCCTCATAGACCCTTATGACACATTGGACAGAGACACTGCATACCAATTTTCAAGTCGATCAGACCAACGATTGCATAGTTATAGTCATTTTTATGTTTTTTCAGGCTTATAGCGCCACCAAGTGGTAGAACTGTGCAATTTTTTTGATTTGACCAAAGATTGAGCTCGTACATACATTTCCCAAGTTTGGTGAATATATCTCATTTGGTTCATGAGTTATAGCCATTTTAGTAAAAATGGCCCTCCACCTGACAAACTTTTTGGGGCCCTTTCGCAACGATGAGTCAAAATTTGACATTTTTTTAATAATTATTGGGATTCACTGTTCAGAGAATATTTCTGCACTGGTTTGGTTCCGATCAGGCGAAAAACCTAGGACTAGTTCGCAAAAGTAGGTTTTGGACATAATTAACATTTGCGGAAAAACGGGGCCACCAGGACCCAAAATCACAGGGGGTATTTTCAATTTGTATTGACCCAAGGATTCCAAAAATGTAAAATTTTTGAGTCTACGACAAGCGGTTTAGGAGTTATGAGCACTTTCACGTTTTTGATCGCTGTAGCGCCACCTATTGGCCGATTTGGCTGAGTCTTTGCGCCTGAGTAGCGAGGAAGACTACTACCATCTGACCAAGTTTCAGCTCTCTAGGCCTTACGGTTTGGGCTGCACATTCAGTTTTAGGGAAGAATAATAATAATAATAATAAAAAATATAGCTGCAAGCAGCAATTACCGGGGTTCGAGCATTAAGGCCTTTTAGGTGGTATGCAAAGTTGCTCAGAATGAGGGGATATATCATACAAATGTAAGTGTAAGATCTTGTGTTTGTGTGAATAGATGAGCATTTTTTAACAATCTGAGGCCATTTACCATAGAAATTTTGTTTTTGAAGCCTTTTTAGCTGTTATAGCGCCACCTATGCTCCGATCTCCATGAAACTTTGCATGCTTGTTAAGAATCATCTGACACATTTTTTCACCAATTTTCGTAAAGTTTTGAGTTTTCGTTTTGGTTTTATAGGCTTTTGGGTATATGTGGCCACACCCCTTTTGTAAATTAACCTGGTTATAGCTAACCGAAGGACAAAATTCAAAATTTTTTTGATAATTATTGATCTAGAGAGTCCAGAGAATGTTACTGCATTGGTTTGATCGAGATTGAGCAAAAAACCTAGGACTAGTTCGCAAAAGTAGGTTTTTCACATATTTGTGAATATTTAATGAACGATTTGATTGACAGCAATGGTTCTTGAGGCAAAGTTGTTCATCATGAGGAGATCTATCAAATGGTATGCATATTGTGTGGATGTGTAAAACACCACGTGATTACAGAGCCAAAAAACTCGTTAGCGCCAACTAGTGGCCGATTTCTTTCAAAATTCTTACAGACCTTTAGGGCCATGAGTTGAACATGCCCAGTGAGTTTCGTTCCGATCGACCTCCGTTAACCTTGTCTAATGGGTGCTCAAACTTCATTGGCCGATGGCGGCCATGTTTTTTGAGATACGCCAATGTCCTCATAGACCCTTATGGCACATTGGACAGAGACACTGCATACCAATTTTCAGGTCGATCGGACCAACGATTGCATAGCTAAAGTCATTTTTATGTTTTTTCCACCTTATAGCGCCCCCAAGTGGCAGAGCTGTGCAATTTTTGTTATTTGACCAAAGATTGAGCTTATACACATGTGTACCGAGTTTGGTGAAGATATCTCATTCCATTCAAAAGTTATAGCCAAATGTAAGAATTTGCTAACGTTAGCATAGAACATTTTGGCATTCCTATTCGACCGTGAGTCAAAATTTCAACTTTTTTTTGATAATTATTGATATTCAGTGTCCAGAGAACATTTCTGCACTGGTTTGGTTCCGATCGGGCGAAAAACCTAGGACTAGTTCGTAAAAGTAGGTTTCGGACATAACGCCATTTTGCGGAAAAACCGGGCTTCGTACGAAAAATCTGTGCCAGTGCACTCTTGTGCGTATTGACCCAAGGATCGCAACGATGTAAAGTTTTTGAGTCTACGACAAAAAATGTACGAGCTAGGGCCAAAAATGCGAAAAAAGTTAGTTTTTTGCGCTGTAGCGCCACCTTTGGGCCGATTTGGCCGGTTCTTTGCGCCTGAGTAGCGAGGAGGACTACTACCTTCTGACCAAGTTTCAGCTCTCTAGGCCTTACGGTTTGGGCTGCACGATCAGTTTTAGCGCGGAATAATAATAATAATAAAAAAAATCTTAACAATTACAATAGGGTTTCAGCGCTACGCGCTCGAACCCCTAAATATAGCTGCAAGCAGCAATTACCGGGGTTCGAGCATTAAGGCCTTTAAGGTGGTATACAAAGTTGTTTAGAAGGAGGGGATATATCATACAGATGTAAGTGTAAGATCTAGTGTTTGTGTGAATAGATGAGCATTTTTTAACAATGTGAGGCCATTTACCATAGAAATTTTGTTTTTGAAGCCTTTTTAGCTGTTATAGCGCCACCTATGCTCCGATCTCCATGAAACTTTGCATGCTTGTTAAGAATCATCTGACACATGTTTTCACCAATTTTTGTAAAGTTTTGAGCTTTCGTTTTGGTTTTATAGGCTTTTGGGTATATGTGGCCACACCCCTTTTGTAAGTTAACCCAGTTATAGCTAACCAAAGGACAAAATTCCACATTTTTTTGATAATTATTGATCTAGAGAGTCCAGAGAACATTACTGCAGTGGTTTGATCGAGATTGAGCAAAAAACCTAGGACTAGTTCGCAAAAGTAGGTTTTTAACATATTTGTGAATAATTAATGAACAGTTTGATTGACAGCAATGGTTCTTGAGGCAAAGTTGTTAATCATGAGGAGATCTATCAAATGATATGCATATTGTGTGTATGTGTGAAACACCACGTGATTACAGAGCCAAAAAACTCGTTAGCGCCAACTAGTGGCCGATTTCTTTCAAAATTCTTACAGACCTTTAGGGCCATGAGTCGAACATGCCCAGTGAGTTTCGTTCCGATCGACCTCCGTTAACCTTGTCTAATGGGTGCTCAAACTTCATTGGCCAATGGCGGCCATGTTTTTTGAGATACGCCAATGTCCTCATAGACCCTTATGGCACATTAGACAGAGACACTGCATACCAATTTTCAGGTCGATCGGACCAACGATTGCATAGCTATAGTAATTTTTATGTTTTTTCCACCTTATAGCGCCCCCAAGTGGCAGAGCTGTGCAATTTTTGTTATTTGACCAAAGATTGAGCTTATACACATGTGTACCAAGTTTGGTGAAGATATCTCATTCCATTCAAAAGTTATAGCCAAATGTAAGAATTTGCTAACGTTAGCATAGAACATTTTGGCATTCCTATTCGACCGTGAGTCAAAATTTCAACTTTTTTTTGATAATTATTGATATTCAGTGTCCAGAGAACATTTCTGCACTGGTTTGGTTCCGATCGGGCGAAAAACCTAGGACTAGTTCGCAAAAGTAGGTTTCGGACATTCGGCCATTTTGCGGAAAAAACCGGGCTTCGTACGAAAAATCTGCGCCAGTACACTTTTGTGCGTATTGACCCAAGGATCGCAACGATGTAGAGTTTTTGAGTCTACGACAAAAAATGTACGAGCTACGGCCAAAAATGCGAAAAAAGTTAGTTTTTTGCGCTGTAGCGCCACCTTTGGGCCGATTGGGCCGGTTCTTTGCGCCTGAGTAGCGAGGAGGACTACTACCTTCTGACCAAGTTTCAGCTCTCTAGGCCTTACGGTTTGGGCTGCACGATCAGTTTTAGCGCGGAATAATAATAATAATAAAAAAAATCCTAACAATTACAATAGGGTTTCAGCGCTACGCGCTCGAACCCCTAAATATAGCTGCAAGCAGCAATTACCGGGGTTCGAGCAAATAAGGCCTTTAAGGTTGTGTGGATTTAGGATGTAGTCCAACCCAAAATATATGGCTAACACACTAAAACACATCCATGATGGAGAAAACACTCACAAACAGACAAAAAAAAGAAATTAAAGACCGATCCATTGTTTTTAAGCTTTATAACTGTTACATTGCCTTTTTTCCTAATTTCTATAAAATGTATGCTTGTTTAAAATAATATGATGATGATTTTACTTAGGTTTGTGAAATTTTGTTTTCTTTTAGGTTTTATAGACTTCTGGGTACAGCGATTCATGATCATCTTTTTAAGTGGCCCTGTTATCACTGTCCAAATGCAAACTTTTTTTTGATAAAAATTTATCTAGAGAGTCCAGAGTACGTTACTGCAGTGGTGTTATTGATTTTGAGTCAAAAATCTACGAGTAGTTAAAAAAAAAAAAGGTTTTATGAATAATATCAAATATTTAAAGAACAGTTGGATTGATAGCAATGGTCCTAGAGACAAAATTGTTCAGAATGAGAAGATCTATCATATGATATGAAGAGCTAGTATTTGTGAAAATATATGAGCATTTTTTTTAGCAATTTGAGGCCAATTGCTATAGAAATGTTGTTTTTTGAAACCTTTTTAACTGTTATAGCGCCACCTTATGCCCTGATCTTCATGAAACTTTGCATGCCTGTTTAGCATCATGAAAGGTTGTGTGAATTTAAGATGTAGTCCAACGCAAAATATATGGCTAACACAATAAAACACATCCATGATGGAGAATACACTCGCAAACACACAAACACAGAAATTAAATGGTTAAACTGTTATATTATGTTATGTTCATTAAGCATTACTACACACAAACACACACACACATTTTGTTGCACATAAGAGATTTGTGTAATAAATGGTAGGTGACAAAATGTTTAGTTCAAGTCTTGTCTTTTTAAGATTTTATATATCATTTTCAAGTTTCACTGTAATCATAATCTTGTATTATTGTCAAATATGATATATCTGAATAAATGAAGTGTTAAACTTTGGCTAAATGTGATTTGAAATGTTATAACAGCGATTTAGGCTATGCATAAATTGAAATTAAGTGAAAACAAGCCATTAAATGCACTGTTCTAGTCTGTTTAATGATGCATTAGTGGTGTTCTACTGCCATCTAGTGCTTAAAGTTGCAATTACATGGCGTTTTAAAGAGCGATGCATTGTTTTAAGTTTATAACTGTAACATTGCCTTTTTTTTTGCCTTATGTTGATAAAATTGTATGCTTGTTTAGAATCATATGATAATAATTTTACTTAGGTTTGTGAAATTTTGTTTTCTTTTAGGTTTTATAGACTTAGAGTACAGTACATCATGATCTTATTATTATGTGGCGCTGTTTTCGCTGTCTAAAGGCAAACGTTCAACATTTTTTTGATAATTGTTTATCTAGAGAGTCCAGAGAATGTTACTGCAGTGGTTTTATGGATTTTGAGTTTAACACCTAGTACTAGTTTACAGAAGTAGTTTTTTTTTTAAATAAAATCAAATATTTAAAGAACAGTTGGATTGACAACAATGGTCCTAGACCCTAAATTGTTCAGAATGATGAGATCTATCATATGATATCATGTAGTGTTCTGTAGTGTTCATGTGAATACATTTGCATTTTTTTAGCAGTTTGAGGCTATTAACCATAGACAGCTTGTGTTTTTAAAGCCTTTTTAACTGTTATAGCGCCACCTATGGTCCGATCTTCATGAAACTTTGCATGCCTATTTAGCATCATAAAAGGTTGTGTAGATTTAAGATGTAGTCCAATGCAAAATATATGGCTAACACACTAAAACACATCCATGATGGAGAATACACTGACAAACAGAAATTAAATAGTTAAACTGTTATATTAATGTTCATTAAGCATTACTACACACACACACACACACATTTTGTTGCACATAAAAGATTTGTGTATTAAATGGTAGGTGACAAAATGTTTAGTGCAAGTCTTTTTAAAATTTTATATATAATTTTCAGGTTTCACTGTAATCATAATCTTTTTGCGTTATTATTGTCAAATATGATATATGTGTTTAAATGAAGTGTTAAACTTTGACTAAATGTGATTTGAAATGTTATAACAGTGATTTACTCTTTGCATGAATTGAAATGAATGGAAAACAATCTGTGAATAGCACTGTTCATTTCAATGAGCCATTAGTGGTCTTCTACTGCCATCTAGTGGTTATAGTTGTAATTTCATTAAATTTTAAAGAGCGATGCATTGTTTTTAAGCTTTATAACTGTTACATTGCCTTTTTTTGCCTGATGTCTTTAAAATGCAGGCTTGTTTAGAATCATATGATGATGATTTGACTTAGGTTTGTGAAATTTTCTTTTCTTTTAGGTTTTAGAGACTCGGTACAGTAGATCATGATCTTATTATTAAGTGGCTATCTAAATGGTAGGGATGTGACGAGACCAGTCGGATTTCGCGAGATCTCGTGACAGTATCCTCCCACAACATTTTGCCATGTTTACATTAGAGCTGCACTATTAATCCTTAAAATATTGAGGTGTCCATTCAAACACCCACGCGATCTTATTCCTAAATGACAACGAGTTATCTATGTCTATTAGGACTGTTTCACATCGCCAGTGTCAGTGGAGCGTGAGAAGCAGGTTTTGTCGATGCCCATGTTAATGAATCAGAAGGTCGGAGTAAATGTAAACGCAGAAAGAGCAACACAAACAGTCTTTTCAACCACATTATAACCATTATTTCTGTGTTACAGATATTTAAATAATAGAAGTACTGCGATAAATGTTTATAGTTTGGGTATAAACACTTATTGTCTACAGCAGCGATAAAAAATGAAAGTATTTTAACACGTGTATCTATTGTAATGCTTATCCTCTTCCGCCAGGAGGTGGCGACAACTGCCCATTTTTTAAAAAAAGTATGTCATTGAATCATTCATTCATGAGATTTCAATAGTCAAACAAGTCTTAATGAAGTGAGACACTGTCTCCTTTATTGAATGTTTTTTTTTTTAATTTATTTTGTTTAAAAGAATATATGTTTTTAAAAGACTTAGGCAATGAACAGTTTGTCAGAACCACTAGTAAATTGTTATTTTGTTTAGTTTTCTAATCTTTTTTCTCCAGAATCGTGAGAGAATCGTAATCTCCCATTTATAAAAAACAACTAGGATTCTCAATTTATCCAGAATCATGAAGCTCTTGTTTAAATATTGTTTATTACTGCATATTGTTCATTAAAATTGAAGTTTAATTTCATAAAGTTCAAAATGCACCTTAATTTTTTTGCATTTTGTGTTTTTCAGTTGAATAAAAGACTATTTTCCCTATATATTTCATCATTGAGGATTTCTTAAGAAAAGTTTAAAAATCTCGTCTCGTCTCGTTCTCGTGAACCCAATCTCATGTCTCGTCTCATGGGATTAGTGTCTCGTCACACCCCTACTAAATGGCTATCTAAATGCAAATGTTTAACTTTTTTTTTTTGATAAATGTTTATCTAGAGAGTCCAGGCAATTTTACTGCAGTGGTTTTATCGATTTTGAGTTAAACACCTAGAACTAGTTCCCAAAAGTAGGTTTTTCAAATAATATGAAATATTTAAAGAACAGTTGGATTGACATTAATGGTCCAAGAGTCAAAGTTGTTCATCATTAGATCTATCAAATGATATGAAGATCTAGTGTTTGTGTGAATATATGAGCATTTATTTTACCATTTGAAGCCATTTACTATACACAGCTTGTGTTTTTGAAGCCTTTTTAACTGTTATAGCGCCACCTATGGTCCGATCTTCACGAAACTTTGCATGCTTGTTAAGAATCATCTGACACATGTTCTCACCAATTTTCGTAAAGTTTTGAGTTTTTGTTTAGGTTTGATAGGCTTTTGGGTATATGTGGCCACGCCCCTTTTGTAAATAACCCCGTTATAGCTAACCGAAGGACAAAATTCAACATTTTTTTGATAATTATTGATCTAGAGAGTCCAGAGAATATTACTGCAGTGGTTTGATCGAGATTAAGCGAAAAACCTAGGACTAGTTCGCAAAAGTAGGTTTTTAACATATTTGTGAATGATTAATGAGCGACTTGAATGACAGCAATGGTTCTTGAGGCAAAGTTGTTCATCATGAGGAGATCTATCAGATGATATGAAGATCTAGTGTTTATGTGAATATACTAGCATTTATTTTTCCATTTAAAGCCAATTACCATACACAGCTTGTGTTTTTGAAGCCTTTTTAACTGTTATAGCGCCACCTATGGTCCGATCTTCACGAAACTTTGCATGCTTCTTAAGAGTCATCTGACACATGTTCTCACCAACTTTTGTAAAGTTTTGATCTTTTGTTTAGGTTTTATAGGCTTTTGGATATATGTGGCCACGCCCCTTTTCTAAATGACCCCGTTATAGCTAAGCAAAGGACAAAATTCAACATTTTTTTGATAATTATTGATCTAGAGAGTCTGGAGAACTGCGCTGCAGTGGTTTGATCGAGATTGAGTGAAAAACCTAGGACTAGTTCGCAAAAGTAGGTTTTTCACATATATGTGAATAATTAATGAACGGTTTGATTGACAGCAATGGTTCTTGAGGCAAAGTTGTTCATCATGTGGAGATCTATCAAATGATATGCATATTGTGTGGATGTGTGAAACACCACGTGATTACAGAGCCATAAAACTCGTTAGCGCCAACTAGTGGCCGATTTCTTTCAAAATTCTTACAGACCTTTAGGGCCATGAGTCGAACATGCCCAGTGAGTTTCGTTCCGATCGACCTCCGTTAACCTTGTCTAATGGGTGCTCAAACTTCATTGGCCGATGGTGGCCATGTTTTTTGAGATACGCCAATGTCCTCATAGACACTTGTGCCCCTTTGGTCCAAGAGACTGCATACCAATTTTCAAGTCAATCGGACTAACAGCGGTGTATTTATAGCCAATAATATGTTTTTTCAGGCTTATAGCGCCACCAAGTGGCAGAGCTGTGCAATATTTTTTGATTTGACCAAAGATTGAGCTTATACACATGTGTACCTAGTTTGGTGTAGATATCTCATTCCATTCAAAAGTTATAGCCAAATGTAAGAATTTGCTAACGTTAGCATAGAACGTTTTGGCATTCCTATTCGAACGTGAGTCAAAATTTCAACTTTTTTTTGATAATTATTGATATTCACTGTCCAGAGAACATTTCTGCACTGGTTTGGTTCCGATCGGGCGAAAAACCTAGGACTAGTTTGCAAAAGTAGGTTTCGGACATTTGGCCATTTTGCGGAAAAAACCGGGCTTCGTACGAAAAATCTGCGCCAGTACACTTTTGTGCGTATTGACCCAAGGATCGCAACGATGTAAAGTTTTTGAGTCTGCGACAAAAAATGTACGAGCTACGGCCAAAAATGCGAAAAAAGTTAGTTTTTTGCGCTGTAGCGCCACCTTTAGGCCGATTGGGCCGGTTCTTTGCGCCTGAGTAGCGAGGAGGACTACTACCTTCTGACCAAGTTTCAGCTCTCTAGGCCTTACGGTTTGGGCTGCACGATCAGTTTTAGCGCGGAATAATAATAATAAAAAAAATCTAACAATTACAATAGGGTTTCAGCGCTACGCGCTCGAACCCAAATATAGCTGCAAGCAGCAATTACCGGGGTTCGAGCATTTAAGGCCTTTGAGGTGGTATGCAAATTTGTTCAGAATGAGAGGATATATCATACAGATATAAGTGTAAGATCTAGTGTTTGTGTGAATGGATGAGCATTTTTTAACAATTTGAGGCAATTTACCATAGAAATCTTGATTTTAAAGCCTTTTTAACTGTTATAGCACCAGCTATGCTCCGATCTCCATGAAACTTTGCATGCTTGTTAAGAATCATCAGACACATGTTTTCTCCAATTTTCGTAACGTTTTGAGTTTTCGTTTTGGTTTTATAAGCTTTTGAGTATATGTGGCCACGCCCCTATTGTAAATGGCCCCATTACAGCTAACCGAAGGACAAAATTCAACATTTTTTTGATAATTATTGATCTAGAGAGTCCAGAGAACATTACTGCAGTGGTTTGATCGAGATTGAGCGAAAAAACCTAGGACTAGTTCGCCAAAGTAGGTTTTTGACATATTGTTGAATAATTAATGAACGGTTTGATTGACAGCAATGGTTCTTGAGGCAAAGCTGTTCATCATGAGGAAATCTATCAAATGATATGCATATTGTGTGGATTTGTGAAAACACCACGTGATTACAGAGCCATAAAACTCGTTAGCGCCAACTAGTGGCCGATTTGTTTCAAAATTCTTACAGACCTTTAGGGCCATGAGTCGAACATGCCCAGTGAGTTTCGTTCCGATCGACCTCTGTTAACCTTGTCTAATAGGTGCTCAAAATTCATTGATCAATGGCGGCCATGTTTTTTGAGATACGCCAATGGCCTTATAGACCCTTATGGCACATTGGACAGGGACACTGCATACCAATTTTCAGGTTGATTGGACTGACGGTTGCAAAGTTATAGCCATTTTTATGTTTTTCCTCTATTATAGCGCCACCAAGTGGTCAAGCTCCGCAATTTTTTGGATTTGACCAAAGGCTGAACTTTTACATATGTGTTCCGAGTTTGGTGATGATATGTCATTCTGTTCCAAAGTTATAGCCATTTTAGTGAAAGTGGCCCCTCCTCTTTCGAACGTTTTGGCACCCCTTTGCGACCGTGAGTCAAAAGTTTAACTTCTTTTTGATAATTTTTGATCTAGGGAGTCTGGAGAACTGTGCTGCAGTGGTTTGATCGAGATCGAGTGAATAACCTAGGACTAGTTCGCAAAAGTGGGTTTTTCACATATTTGTGAATATGTCATAAACGACTTGATTGACAGCAGTGCTTCTTGAGGCAAAGTTGCTCAGCATGAGGAGATCTATCATATGGTATGAAGTTCTAGTGTTTCTGTGATTATATGAGCATGTTATAGCAATTTAAGGCAATTTACTTTTGAAATTTCGTGTTGTTGAAGCCTTTTTAACTGTCATAGCGCCACCTATGGTCCGATCTCCATGAAATTTTACATGGTTCTTAAGAGTCATCTGACACATGTTTTCACCAACTTTCGTAAAGTTTTGAGTTTTTGTTTAGGTTTTATAGGCTTTTGGGTATATGTGGCCACGCCCCTTTTCTAAATGACCCCGTTATAGCTACCCAAAGGACAAAATTCCACATTTTTTTGATAATTATTGATCTAGACAGTCTGGAGAACTGCGCTGCAGTGGTTTGATCGAGATTGAGCGAAAAACCTAGGACTAGTTCGCAAAAGTAGGTTTTTCACATATTTGTGAATAATTAATGAACGGTTTGATTGACAGCAATGGTTCTTGAGGCAAAGTTTTTCATCATGAGGAGTTCTATCAAATGATATGCATATTGTGTGGATGTGTTAAACACCACGTGATTACAGAGCCATAAAACTCGTTAGTGCCAACTAGTGACCGATTTCTTTCAAAATTCTTACAGACCTTTAGGGCCATGAGTCGAACATGCCCAATGAGTTTCATTCCGATTGACCTTCGTTAACCTTGTCTAATAGGTGCTCAAACTTCATTGGCCAATGGCGGCCATGTTTTTTGAGATACGCCAATGTCCTCATAGACCCTTATGGCACATTGGACAGAGACACTGCATACTAATTTTCAAGTCAATCGGACCAACGATTGCATAGTTATAGTCATTTTTATGTTTTTTCAGGCTTATAGCGCCACCAAGTGGTAGAACTGTGCAATTTTTTTTTATTTGACCAAAGATTGAGCTTATACATACGTTTCCCAAGTTTGGTGAAGATATCTCATTTGGTTCATGAGTTATAGCCATTTTAGTAAAAATGGCCCTCCACCTGACAAACTTTTTGGGGCCCTTTCGCAATGATGAGTCGAATTTTCACGCGGAGCTTGACCACCAAGTGGTCAAGCTCCGCAATTTTTTGGATTTGACCAAAGATTGAGCTTATACACATGTGTACCGAGTTTGGTGAAGATATCTCATTCCATTCAAAAGTTATAGCCAAATGTAAGAATTTGCTAACGTTAGCATAGAACATTTTGGCATTCCTATTCGACCGTGAGTCAAAATTTCAACTTTTTTTTGATAATTATTGATATTCAGTGTCCAGAGAACATTTCTGCACTGGTTTGGTTCCGATCGGGCGAAAAACCTAGGACTAGTTCGTAAAAGTAGGTTTCGGACATAACGCCATTTTGCGGAAAAACCGGGCTTCGTACGAAAAATCTGTGCCAGTGCACTTTTGTGCGTATTGACCCAAGGATCGCAACGATGTAAAGTTTTTGAGTCTACGACAAAAAATGTACGAGCTAGGGCCAAAAATGCGAAAAAAGTTAGTTTTTTGCGCTGTAGCGCCACCTTTGGGCCGATTTGGCCGGTTCTTTGCGCCTGAGTAGCGAGGAGGACTACTACCTTCTGACCAAGTTTCAGCTCTCTAGGCCTTACGGTTTGGGCTGCACGATCAGTTTTAGCGCGGAATAATAATAATAATAAAAAAAATCTTAACAATTACAATAGGGTTTCAGCGCTACGCGCTCGAACCCCTAATAATAAATATAGCTGCAAGCAGCAATTACCGGGGTTCGAGCATTAAGGCCTTTAAGGTGGTATACAAAGTTGTTTAGAAGGAGGGGATATATCATACAGATGTAAGTGTAAGATCTAGTGTTTGTGTGAATAGATGAGCATTTTTTAACAATGTGAGGCCATTTACCATAGAAATTTTGTTTTTGAAGCCTTTTTAGCTGTTATAGCGCCACCTATGCTCCGATCTCCATGAAACTTTGCATGCTTGTTAAGAATCATCTGACACATGTTTTCACCAATTTTTGTAAAGTTTTGAGCTTTCGTTTTGGTTTTATAGGCTTTTGGGTATATGTGGCCACACCCCTTTTGTAAATTAACCCAGTTATAGCTAACCAAAGGACAAAATTCCACATTTTTTTGATAATTATTGATCTAGAGAGTCCAGAGAACATTACTGCAGTGGTTTGATCGAGATTGAGCAAAAAACCTAGGACTAGTTAGCAAAAGTAGGTTTTTAACATATTTGTGAATAATTAATGAACAGTTTGATTGACAGCAATGGTTCTTGAGGCAAAGTTGTTAATCATGAGGAGATCTATCAAATGATATGCATATTGTGTGGATGTGTGAAACACCACGTGATTACAGAGCCAAAAAACTCGTTAGGGCCAACTAGTGGCCGATTTCTTTCAAAATTCTTACAGACCTTTAGGGCCATGAGTCGAACATGCCCAGTGAGTTTCGTTCCGATCGACCTCCGTTAACCTTGTCTAATGGGTGCTCAAACTTCATTGGCCAATGGCGGCCATGTTTTTTTGAGATACGCCAATGTCCTCATAGACCCTTATGGCACATTGGACAGAGACACTGCATACCAATTTTCAGGTCGATCGGACCAACGATTGCATAGCTATAGTAATTTTTATGTTTTTTCCACCTTATAGCGCCCCCAAGTGGCAGAGCTGTGCAATTTTTGTTATTTGACCAAAGATTGAGCTTATACACATGTGTACCAAGTTTGGTGAAGATATCTCATTCCATTCAAAAGTTATAGCCAAATGTAAGAATTTGCTAACGTTAGCATAGAACGTTTTGGCATTCCTATTCGACCGTGAGTCAAAATTTCAACTTTTTTTAGATAATTATTGATATTCACTGTCCAGAGAACATTTCTGCACTGGTTTGGTTCCGATCGGGCGAAAAACCTAGGACTAGTTCGCAAAAGTAGGTTTCGGACATTCGGCCATTTTGCGGAAAAACCGGGCTTCGTACGAAAAATCTGCACCTGTGCACTTTTGTGCGTATTGACCCAAGGATCGCAACGATGTAAAGATTTTGAGTCTACGACAAAAAATGTACGAGCTACGGCCAAAAATGCGAAAAAAGTTAGTTTTTTTGCGCTGTAGCGCCACCTTTGGGCCGATTTGGCCGGTTCTTTGCGCCTGAGTAGCGAGGAGGACTACTACCTTCTGACCAAGTTTCAGCCGCTACGTGCGCTCGAACCCCATAATAAAAAATATAGCTGCAAGCAGCAATTACCGGGTTCGAGCATTAAGGCCTTTAAGGTGGTATACAAAGTTGTTTAGAATGAGGGGATATATCATACAGATGTAAGTGTAAGATCTAGTGTTTGTGTGAATAGATGAGCATTTTTTAACAATTTGAGGCCAATTACCATAGAAATTTTGTTTTTGAAGCCTTTTTAGCTGTTATAGCGCCACCTATGCTCCGATCTCCATGAAACTTTGCATGCTTGTTAAGAATCATCTGACACATGTTTTCACCAATTTTTGTAAAGTTTTGAGCTTTCGTTTTGGTTTTATAGGCTTTTGGGTATATGTGGCCACACCCCTTTTGTAAATTAACCAGGTTATAGCTAACCAAAGGACAAAATTCAACATTTTTTTGATAATTATTGATCTAGAGAGTCCAGAGAATATTACTGCAGTGGTTTGATCGAGATTGAGCAAAAAACCTAGGACTAGTTCGCAAAAGTAGGTTTTTAACATATTTGTGAATATTTAATGAACAGTTTGATTGACAGCAATGGTTCTTGAGGCAAAGTTGTTCATCATGAGGAGATCTATCAAATGGTATGCATATTGTGTGGATGTGTGAAACACCACGTGATTACAGAGCCAAAAAACTCGTTAGCGCCAACTAGTGGCCGATTTCTTTCAAAATTCTTACAGACCTTTAGGGCCATGAGTCGAACATGCCCAGTGAGTTTCGTTCCGATCGGCCTCCGTTAACCATGTCAAATAGGTGCTCAAACTTCATTGGCCGATGGCAGCCATGTTTTTTGAGATACGCCAATGTCCTCATAGACCCTTATGGCCCATTGGACAAAGAAACTGCATACCAATTTTCAAGTCGATCGGACTAGCAATTGCATAGTTATAGTCATTTTCATGTTTTTTCCACCTTATAGCGCCACCAAGTGGCAGAGCTGTGCAATTTTTGTTATTTGACCAAAGATTGAGCTTATACACATGTGTACCGAGTTTGGTGAAGATATCTCATTCCATTCAAAAGTTATAGCCAAATGTAAGAATGTGCTAACGTTAGCTTAGAACGTTTTGGCATTCCTATTTGACCGTGAGTCAAAATTTCAACTTTTTTTTGATAATTATTGATATTCAGTGTCCAGAGAACATTTCTGCACTGGTTTGGTTCCGATCGGGCGAAAAACCTAGGACTAGTTCGCAAAAGTAGGTTTCGGACATAACACCATTTTGCGGAAAAACCGGGCTTCGTACGAAAAATCTGCACTAGTGCACTTTTGTGCGTATTGACCCAAGGATCGCAACGATGTAGAGTTTTTGAGTCTACGACAAAAAATGTACGAGCTACGGCCAAAAATGCGAAAAAAGTTAGTTTTTTGCGCTGTAGCGCCACCTTTGGGCCGATTTGGCCGGTTCTTTGCGCCTGAGTAGCGAGGAGGACTACTACCTTCTGACCAAGTTTCAGCGCTACGCGCTCGAACCCCTAATAAAAAATATAGCTGCAAGCAGCAATTACCGGGGTTCGAGCATTAAGGCCTTTAAGGTGGTATACAAAGTTGTTTAGAATGAGGGGATATATCATACAGATGTAAGTGTAAGATCTAGTGTTTGTGTGAATAGATGAGCATTTTTTAACAATTTGAGGCCATTTACCATAGAAATTTTGTTTTTGAAGCCTTTTTAGCTGTTATAGCGCCACCTATGCTCCGATCTCCATGAAACTTTACATGCTTGTTAAGTATCATCTGACACATGTTTTCACCAACTTTTGTAAAGTTTTGAGTTTTCGTTTTGATTTTATAGGCTTTTGGGTATATGTGGCCACACCCCTTTTGTAAATGAACCCAGTTATAGCTAACCAAAGGACAAAATTCAACATTTTTTTGATAATTATTGATCTAGAGAGTCCAGAGAAATGCACTGCAGTGGTTTGATCGAGATTGAGCAAAAAACCTAGGACTAGTTCGCAAAAGTAGGTTTTTCACATATTTGTGAATAATTAATGAATGATTTGATTGACAGCAATGGTTCTTGAGGCAAAGTTGTTCATCATGAGGAGATCTATCAAATGATATGCATATTGTGGTGGATGTGTGAAACACCACGTGAGTTACAGAGGCATAAAAACTCGTTAGCGCCAACTAGTGGCCGATTTCTTTCAAAATTCTTACAGACCTTTAGGGCCATGAGTCGAACATGCCCAGTGAGTTTCGTTCCGATCGGCCTCCGTTAACCTTGTCTAATAGGTGCTCAAACTTCATTGGCCGATGGCAGCCATGTTTTTTGAGATACGCCAATGTCCTCATAGACCCTTATGGCACATTGGACAGAGACACTGCATACCAATTTTCAGGTCGATCGGACTAACGATTGCATAGTTATAGTCATTTTTATGTTTTTTCCACCTTATAGCGCCACCAAGTGGCAGAGCTGTGCAATTTTTGTTATTTGACCAAAGATTGAGCTTATACACATGTGTACCGAGTTTGGTGAAGATATCTCATTCCATTCAAAAGTTATAGCCAAATGTAAGAATTTGCTAACGTTAGCTTAGAACGTTTTGGCATTCCTATTCGACCGTGAGTCAAAATTTCAACTTTTTTTTGATAATTATTGATATTCAGTGTCCAGAGAACATTTCTGCACTGGTTTGGTTCCGATCGGGCGAAAAAACCTAGGACTAGTTCGCAAAAGTAGGTTTCGGACATAACGCCATTTTGCGGAAAAAACCGGGCTTCGTACGAAAAATCTGGCACTAGTGCACTTTTGTGCGTATTGACCCAAGGATCGCAACGATGTAGAGTTTTTGAGTCTACGACAAAAAATGTACGAGCTACGGCCAAAAATGCGAAAAAAGTTAGTTTTTTGCGCTGTAGCGCCACCTTTGGGCCGATTGGGCCGGTTCTTTGCGCCTGAGTAGCGAGGAGGACTACTACCTTCTGACCAAGTTTCAGCTCTCTAGGCCTTACGGTTTGGGCTGCACGATCAGTTTTAGCGCGGAATAATAATAATAAATATAGCTGCAAGCAGCAATTTCGAGCATTAAGGCCTTTTAGGTGGTATGCAAAGTTGTTCAGAATGAGGGGATATATCATACAAATGTAAGTGTAAGATCTTGTGTTTGTGTGAATAGACGAACATTTTTTAACAATCTGAGGCCAATTACCATAGAAATTTTGTTTTTGAAGCCTTTTTAGCTGTTATAGCGCCACCTATGCTCCGATCTCCATGAAACTTTGCATGCTTGTTAAGAATCATCTGACACATGTTTTCACCAATTTTCGTAAAGTTTTGAGTTTTCATTTTGGTTTGATAGGCTTTTGGGTATATGTGGCCACACCCCTTTTGTAAATTAACCAGGTTATAGCTAACCGAAGGACAAAATTCAACATTTTTTTGATAATTATTGATCTAGAGAGTCCAGAGAATGTTACTGCATTGGTTTGATCGAGATTGAGCAAAAAACCTAGGACTAGTTCGCAAAAGTAGGTTTTTCACATATTTGTGAATATTTAATGAACGATTTGATTGACAGCAATGGTTCTTGAGGCAAAGTTGTTCATCATGAGGAGATCTATCAAATGGTATGCATATTGTGTGGATGTGTGAAACACCACGTGATTACAGAGCCAAAAAACTCGTTAGCGCCAACTAGTGGCCGATTTCTTTCAAAATTCTTACAGACCTTTAGGGCCATGAGTCGAACATGCCCAGTGAGTTTCGTTCTGATCGACCTCCGTTAACCTTGTCTAATGGGTGCTCAAACTTCATTGGCCGATGGCGGCCATGTTTTTTGAGATACACCAATGTCCTCATAGACCCTTATGGCACATTGGACAGAGACACTGCATACCAATTTTCAGGTTGATTGGACTGACGGTTGCGAAGTTATAGCCATTTTTATGTTTTTTCCTCTATTATAGCGCCACCAAGTGGTCAAGCTCCGCAATTTTTTGGATTTGACCAAAGGCTGAGCTTTTACATACGTGTTCTGAGTTTGGTGATGATATGTCATTCCGTTCCAAAGTTATAGCCATTTTACTAAAAGGGGCCCCGCCTCTTTTGAACGTTTTGGCGCCCCTTTGCGACCGTGAGTCAAAAGTTTAACTTTTTTTTTGATAATTATTGATCTAGGGAGTCTGGAGAACTGTGCTGCAGTGGTTTGATCGAGATTGAGTGAATAACCTAGGACTAGTTCACAAAAGTAGCTTTTTCACATATTTGTGAATATGTAATAAACGAATTGATTGATAGCAAAGGTTCTTGAGGCAAAGTTGCTCAGCATGAGGAGATCTATCATATGGTATGAAGTTCTAGTGTTTCTGTGATTATATAATGCATGTTATAGCAATTTAAGGCAATTTACTTTTGAAATTTCGTGTTTTTGAAGCCTTTTTAACTGTCATAGCGCCACCTATGGTCCGATCTCCATGAAATTTTACATGCTTGTTAAGAGTCATCTGACACATGTTTTCTCCAACTTTTGTAAAGTTTTGAGTTTTTGTTTAGGTTTGATAGGCTTTTGGGTATATGTGGCCACGCCCCTTTTCTAAATGACCCTGTTATAGCTACCCAAAGGACAAAATTTCACATTTTTTTGATAATTATTGATCTAGAGAGTCTGGAGAACTGCACTGCAGTGGTTTGATCGAGATTGATCGAAAAACCTAGGACTAGTTCGCAAAAGTAGGTTTTTCACATATTTGTGAATAATTAATAAATGACTTGATTGACAGCAATGGTTCTTGAGGCAAAGTTGTTCAGCATGTGGAGATCTATCAAATGATATGTATATTGTGGTGGATGTGTGAAACACCACGTGAGTGAGGCACGTTAGAGAGGCAAAAAACTCGTTAGCGCCAACTAGTGGCCGATTTCTTTCAAAATTCTTACAGACCTTTAGGGCCATGAGTCGAATATGCCCAGTGAGTTTCGTTCCGATCGGCCTCCGTTAACCTTGTCTAATGGGTGCTCAAACTTCATTGGCCGATGGCGGCCATGTTTTTTTGAGATACGCCAATGTCCTCATAGACCCTTATTGCACATTGGACAGAGACACTGCATACCAATTTTCAGGTCGATCGGACCAACGATTGCATAGGTATAGTCATTTTTATGTTTTTTCCACCTTATAGCGCCCCCAAGTGGCAGAGCTGTGCAGTTTTTGTTATTTGACCAAAGATTGAGCTTATACACATGTGTACCGAGTTTGGTGAAGATATCTCATTCCATTCAAAAGTTATAGCCAAATGTAAGAATTTGCTAACGTTAGCATAGAACTTTTTGGCATTCCTATTCGACCGTGAGTCAAAATTTCCACTTTTTTTTGATAATTATTGATATTCAGTGTCCAGAGAACATTTCTGCACTGGTTTGGTTCCGATCGGGCGAAAAAACCTAGGACTAGTTCGCAAAAGTAGGTTTCAGACATAACGCCATTTTGCGGAAAAAACCGGGCTTCGTACGAAAAATCTGCGCCAGTGCACTTTTGTGCGTATTGACCCAAGGATCGCAACGATGTAAAGTTTTTGAGTCTACGACAAAAAATGTACGAGCTACGGCCAAAAATGTGAAAAAAGTTAGTTTTTTGCGCTGTAGCGCCACCTTTAGGCCGATTGGGCCGGTTCTTTGTGCCTGAGTAGCGAGGAGGACTACTACCTTCTGACCAAGTTTCAGCTCTCTAGGCCTTACGGTTTGGGCTGCACGATCAGTTTTAGCGCGGAATAATAATAATAAAAAAAATCCTAACAATTACAATAGGATTTCAGCGCTACGCGCTCGAACCCCTAATAATAATAATAAAAAAAATCCTAACAATTACAATAGGGTTTCAGCGCTACGCGCTCGAACCCCTAATAATAATAAAAAAAATCCTAACAATTACAATAGGGTTTCAGCGCTACGCGCTCGAACCCCTAAAAATCTTAACAATTACAATAGGGTTTCAGCGCTACGCGCTCGAACCCCTAAAAATCCTAACAATTACAATAGGGTTTCAGCGCTACGCGCTCGAACCCCTAATAAAAAAATAACAGATCTGTATGTTGAATAAATGTCATGTCTTTAACAAGAAATATCGGCCTTTTGAATGATTATGATTAGTAACATTTTATTTATTAGCATTTTACGATATTTTGATCAAAACACCTCTTCAAAATCCAAATGTATATGTATAATTTTAATTATTAGCATTAGTAATAATAATTATAATAGATACAGTTCTAATCTTAAAAGAGCAGTGAGATTCTGTGTGGACTTTTACATATCAGTATTACATTTTTATTCATACACTGTCATGAAAGCACTGTTTGACCAGTTAATCAAATAATACAGCCAAAAAAATAAAACTAAATAGATACACGTTTGTTAAAAAAAAAAAAATCCGTTACCACTCTGAAACAATTTCTATTGGTTGTTTCACCTGGTTGCTTTCATCAAGATTGGTTAATCTGACTGTCATTCACGAAACTGGCCAATAACAGCCTCACGCGCCTTTTCGCTAGTGCAGTTTGAAAATATACTAATCAATTTGGTTATATGCGTGCTACTGATGCGGAAGATTACTGGCTCGCTCAGTTCCTGATTATGTGTCTGTTAAATTCTTATTGTAAACTAATTTGAACTGTGAGATGTCAACGGAGAACAGAAGCTGGAATGTGAACACAGAGAAAGGGGCAGACTGGATGTGTGAGATCCCGAAAACATATGGCGATGTCAGGTAACAAAACATTTTTCAGTCAAACCATCATAAAGTTATGATTTGTGCCCACAATTAATTAATGTGAGTGAGAGGAAATTAAAGGGAGAAGCTAATCGCGATTAGCGTATTAACGCGCTGGTGATATTAGCACGTATTTCAATGTAAATTATTGTTTGAAGTTGGTGTGTGTTTGTGTGTATTAATGTTTAGTTTAAAACTCAAACTCATGAGAAGTAAAGGAGCACTGGAATAAGTGAAGTGAGTGATTAAACTGTAATTTACACTTGAAAACACTGGAATATATAGAAGAGTTGAGAGTGTTGTATGAGAGTGTTATGTTTGTGTAGATGAGAGTGTTATGTTTGTGTAGATGACAGTTTCTGAGTATATTTTTTACTTCCAGGGTTCCCGCGGGTCCTTAAAAAGTATTAAAAAGTCTAAAATTTAGTTGATCAAATTTAAGGTCATAAAAAGTCTTAAATTGTACAAGAAAGTCTTAATTATGATTAAGAGGTCTTAAATTTTAGGCACAGGAACACCAGAACTGCGATACAGCTTAGTGTCACGATTAAACTTCAAAAGGCTATGATTTCGTTAAATAAACATGAGCGCTGCACGTTGAGAGTCCGATGCTGAGCCGCTTGTGTACTGCCGTTACCGGGGAAACACATGTCCATCATGATGTCCGAATGCGCCATCTGGTGGCAGAGATTGAATGTGCATTTTCAATAAGCCTGTTGTTTTGAGTAGGGTATTCTTACAATACAGCAGACTGTAGTTTCAGGACCGCATTTCTAGGACCCTGTAATTATTTTTAAATTATTTTTTTTTTTATTTGATTTGATTGTATTTATTTATTTGTCATATGTATGCATTAACAGCTCATACTATTTATAGCAGTTGCTATTATTAGTTACTATTGTTTAATTGTATACACTTAATTATTGTCCTAACCAACTCCTAACCCTAAACTTACCCCTGGGTAACCCTCTTGAAATATTTAACCTAATTTATTTCAATATATTCTAGACTTCAGTTCATTAGCTGCTGCGCTTCATGTCTGATGTGTGACCCACTTGACAAAGTGCAGTAAACAGTAAAACAATTGCCATACAAATTAGTGTGTTTATTAGTACTTTAATAAATTTAAAATAATTTGAATACAAATACTAATTTACAACATCCAGCAGCACAATGAACTGTTTTGGACAGTTAAAATGGCTAAATGGAGATTGCTGACACCCCCTTGAACACTCAAGTTTATGTCAGCTTTTACATTAAAAATAAGATGGAAAGATAAAATAATTAATAGTTTCAATAATTCTAGTCTTTGCGCCTGTTTGAAGTTTCTTTGTTGAAATGGAATTGCTAGATGGCACTGTCCCAAAAAATAGGGTCCTAGAAATGTGGTCCTAGAACTGCAGCCTCCAGTATTGCAGGAGTATAGTATTGGGGTTGTTTTTTTCAGACCAAAGTGAAAAGCGACCCATGTTTTTACCGTGCAAACATGCAGAGCTGTAAATGTGAACTGGTGGATCATTAAGAAGATAATTCATCATTAAAATCTTAACACGAACATGTATTTGTATGTTTTTTAAATTTATATAATAATTTATTGATAATAATTGTTTCAATTAATATAAGTGGTGCTTTTGACTCATCTATTTTCTTAAAAATTGATACTTTAAAGAAATATAAAGTGTACCACTTTATAAAACTTTTTGTTTTTGTGAAAAATCTGAACTGTAAATCAGTTTTTACAGTAGTTTACAGTCATTTTACAGTTTAATATTTAAGCATAGACATTGCCTTACCCTGCTCATATGGTATTAATTTTATTTGTGCAGGTCTTAAAATAGGTCTTAAAAAGTCTTAAATTTGAGCTTAAAAATCCTGCAGCAACCCTGTTACAGCACCGCCCACTCGTTCTGCCTCACTGGAGTTCTGATCACGATCACCTGATTCTTGTTACCACGCCCTATAAATAGACCCCTCCTTCATTCAGTTGTTGTCTGGTCTACCGTTCACTACCCTGATGTTAGCTCCAGACCCCCTGCTTCCCATACTCTCCGGTGTGTGCTTGGACTGCTCAACTCTGCTCCCTGGATTACTTCTGAACTCTTTATATCAGGACTGTCAGATAAGCTTCCATTCCATTGCCACTTCATGCTCACTGCCTTTTACCATACTTGTTAATAAACATTCAACTCATTCTGTTTACTTCCGTCTCTGGTCTCATCTCTGTGCTAGCGTGACACACGTGGCTGATGACAGCTTTACAAATCAACCAACCCGGTATGGCGTGATAAGCGCGATCATGTAAAAGTCCGCACAGTTACCATATTTTTACCATAGTAACTGTTGCCTGACCATATTATGTGTAGCCAATGCACAACAACCACAACGTTTATCATAGTTTTACCTCAGTAACCATAGTTTTTCTGTGGTATTTGTAGTGAAAGCACAACAACCACAACGTTTACCATGGTTTTACCACTGTAAGCATAGTTTTACTGTGGTATTTGTTTTTAAAGCACAATAACCACAACGCTTGCCATAGATTTACCTCAGCAATCATAGTTTTACTGTGGTATTTGTAGTTAAAGCACAACAACCACGACATTTACCATGGTTTTAACACTGTAAGCATAGTTTTACTGTGGTATTTGTAGTTAAAGCAAACAACCACAACATTTACCATGGTTTTAACACCGTAAGCATAGTTTTACTGTGGTATTTGTTTTTAAAGCACAATAATCACAACGCTTACCATAGTTTTACCACTGTAACTGTAGTTTTACTGTGGTATTTGTAGTTAAAGCAAACAACCACAACATCTACCATGGTTTTAACACCATAAGCATAGTTTTATTGTGGTATTTGTTTTTAAAGCACAATAACCACAACGCTTACCATAGTTTTACCACTGTAAGTCAACACTCACTCCCATCACTAACTTGTCATGTGACAAATCAAATCTTCAGTTAATTTGGCCAAATCAGATCACTTGAAGCTGTTCACACCAAGAGCAAGAACTATAATGATAACTATTTTAACCACTTATTTTTCATACTAACATACAATAACATTGTTATAAGCATGTGCTGCAGTTATGTTGTCTCCATTTACATGCTCAGGCTATTTACAGTCTGGCGAATTTTGATTGGCTGTCAATGTTTTTATTTTTCATCATCTGGAAAAACTGAAAGAGATTCCAACCATATTGTTTCTCTGTGTCATTTCATGTTAACTAGTTGCAGTGTGGACTCATCCTTGGTGTGAAACTGCTTACAACAAAATCGTCAGCAGGTAATCATATTTAAAGAAATCATATTAGCTTGCTATTAAAGAATATTTTTTTCTAATGCTGCTTTCCTCTCATTCTGTTGAACTTACACACAAAATTCTGTCTGTTTCTCTTCATCTAATTCTTTTACTCCCTCACTCACGTACACATTCTTTTGTGCTCTGTTGTAAGGTAGAAACTGAGAGTTTGCATGATGGCCAGGAGCCTGCTGGAGTTGCCAGGGAACTTGAGCTTGAAGTATATACTTACAACTGCTTGTTTTGTTTAAACAACAATAATTAAACATGGGGTCAATAAATATTTATTTGTTTTACAGCTGGAGACCAAAAACGCAAAGAAAATCAGTCACAGCAAGCCAGTCAAACCAGTCCTGATGAATGAGGAATGAACATGGTCTTCTTGTGCCCAAACAGAAAAGACAGATTTCCACTGGTATGTATGTATTCAAGCAATGTAGTTATATGTGGTACAGCATTTGATGATCTCTCAAAAGACAACTGTTATCATTTTTCACATACACATCTTTTTTTATAGCTCCTAGAATTAGCAAATCAACTGTGTCATCGTCTCTGGAATTTGGGCAGGAAATGACCGAATTTGGTGAGTACTGACACCTGCATCTGTAATCACCAACACTATTTCTTTGTTGACTTATTGTTTTGTCTGTTTGTTTGAAGGAGGATGAAGCCAGTTTATGAAGAGAGCAATTCAATGGCCACCAGGTGCAGCACTGCAGCCTGAACCCATCAGGTATCTGCTGTGAAGACTGCATTCACGGACTGCTCTACTGTGACAGCTCAGATGTTATGGCGCATAAAAGTAAACTTCACAACTGATCAACTAGAGTTGTGGAGGGATTCTTTTGGGCCATACCTCCAACAAGAATCAATGGTAAGTCCAATGCAACAACTATAAATACAAATTCTATACATTGTTCATTGATTTACAACATTTAATACATGTTTTGTCCCTTCAGGACATCTACATCAGGTGGTGTGTGAGGAAAGCAGAGGACCATCAGAGACTCTAGCCAACTGCGTGGATCACTCTCATTGTTACCATCAGGCAGAAGTTATTGCAGAACCTACACCAGCAGACTGCGAGACAAGTTCTTTCCACAGGCAATCAGACTGAACTGAACTCATACCAGTAACACCACACACAACACATCAACCTCATATGCACTGCCCTCTAACAGTTACACTGTCTGGACTCTGACTCACTATTATTCTGCACCCTGACATTCTGTTTGCACTAATTCATACCGTACTGCACTGTCATTATTGTTTATCATTGTTTTCATTTTGTGCTCACTGTATAGCGTAATATTTACCATATATTGTTCTCTACATGTATTGAGTCCCTTATATATACATACACATGTATGTGTGTGTGTGTGTGTGTGTTGCATATATTTAATATTTTTCATCCATACTGTAATGCTGCAGTTTGCACAAAATTTCACCTGTACATGTGATCATGGTATTGTGACAATAAAGTGATTTGATTTGAATTGGTCATTTCTTTTGTTCATCACTTGTACTGTAGTTTGCTGGATAACAACTGCAAATTATTTATGACATGGAAGACGTTTATGGATAAAGAAGAAGGATACCAGGAGAGCTTAGATGATAAGCAGGAAACTGAATGTGATTCTGTGATGCTCAAGAAATTTGACCATCCAAGCAATTGGGTGGTTTCATCTGATTAAAATATGGTTTTAACATAACCCATTTTTATTTCTCTTGAATATCATTTATCTTTATAATCTACTTTAGCTGTCTTTATGATGTATTCTCCAGTAAAGTATTGCACATGATGTTGGATAATAAAGTATGGTGAACATTCTGTATTAGGGATGGTGTTTGGTGAAAACACCATTTAATTTTGTAAACAATTCACGTAACTACCATGAGTGTTTTAATTAAGGCATGAACATTTGGTCATATTAATGACATTCAGTTACCTGAAGGGAAGGCTGAAAGAAGAATTAGAAGAGACTACATGGACCATATTGCTACAGACACTTCATGCATAACTGAGGGTGATGGACCAGAGAAAGATCAATACTCAGTATGTAGATATGAATCTAATACTGTATTATAAGCAAGATGAGCATGCACATTACTGATGTTTCACATCAGAGAAAGAATAAAATAAGGAATATTTGACACAGAGACACAAATTAGGTGTTTTATATTATGATTCTTTGCATTGCATGAATTGTATGTCGTTTGCACCATAAACCACACACTGTGCCTTGTCTTACTGAATGACACATTGAAATTGTGTGATAGTACAATGAAGGATCACAATATGTATTGTTTTTTTTTTACATTTGTGTCTTCATTTAGTGTCATCGCTGTATTATTGCTCCTGATCTAATGAAATCAATGTAGCCCATTAAAAATGGGAACTGTCTAATTCTTATTCTAAGATAACCATGACTTGCAACTTACATATTGGCAAGTTGCTGAAAAGACAATCTCAAAAATATGACTCAGCACAGTGTGTTGTCGATGAGGAGAAGAGATTTGTGTACATTTTACTGCCCTTCCATCTCTAGGGGCCCAGTAGAGTGCCCCGGAAGAGCAAAAATAAATAAATAAATAAATAAAATAAAATAAAATAAAATCAAAGAACATTTCAAATGGCTGTAAATCAGTGTCTGATTATAATGACAAAGATAAAACTGGCAGGACAACTACTTATGCTATGTTAATTACATAATGTTTTAAAACATACATGGAAAGGTGTTATAAAGGTGTTTTAAAAAGTGGTCTAAGTAAAATACCAAATTTCAGCCTGCCTCTTGAATATGCCATAGATGTTTGCACACTGAACATGTTTAGATAACCTTTGTTCAAAAAAAGATTGTATTTTCCCCTATTTTATAATTAAACATTCTAAACTACATTACCCATAAGCCTCTGCCATTCTATCGATGGAACGTGAAAAAAGATGGCGCTGTTATTTGTAGTTTAATGAAGATGTGCTTAGGGTTAGGGTTACAATCTCTGTAAAGTGGCAATTACTCACCACATAGCAACACTGTATTGTTAACTGAGGGTATTACAGACGTAATAATAACTGCAAAACGGACTTTGCAACATCAAGCGTTTTTTAATTTGGTTTAAAAGATAGTCCAATCACAACGAGTTCTGTGACTACCATGGGAACTTCAAAGCCAAGGGCAACGCAGCTGAGCAGAGGCGTCACACTTACTTGTCCATATATGGTCATTTATGACAGGATCTTCCGGGTTCTTGTGGGAAATTGACAGATAATCAGATGAACAATTTATTTGTCGCCACTCCATATAAAACTGTGGAGTTACCCTAATGCAGCAATAGATTTGTTGATTACAGTATATATATATATATATATATATATATATTATATATATATATATATATATATATTTTTTTTTTTTTTTTTTTGGTACATTGTGTACACCAATATTAATGTACAATACCTAAAGTAAAACGTTTGCATATCATGTGTAAAAAGAAAATCAAAATGTAAAAAAATAAATAAATAATTAGTTAAACATGCAGTATTTTTCTACTATTCAATTTAGCTTCTATAACATTTACAGTCTATTTATAGTGTATTAAATAAACAATTAATCAGTTCTATGTTTCCTGGAAATGGCCCCTATAAACTTGTCATTCTTAAATCTGCCAGTTTAACTATAGGAATAATAATAATAATAATAATAATAATAATAATAATAATAATAATAATAATAATAATAATAAATCATGTAATCACACATTTTGTAGCCATTGTAAACATTGTAGTCAATGTTTATTGATATGTCAAACTTTTCCCGGATAAACAGTGCTCAGAACAGCATTCTTTCTACAGTTTGTGTCATTATGAAAAAAATGAAATACAAAAACAAAGCAAAAAACCTGTTGATTATAAAAATTTACAATACCCAAAAATAAAAAGAATTTGTTTACAGAACATGTTACAAGATGCCAAATAATATTCAAGGCTCCAGTTGAAAATATATTTTCTTCCCTTTAACAAACAATTAGGCAAAAATGATTAAGAACAATACTTCAATATTTTACAATTATTACCTTATATGATATATTTCCTGTTTCCTGTCATCATTGTTTGCCTCTATTGTGACTAAATGCAAGACAAATGAATAATTAATAATTATAATTTTATAGTTAGTTGTTAGTGGTAGTTATAAATCACTGTATATTGACAGGAGTGCCCACAGTAGAGATGGGAGTGAGTGTTGACTGTACAGGAGGAATTAAAAAATAATAAGCAGACATGCAAAAACTGGAAGACGGCAGTAAAGTACTGAGAGCAGATGTGCCACACGAGAGAAAGCGATGTGGAAGCTTTTGGAAGGGCTGAAATGGTGGAGAGCTGATAAAGAAGGACTTAGTAGTCTGTGAGAAATTGACAAACATTGACAAAAACAGATAGCAGACAACAACATACTGTAAGTGCAGCATGTATAACAGTAAACAGAATGTTATCGTCCGTTGGTGTAGATGCCAAAATAGTTATTATCATATTTCTTGTTCATGGTGTGAACAGCTTTAAGTTTAAGATATCATGTACTGTTAGAACGGGAAGAGACAGTGGCAATTTGTAAAGGTTAATAAAGAAAGAACACAATGGACTTAATATAAACTTTATGATACAAACACTCTGACTACTTACAATGGGCAAAATTAGCATGAGAGTTCAGGCAATGGCCAATGACAAAAATTCATGCTTGTACAATATTATATAAGTTTGCTGATTTGCTGTTAATTGTATGAATGAGTTCGACATGACACTTTGTTGGTTGTTCTTTCTGATGGGGCCGTGGAGCAAGCTGTGCAAAATGTAACTGAAGTACAGTTCAGTCAAGATGCTCAGACCGACATTGACATACCTTTGGAAATCTTTGCCTTTGGTCTTTTCCGTAAATGCACGTAAATGGGCCAGTTCAGATCCCATGACAGGCCTCCTTTGGTCTTCCCTTTCAGCTGAAACAAAGAGAAATATATACATGTTGAGACAATGTGCTAAAAATAATCTGGAACCAAAATATTTAAGAGGAACGACTGTAAGGAAAGTTATTATTAACAGATAAAATAAGAATGTGTGCATTAAAGCAAATCAGTTATTGCTAAATGTCTTCAACGTTACTGTGAAAAAGTTGAATCATTGAAGGACTTGTTCAGCCTCCTTGGCAGCTTCTTCAAGATCAGCACTGGGAGCTTCGAGTTCAAGTTCACTGTTAATTCTAGAAGCTTTCTGACAGAATTGGTCAAAATTATGAAATTATGAAAATATCATGATGGACCACAGAAAAAAAAAAAAAAAAAGTAAAGGTGTGGCAAGCATTTTAGTCACTGTGCTTTATAAATAGTATACCGTAAAAATCACAGTTACTGGAAAAACTACGTTTACAGTGGTAAAACCATGGTAAGCGTTGTGGTTATTGTGCTTTAACTACAAATACCACAGTAAAACTATGCTTACAGTGGTAAAACTATGGTAAACGTTGAGGTTATTGTAATTAAAAACCAATACCACAGTAAAACTATGCTTACGGTGTTAAAACCATGGTAAATGTTGTGGTTGTTGTGCTTTAACTACAAATACCACAGTAAAACTACAGTTACAGTGGTAAAACCATTGTAACTGTTGTGGTTATTGTGCTTTAACTACAAATACCACAGTAATACTATGCTTACAGTGTTAAAACCATGGTAAACATTGCGGTTATTGTGCTTTGACTACAAATACCACAGTAAAACTATGGATACTGAGGTAAAACTATGGTAAGTGTTGTGGTTATTGTGCTTTAAAAACAAATACCACAGTAAAACTATGCTTACAGTGGTAAAACCATGGTAAACGTTGTGGTTGTTGTGCTTTAACTGTAAATAGCACAGTAAAACTATGATTGCTGAGGTAAATCTATGGTAAGCATTGTGGTTTTTGTGCTTTAACTACAAATACCACAGTAAAACTATGGATACTGAGGTAAAACTATGGTAAGTGTTGTGGTTATTGTGCTTTAAAAACAAATACCACAGTAAAACTATGCTTACAGTGGTAAAACCATGGTAAACGTTGTGGTTGTTGTGCTTTCATTACAAATACCACAGTAAAACTATGGTTACTGAGGTAAAACCATGGTAAACGTTGTGGCTGTTGAGCTTTAACTGTAAATACCACAGTAAAACTATGGTTACTGAGGTAAAACCATGATAAACGTTGTGGTTGTAGTGCATTGGCTACACATAATATGGTCAGGCAACAGTTACTGTGGTAAAAATATGGTAACTGTGCGGACTTTTACATGATCGCGCTTATCACGCTATACGGGTTGGTTGATTTGTAAAGCTGTCATCAGCCACGTGAATATGATTAAAACGGTTTTATTTATTTATCTATTTCAAAACTGCAACAGTTAGAAGTTAGCTTAGGCTAATGTACATGGTAGGCTAATGTTAGCAGCTGTGCTAACAACCCAACAAACACAGAACGTTGCTACAACGTAGCCAACCTTTTAGCAACGTTGTAACAACATGGCTAAATGGTTGTTGGTTCTACGTTGTCTTGTTAAGGTTGTTACTGCGTTGTCACAATGTTGTCATTCAACCACGGATCGCGGAAGGTTGTGCTTAGGCTGTCTGGACAACCACTGTACGACGTGTACTCGTCACTGTTCCGAAGCGCATTTTACAACTGAACAGACCGTTGGGCCGTTATTCTTCTTCAAGCCAGGATACGTGAGTATTGCTTTGGTTTTTCTCAGGTAAATATGTAAATATCCAGACGAAACCTACAATTTTCATGTCCAATGTGAGATGTATTTGTTCTGCTAATAAACTGAATGGACAGAATAACTGACAATTCACATACTGAGTGTTAGTTTGCAATCGGGTTTGGTGTAATGCTAACTATATTTCTTTCAGTATTCAGATAACTGATATTTAGGAAAAAGAGTTAAACATATTCAGGTCATGTAAATGATAAAGTGTCTTAACATTACGACAAAAGTTATAAGCCATAATGAAGCTATGAAAAGTGATTGACATTTCAGCACAACAGACAGCAACATAAACGCGTTCAATCTAGTCAATAAATAATATCTGTTACCTTTTGGCCAATAAATTGTTAGATTTAACTCGCCAGTGTTTTTGTTAAACGTGTACATTTGTGCCTACATTTGAGCACTCGGACTGAACGGTTATGTTTCACTCTGTCTATATAGAGCAGTGAGCGCATTATTGGCTGAGCAAAGCGCTCTGTCTTACAATGCATGTCTTACAATGAGATTAAAATTGGCACACTATATTGTTCATTTTCTTTCCAGTTAAAATGACTTAGTTTTCATTGACTAAGGATCACTGATTGCGTTCACGTTCTGATTTCAGCAAATCAGTTTGAGCCAAAGCAAACAACGTGATTAAAATTCATTAACCAAGCATCAGATCTTATCGCGTTTCATACTGATATTAGGCGTCAATTTAGAAGATAGATAGATAGATAGATAGATAGATAGATAGTATATATAGGATATCTGTATATGTATGTATTAGAACACTATTAATTATTACAAAATTAATCACATTAATTATTACAAAAACGTATTAAACACTGCTTTAGGTTTGTAGGTACAGAAATTAAATAATCAAATAAATTTGCATTTTCTGCACTGTATAAATTAAATATAGATTAATCATTGTTAAAGGAACAAAAGTCAATCAGTCAAGAGCAATGAGGGTTTATTTATTTTATTTTATTTTATTTTATTGTATTATAATTAAGTCTCAAGGCCTTTTTCATATATTTAGTTTAATCCAAACTAAAAACCAAGTGTGAGATTTTTAATATTGCGTTAATGTTCTGTACAGCTGGTATTGGCATGATACTAAGTTTGACATTTAATTTTACAGCAATCAATTACCCCACATTTACAAGATGGTTCATTGGACCTCTTCTCCCAATTTTAAGTAAGTATTCAGAGACTCAGCCTTATGGGTATAACAAGCCTATAGCATTTCTGTACATACACTGGAGCTCAAACCTGGGTTATGTCACCCTACACATTTCATTCACATCTTTTTCTTTCATATCTGTACTATCCTATTATAATAAGGACCTAAAAAAAATGAAAAAAAGAACTGATACAAAATTTACCTAAGATTTGATAGATGTTTAAAATAACTTTAAAATGGCTCAACGCAAAAGCAGTGATGTAGTAGTACCTGAAGAAGTGGGTATATGCGTAATTTATAATATATGTTTGTGTGTGTGTGTGTAATTAACACAATCAACGTCCAGAAACGTGGCAAGGAGATTGGTAATGTGACATCCATGTGATATCAGGGGTTCAACAGTATACAACACATTGATTAATAGCGATATCTATGTGTTGTGCACGCCTAAACTTTTTCTCAGCGCGATATTTTCTTTCACTTGCAATGCGCAGCAGCCAGGAAAGTTGGTTTTATCAAGGAAAACAGAGAAAGTAAGTATTTTATCTCATTTACATTATGTATTTTATAAGATAATATTACTTTATAAAGATATTTGTATGCTGTATGCCCTAAACAAGCCTAAATGTTTCTCACAGATTTGAATTGCTATGCAGTGCTGACGTGGAGGTCGCTTTTAACAGGGAAACATAAGTAGTAAGTGTTTTACCTCATTAATTGCAATATTTAAGGATTAATTGTGAATAATTGTGTACTCCTAAACTTTTTCTCAGAGTGATATTTTCTTTAACTTGTGATGTTGAGCACCTAGGAAAGTTGGTTTTATCAAGATAAACACAGAAAGTAAAGGTTTTATTTCATTTACATTACGTATTATATAAAGATCATATCTTTATTAAGATATTTGTATACTGTGCGCCTAAACAAGCCTAAATGTTTCTCACAGATTTGCTATGTAATGCTGATGGAGGGCGCTTTTAACAGTAAGTGTAAAAGTAAGTGTTTTATCTCATTTAAAATATGTATTTCATAAGATCATATTGATTTATAGCAATATTTATGTGTTGTGCACTCCTAAACTTTTCTCAGATAGATTGTTATTCTTTCACTCAGGAGATGATGTGGTTGAAGAGTATGAAGCCACCAATACATTAAGTGGGATGAGAAGAGTTTTGTTAGGACACATACCAGAGACATGGGTAAGCCATAATTGCATATTTTAAGATGCTTTTCTTTTTTTAAAAAAAACAATAATAATAAAGAATCTGATTTCCTTTGGGTTTGCACTGTCATTTATTTATGTGCTGTCCCATTTACACACATTCATTTTAGTAGGAGGAGTCCAACTTCAATGTAGAGAGAGATCAGTACGCACTTGGAATTATGACTTTGTCGCTGACGTTAAAGGACCAATTTTCCAGTAAGACTGACAATATATATGTACATACATTTACAGTGAATTAAATGCTTTTACTCAAAGTAATTATTATTTTTTTTATTATTTGTATTCTATTGTATTATCTAGATTTAAACTGTCAGATTGGCATCTACATTAATGTTAGTCTTTTTGGTTCTTATTCCGAGGTCACTGTAGCCACCTAGATCCAGACTGTATCCAGGTCAAATGGTCACTGCAGGTACCCGGATATAGTCCGTACCCAGCCCAGATGGTGGATCAGCACCTAGAGATGATCTCTACAGCCCTGAATGTCAGCGGAGACCAGGACAAATAGATGAGCGCCAGAGACTGATCCCATCTGAAGACCTCGTCACCTAGACGGCGATCCGGACAAGACCACAGGAACCAGATGAGTTCTCTGCACAAACTTTGTTGCAATGTAGATTTAAAATTTCAACTGGCCAGAGGAAAACAGAACTATTTCGACACACTATTTCCCTGTTTAAAGGGTTACTCCACCCCAAAATGAAAATTTTGTCATCAATCACTTACCCCCATGTTGTTCCAAACCTGTACAAGCTTAGTTCATCTTCAGAACACAAATTAAGATATTTTTGATGCATTCTGATAGCTTTCTGACCCTCCCGTATGCAGTAATGTAATCAACACAAACAACGTCCAGAAATGTGGCAAGGAGATCCGTAAAATAATCCATGTGACATGTCTTACAAAGCTACGAGAACGTACTTTTTGTATGCAAAGAAAACAAAAATAATTAGTCTCCTCTGCTTCAGTATCACCTGAATGCAAACAGAGTATTGTTCAAATCAAAGTGTAAATAAATATAGAAGAAATATCCGTGTGGCACAGATGACACAAAACAGCATACGCCATTTGTGTTCAGGTAAAACATTCTAAAATGGCGCTATAGGGTGAGACGTTGAATAAAGTCATTATTTTTTATGTCTTTGTGTGAATAATGACAATTTTCATTTTGGAGTGGAGTAACCTTTTAATACTGTAAAGCTGCTTTGAGACACTCTACATTGCAAAAAACATTATATATAATGGTAACTTGACTATTTGACACTTGTCTCTGACATTTCACCTGATAAATGGATGTGAACTTATTCTGTTTTTTATGTTTTTGTTGTTTTATTTTTCAATTTTACAGGAGCACTTTTGTGATGCTGCAAGTGAGAATGTATATCTTGCTTGGCTGAAAACTGCAGAGAAACACATCTTGTCATGCTGAAAACAAAAAAAATGAGACTATACTCTCTTCAAGGAGGTCCAAACACCATTAGCAAAGACTGTTGTTGTCATTATAAACCTTATGACATTAAGAGTACATGATATGCACCACATTAGAATGTGTATTTTGTGCCTTTGCATTGATTTGCCTTGACATTATGATGTTTTAATTGTTGTAAGAACATGTTTTTACATGTATTGAAAACACTGAATGTGAAGAAATTTTGTTGCAGGGAAAATTATACGTTTCATTTTGTAAATAAATGTAAATGTGAATTGGTTTGTGTGTTTTTCCCACCTGAACATTGTTGCTGTTGACAAGTTAATCCAGCGTTGGTATTTTCATCATCCATTCTGGTGTTAATATTTTACATGTTAAGAGTTTGTTAGTAACACTGTCAGGGTGTTAATAATGTTAACTCTTTCAAAAGTGTTAGTTTAACACTTTACCGCTGGTAAAGTTTACAGGAGTTCACCGGTTTAAGAAATTTCTGATCGTACAAACCTGCTTCTTTTCATTTTCAAGGTATTGTTTTAGCTATAAATGTACCGATTCAAACTAGTAATCAATGATAATGATTATTTTACACTCTGCGCGCCTCCCCTAACATGCTCTCGTGTATTAACAGGCAGAATGGAGTAGGGGGATGGAGCGGGCGCGGGCGCATCAGGTGCAATCATTAAACGTTTCAAAGGAAGCAGGCGCCACGGTCCTGACCGCATCATCACTGTCTTTACAGTTTGATTTTAGGGAATATTTGCATTTATTCACACGCAACTAAAGTAGCTATTCATGTGGTGGACTGTCAGGACACTACTGAATGATGAGCATTTATAAGTAGGTATAGGCAAAGCCGACTGATGAAGTCTGTCGTATCAAGCTCCTATTTGAGTCCTACATTAGTGACTTGCTATTTGATTTTTGATTTTTTGCTGTTTTATTGTTCTCTGTTTAGACCTGTGCCGGCCGCGCATCATTTTCTGGCCCCGGACTGTCTGTCTGGCTTTGACTTGTGTCTACAACGTTCTCGTCTGCGATCCCCTGTCCGCTGTATTCTCCAGTCCGGAGTCCGCCTCATCGGCCGGTGACCTGCTGCTGCTTTTCTTTTTGTTTGTCAGTAAACGTTCTCAAATGCCTTTTAACCATGTATGCAATGTTTTAATAAAGTTGGATTATATGAACCTGTATGGCATTTTTTCCTCTTTAAAGTTTCATAGCAGGTTTAATGTTAAAAAGAACAATTAATGATTAAACAGCATTTAAAAAACAAATAAATGCAAATAAAATAAATAAAAACATAAGACGCAGATTTATAATCTGGCATAAAAATTAATGTTGTCGGAACGTCGTCTCGCAGTTGCTGAATGTCGCGCAACAACGTTGCTACAGCCTTTTCACGTCTTACATTTCTACGTTGCTACAATGTCGCAAGGACGCAGACTGCAACGTTGCCAAAGTAAAAATAGAACGTGGCAGCGACGTTGCCACAACGTAACTGTGTTTGTTCTACTAACTAATTTGAACGCATACGCTTCCATTTTAACACATGACCCCATGTAAGGAGACGCAGAAGCACCAAAATAATTAAAATAATGATCTCATTACAAAAGAAAAGATTATTGCCCTTACATACCTGTTTGAAGGTGTACACGCATCAGGTGAACTGGGCAAACCGTGCCTCGCTGGTGACGTCACGAACGTAGAAGATGCTGCATAGTATTTGTATGCATCTGCTCTCCACAGAAGTTAATGGGAAGGATTGGCGTATCATATGCATGCGAAATTGGACTTTGGCGTATGTATTACAGGCAATTGGAAAGTGTAAAGCCCTGCTATTTATACGCAAATTGATGAGAACGGGTTGGGCAGCGACGTTGCCACAAGGTAAATGTGTTTGTTGGGTGGGTACTTAACAGTAACTGCAGGCAGTTTGTGACAAATTAATACATGAAGTCAGTTCAGAGATCCGTCGGCTATCTAAGGGGTTTGGTGTCAAATAAATACATTTCATATTTTCTGCAGGCAGTTTCTGTCAAATAAAAAATTTTTCTGCTCATATAAAATAACTTGAAAAAAGTGTCAGGGCTTTGGTGTCAAATAAGTACATTGCATATTTATGTACAGTTAAATCATACTTGTCTGCGGTCTCGTGGGTGTCGCTTCAAATACATTTTATATTAATAAACATTAACTTCAGATACCAGTCAGCAATCGCACACAGTTTCTGTCAAAAAAAGAAAAGAAAAAAAAAAACAAAACAAACTAATTTCTGCTCATATAAAATAACTTGAAAAAAGTGTCAGCGGTTGCAGGCGCTTCCTGTCAAATACAATTTAAATTCATATAACCTTTAAGTACTAAACAGTAACGGTAGGCAGTTTGTGTCAAATAAATACATCTTCTATGCATATAAAGTCAGCTCAGAGCTCATTTCTACCTGTTTTAGCCTTTAAATTTCATTTCATCACTGTAACCCAATGTATAGGTTGATTAAGTTAATATTTTTGAGGGGGGGACACCTGGGGTGGCCAGCCAGATTTTTTTTCAGGGGGGACCAGTGCCACCCCTGGGCACCACGTAGACATGCCCCTGGTTCCAGGCGCGGTGCATCTATAGCAGTACAGCGATTGGCTGGTAAATTTTCTCATGTCACCGGCCATTGACAGGTGTGGTAAAAAGTTTAGGCCCTGCCGATGGGTTTTATTCAATATGAAGTTAAATGCTTATTAAACACTTGCTGCAGTTTAATATCTAAATAAGAGACATCCTCAGTCCCAGAGATGATACTCTTGTACCATTGTCCTCTTTTGTGCTAAGAAATGTCACCTGGCAGTTCTCTCCCAAGTGGTTCCATTGATTGCAATGGTTTAGGATCAGCATTAGTGCATTTAGACTGTATTGAATAGTATGGTCTAGGATTAACATTAGTAAATTTAGACTGTATTGAAATGATTATGATGGTCCTGAATCAACATTGGTGAATTTAGACTGTATTGATTAATGATGGTCCAGGATCAATAATTCATCAACAATAGATCATTTAAAAAAAAAAAAAAAAAAATGCACAACTGATTGTAAAATGTTCTAAAACTGCAAATCTGTACAACGCGCTATAACATTCTTACTATGAAACAAGGCTCGCATTTACTTTAATTAAATCACCCAGCCAACATTAGCCCATCTGGGTTTGAAATGGGCTGGGAAAAAAAGAAGGCCCAAAATGGGAACGTTATTTTTAGAGACCAAGCACTGAAAGTGTGATGGCACCTATTGTATCCGTTAGCGTTCTTACTCCTCTTCTTCTTCCACTTGAGTCTATGGCAGCCCATAGAACTGCTCGTGGGAAAGTTATGAAATTTGGCACATTGATGGAGTCTCTAACTCAAACTCTCTATTACCACCACTTGTCCAAAATTTCACTCAAGTTTATGCTAATAACTTTTGAACCATACATTTAAGAAGCAACATTTTTTTCCCTGTGATTCCTTGGCTCATGCGAAGTCGAATGAACACCAAAATGTAAAATTCTACAGATCAAGATATTTCTGAGGCTGTATATCTGCAAAGCTTTGACATATTGTGACCAAACTTTTTACACGTGCCATTGTCACTTGACACTGAACACACCACATCAATTTGGCAACAGCACCACCTGTTGGTCAAAAGAGATAAACCATCCATTAAAACATCCATTTATAATGAAATTTCAAAAAATGCTAATAATTTAATTAAACAAGCCTATTGTAATGAAACTGGACTCAAAATAATCCTTGGGTCATACTGAGAACATAAATACCAATTTTGAACTTAATTTCCTGTCTGCCATTTTGATTTTCTATAAAAAAAAAACAAACAAAAAAAAAACTTTTTGTCTGATTTTTACCACATTTGAGTCAGATCACCTTCAGACTGTTAGGAATTTCATGTTGGTATCTCAGCCTCTGAATGAGGCTGTATCTCTGCAAAGCTTTAAGATACTGACGCCAAACTTTATTTGTCATTGTCACCTTACATTGAAGCAAGCAAGCTCATTGGCTGCTGTAGCAGGAGAGGCCCATCAGCTTGTGCCATGTATTAAACAATGCGACTGCTAGCAGATTGCATAAGATATAACCTATCATCCAGCACCAGTCACATTAGAACTACATAAAAGACAAAAAAAGAAAAAACAACAACAGCAAATTAATGCAAAGGGAAGTGATTTGCATAATACTTTAATTATGATTAAAGTCACAATGGTATATGACAAACACAGTGCTGTTTCAGACACCTATTTTAAATTATCTTCTGCACACATCCTTACATGGGACGCTCTCTGGGACGAGTGACAAACTGCCACCACAGAGGTGGGAAGTCTCCTGCCTTGCGGGCTGGGGGCAGAGCCTCAGATTTAGGGCCGTCAGCAGGAGTTTCAGTCTGCAGCTGCTGGACCTTTAAATGAAATACAAGTTTTAGAAGATCATTAGGATTTAGCATTCACAAATTATTCTGATTAACTAGTGCTGATTTACTGGGTCAGTTAGTACTTAAAGCAATACCAAAAATGTTTTATCAGAAGAATAAAAAAGAAAAAGAAAAAGAAAAAAAAAAAAAAAAGGAGAGAGAGAGACGGAGAGAGAGAGAGAGAGAGAGAGAGAGAGAGAGAGAGATTTTGATTTTTAACCAATACTTTTAGTAATCAATATCAAAATAACATCAAACTATCATCACAAAAATATTATCACAACAAAAGACTAACAATTAAATTCCCTGCACACACAGTACAAAAAACATAATTGAAACACCACTATAATACAAAGGTATCCATATCCTTCATTTGTTTATAATTTTTAAACTCAACTGCAATCCTAGATCTAATAAATGTTTAAACAACAGTACACCATCTTGGCCATGTATATTTTCAATCGTAAATATACATAGCATTTTTGCCTGGCCAACCATAAAGTTATTCAACTGCCATTTAAATCTTTGATTGCGGATATAACCTGCTACATAAATGAAAGCCTTGGGTGAAACTTTCCTTTTAACTTAAAAACAATTTTTCTAATTATACAAAAAGTGGTTAATGATTGAAACAAAGGCATTAACAGCAACAGCCCCCTTCAGGATTCTTCATTGTAGATCTCCTGATTTACTGATCAATGGTGGTTTGTATAAAACCCTCCACAATGGTTTAACCACATTCCCAATATCAAATTTCTCTCTCCAGACATTATCTCTTTTCTCACACAGTGTGGACTTATACAATATTTTAACAAAACATTTATACATCACTTTTCCACTTAACTCTTGTAATAAGTCTTGAAGTACATTTAAATTTAACAAAATACCAGATATCTCCTTTAAATCTGGTGTAATCCAGTGCTGGGGAAAAGGATTTCCCATATCAGGAAACAAATTTCCTTCCTCAAAACTTTCAAGAAGTAACAACTCTTCTGCTGACAGTTTCTTTCTCCATATCTCCATGATTGTTGAGGTTTGTCGCATTGATTTTTGTCCTAATAAAGATGCCACAGCCACGATGTCATTCAATTTAGATCCAACCACTTTAACTAAGTGACCTAGCTTTACAGTCTGGGCGTCACACATTCTCCGAGACAAATTCGGCACTTGATCTGTAATGTCCAAACGAGCCCCCTTGACTAGAGGCTCCTCCAACAACCAGAACAGAGAGGTAGCATTTTCTGGTCTTTTAATAATGAAAGAGCCCCAAACTTTAAACAATCCAAGGTAAAATGAAGATAGTCCACTCAAGTGTAACTTTTTGGTATCTGTAAAGAACAAAGCAGCATCTAGTCCAAGTCCGTCAACTCTGTGCAGAATGTTTTTCACAACTTCTTTCCATATCACATCCACAGAGCCTGTTAAGAACTTCTGAATAAACTGTAACCGGAACGTTGCATATCTGCTTGAAGGAGACACCAAACCTTGTCCTCCCTCCTCAACTGGCAAAAAAAAAGTACGCTTTGAGGGACCCAGTGCAGCCTATCCCAGAAGAAGTCCACCAATATTGTTTGTAAACGTGATAATAGTCCTATGGGCGGTTCCACACAAGAGAGCTTGTGCCACATAGTTGAAGCTATTAAGTTATTTAATATTAGCACTCTCCCTCTAAAAGATAACTGGGAATGAATCAATCTCCATTTCTTTAGTCTACCCTCCATTTTTTCTATAATCCCATCCCAGTTTTTCTGCTGCACAGAAACATCTCCAAGATGCACTCCTAGATACTTAAAGTGCATATTGCAGGTTAAAAAATTAACTATATATCCTTGCATGAAAATAACATATGAATCATTAATGCAGGATTTGAAAATGTTTTACAAGACGCGAGGGCACAAATTTAGAAGAAAAAGTGGTTTTCTTAACGGTTCTCAAAAAGCGCTTTTTTTAACATCGTGTCACATGACGTCACGAGAGGGAGTCGTTTGCCGCGGTCTATTGGTTTTCACTAGGAACAGTCATGAGTCAGTGTGTTGTCGGTAGTTATTTTTTATTTCAACTGATCATCGTCATGGTAAATTATTGTTTTCGGAGGTTGCACAAACTCCAGCCTGTCAGGACATCAAGTCCACAAGTTTCCTAACAATAAAAAGGACGGCGCCATCTTCCGTGCCTGCGTGTGTTTGTGCAGGTGAAGAGACGGGCCTTCACTAATGCATTTGCTTCGGAAAACACGGTGGTGTGTAGCGTTCAATTTACACCGGAGGATTATCATCCCTGCGATATGATGGAGTTCAACATGGGATGTCGAAGCAAGAACCAGTTGAGGTTCTGAGCTGGTGCGGTTCCTTCGATTCACACAGCACCTTCATCGGGTCCGCCGTCAGCCTGTGGTTCATCCGGATCCGTCAGAGATGCAGCTCGACGAAAACGTGAACTGTGCACTGTAAGTCTTGTTTATTATTATTATATATATATTTTTTAACATTTATTAACTACCAAATCAGTGAACATAATTATTTAATGATGAGACACAACAAGATGTGTATAAATTGTTGTAAAGCACCGCAGCTAGCTTGTAAGCATTAGCATTATAATAAAAAACAGTGTAAAAACGATACCATTTGAGAAGGCATAACTGGTAACTGGTAAGTTAACCTCAGTTTGTTAATATTATAACCATTAGGTCTAGTTACAGCTTAGTGACATTGTTTGTACAGCTAATTGGTAATTTATTCTCATGTGGTGTGTTTATAAGGCTTTGGGAAACATTGCAAGACATGAGGGTGTGTGAAGATCTGAAGCAGTGGAGACCAGCTGTTATTAACCACCTCTACTGGAATGCAGCTTCCACTCCTAATGGAGATGCAGATGTGATGGAGGCCAATTGGAAAAGCACGGTCAGCAATGAATGATAGTGGAATACTGCAGGTCACCAAAGGCTCTACGAGAACGCAGCACTGTCTTGTCTTCCACTATACCTGCTCCCCTTTCCAGATCCCTCCAGAGGATCAACAAGATGAAGCTGTTGGCGTGTATCTAGCACAGCATTCACAATTTAACACGTTAACAACACATTAGTGTGATACCCACACTGAAAGATTGTTAAATGTTTTTAAATGGGTCAGATGGTATATTTTTCTTCCAGTAGTATATGTTTTGTACATCTACACACACACACACACACACACACACACATATATATATATTTATATACACATATCCCATTTTGGTGACAATCTATGTGTGTGTGTGTGTGTGTGTGTGTGTGTGTGTGTGTGTGTGTGTGTTATTCAAATCTTTAATTTACTATTTATTTATACATTCAAGATTTCAGCTCAGAGTAATAAATAACCTCTGCCCTAATGTACATGTACTCATGTCTGCTGGCCTGGAGGTCCATGCTCCTGCCTGAAGTGCATAGGCTATCTGTAGCACCTATTATGAGTTCAGACAGCAAGTCTCAAAGCCTGGGTGCAGAGTCAAACACTGCACATCAAGTGTGGGGGTCATATTCTCCACTAAGGCCCAGTATGTATTTAATTCCCTGCAGCACTGACTTTCCTCAGCTGTGACCATGGCCTCATTCCCACACAAGAATATAATGAAACAAAAACGTGTTTATCACACTCTCTCTCTTTCCTGCAGTGACGAGAAACCTCTAAGTTATATCACGTAACGTTAGTGACGGATATTAACGAGTTTAACACGCTTGATTAACAATTATTAGTTTCTGGTACGGGTAAGAAGTATCAATACTCATAGATGACCAATACTAGCTTTGCCCGATTACATATCGTTTGCTAACGTGTGTAACGTTACATCTAAGCTAACACTGGCCTCTCACCAAGACACCTTCCCTGTTCTCCTCACACCACAACTCAATTCGTCTCCTCTGACCGTTATCCTGTCTAATCCTGGCCTGTCCCTCCACTCTTGGCAGTTTTCAGATGCGGAACTAAAATTCTTTCACAAAAACGACTCCAGAAGCCTTAATATCGTATTTTAATGTATAATTTCAAGAAAATCTAGTTCCTACATTATTTTTCTATACATCAACTCACTGGGGTCTCTAACCTGCAATATGCACCCCTTTTCCAATTCAACCCACCAGGTAAACCATTCTTCCATTTATCTTTAATCAGTGCATCACTTTTCCCCCAATTTACTCTTGCAGCAGAAATTACACCAAATTCATTAACAATAGATGTCAAATTAATAACACCTTTTTTTTCCCCCATTGATTAAAATCATGACTCATCTGCATATGCTGATATTTGATGTTGAACACTGTAACTCCTTAAATTAAAACCTTCAATACTAGAACGCAACTTATTTAACATTGGTTCAATTGTCAAGGAATACAACATTCCAGAGAGAGCACATCCCTGCCTTATGCCTCTCCCAACTTTAAAAGGGGCACTTAAACCACCATTGATCTTCAGTACGCTCTCAATGTCTTTATACAAAACTTTAATCATTCCACTAAATTTGGACCCAAATCCAAAAGCATCAAGCGTAATCCAAAGATATTAATGCTCTATTCGATCAAAGGCTTTTTCTTGATCAAGTGAAATAAAGCCTATGTCAAGATCAAGGTAGCCAGAAACATCCAAAAAGTCCCTGATAAGAGTAATGTTATCCATAATCGACCTTCTGGGTATACAATAGGTCTGGTCAGAATGAACCACTTTCCCCATCACATCTTTTAATCTATTGGCTAAGGCCTTGGAGAAAATCTTTAAACCTGTACAAAGTAAACTTACAGGTTGCCAATTCCTTAGTTCCTGCAAGTCAGCTTTCTTAGGCAGCAAGGTAACCACTGCCCTCCTATAACTCAAAGGGAGGGAACCCACAGTCAAACTTTAATTTAAAACATCCAAAAGGTCCTTACCCATCACTCCCCAAAAAGCCTTCTAAAACTCCACAGAGAGGCCATCAATGCCTGATGCTTTACCAGGCTTCATATCTTGTAAAGCACTTAAAAGCTCCTGCTCCGTAAGCTTATCAAGTTTTACTACAGAGTCCTGTGTCATTTCTGTCAAGCCATCATAAAACTTGGCAGACAACTCCTCATTTTCTTTATACTCACTACTATACAAGTCAGCATAGAATTGTACAGCCCTCTTCCTAATACTTGTGGGCTCTTTCAATTCCTGACCATTTTCTGTTTGAATACACTGAATAAATCGACTCTGCCCATTTTTACGCTCTAAGCCAAAAAAAACAAAAAAACGGTGCATCCCTTTGTGTGAGCATTTGATATCGTGATCTAACCAGAGCCCCTTGTGTCTTTATACCCAGCAAGTCTGTAAGAAATGACTTCTTGCACTTAAGAGCAGCAATACATTGTTGTTCCCCAGTAACTTCAACCAACTTTTGTAAGTCTGTAATCTCAGATTCAAGTTCTCTCATTGCGTAATATCCCGCGAGACACTGAAAGCGTACTGTTGACACTTTCCCACCACTGTCTTAAATCATAAAAACAATTTTTCCTACTTTTAAAAATTTCCCAAAAACTACAACACACATCTCTAAAATTCATATCACCCAACAAGGATGCATTAAAATGCCAATAAGCATTCTTTATTTTAACATTGGCTATAAACACTTCACATAAAACCAAACTGTGGTCCGAAGACCCAACTGGAATAAATACTTTTTAACAATATTAAAATGATATCTAAAACAATAAAACCTATCAAGCCTGGCCATTGAAATAACATTATCTCTGGAATGTGCCCATGTATACTGCCTGTTGTTATTGTTCAGTTCTCTCCACACACTGCATAAGCTATAGGTCCCCAACCCCCAAGAATAAATTCAGCTACAGCAACAACAATATCAGTACTCACATTAGTTTCATTTTCGTTCTCATTTTCAGTACTTTCTACATCTCCTGAAACAACATCCATACTTTCCTCACCTTCAACCTCTCCAACATCAACACTCTTTCTGTTTTCACCATCTCCGCGCATTAGTCAATATATTAGCAACGCTAGCCTGCTCTACATTAATGCTACCGTCATTTTCATTTGTCAGCACAACATCATCTGTACCCTCAACTTTTCCAGGGCACACTCGTTTAGTATGTCCTTCTTTGCCGCATTCAAAGCACTTCATTGTTTCAGAAGATGCAAAAATGACAATCAAATCCATCAATTTGAAATTTGAAAGCCACATTCATTTCATCTGCACCATTATTTATATACACTTGCCGTCTAAAACAAACAACATGTTTGAGCAACTGAGACTTACAGCCAAGTGTTATTTTTTTCATTCGAGACATGATCTTGCCATGCCTAGACAGCTCTGTCACTAACAACTCATCCTTTATAAAAGGAGGAACATTAGAGAAGATTATTAAGTTGGCTTGAAAAAGCCAATTTACTGATATTCTATTTAAACTACTACTTCTTAGACCAAATTTTAAAATGTATCTCCTCCTAGAGCTTTTTAATCTACAACCACCAAACTCGGCCCAGACCTTCAGACTGGTCTGACTCAGGTTGCTATACCTTTTCGAACTGATCCGGCTTATGGTTTTCGTAAACCAGACTGTCAAAACCACCAAAAAAAAAAAAAAAACCCATAGACTTACATTAGCCGCTTTTCCACTACCGGGCCAAACCGTTCTCTTTGCTTAACCGTTCCATTCCGTGCCGATCCGGGCCAGTCAGCACGGATATGGTTTCATTTTCCACTGTGGTGCTGATAAAACTCTTTGGAATGTAAACACAAATGCGTCAGTCGTTGCCTTGGTAATGCAATTGTAATGTAAACAGCGATATGGACGATGATCAGATATTTCTGTTTTTGGGACTACTTCAAAGATTCAGCTATGTCTATTATGACTGTTTTACATCGTGAGTATCAGCGGAGTGTGAGAAGCACGTTTTGTCGCTGTCCATGTTAATGAATCAGACGGTTGGCCATCATCATGCTTCCGATGTGAACGCCGTCATTCACTGATATGGGTGGCGACAAAACCCACGCTGCTCATGCTCCACTGACACTTAAGATGTGAAACAGGTGTTAAAGGCATGGAAATCTGCATTGATGCTGCTACTGATCCAGAAACAGGCAACACAAACAGTCTTTTTAACCACACTCATCCACCCCACACAATCATTATTTCTGTGTTACAGACATTTAAATAACAGAAGTACTGGGATAAAAGTTTATAGTTTGTGTATAAACACTTATTGTGTGCAGTGGCGATCAAAACGCAAGTATCTTAACACTTATGTATGACCTATGTATTTGAACGCTTATCCTTTTCCACCAGGAGGTGGCGACAACTGTCGGTTTCAACTTTCCGGTCAGGCAAGTAAAAACATTTAAAACTAGCTCAAAGGGTGGTGGGTCAGCTAGCTGTAGCTCAACCTATATTTATTATCATTATTATTGAGAACATTATATACAGAAACAAAAGGTAGTTCGACCTGTATTCTGCAACTGTGATTCTGTTGGATGACGCAGCAACTACCGCAAGGCTGTAAAATCTCTCCTGTCTGTCTAATGATCGTAAACAGTCATTAGGTTTGTCAGATTTAAGATATTTTAGCGGCAATGTGACCAAAAATATTTAAGACTCATTGAATCTGAATTCAAGACATTTTAAGATTTTTTTAAGGACCCGCGGACACCCTGCACCCACGTGACACCATGTTTAACACAGTTAAATACAAGTGCGATTTGTCACGTTTTTTTCCTGATGACTATGAAAAGAACTACAAATACTCTGTCATGTTTTATCATACAGATAAGAGCAAGGCATCGTTTGAAACTGCAAAGGGTCTACTTTATTTTTAATAAACAAAACAAGCAGACCCACACTATATAAATGATAATTCACGTGAGATGCGCAAACATGTAAACGCCCACATCACAAAGAAAGCATGAAGATTCATGAAGTTCATCTAGACACGAAGACGACGTGCTGAGAGGAATAAGCCAGAATTTACCTCAGTAGAAGAACGCAATGCCACATGCGGCTTGATCCAGTGGAGGATATTATTCTGATGAGTAAGATTACTTGCGTTAGTTGTTATTGTGTTATTGTGATGTAACTTGTACACATTTGACTAGTTTTAGACTTTTCCCAAACTATTTCAAAATTTTGTTCCAAGAGAGTTTTCTATTCATATTGGGATGTCACATGTGTCTACCAAATTTCGTAGATGTGCAGGAAACAATGTGAGGGGCACTTTGTTGAAAGTGCTTAAGTTGCGCTTTCGAGCCATTTTGCCACACCTAATTCCGAAACCCATACCAGATATAAATTTTCACCAGTTCTGACGCATGCAAAAACACAGCACCATTCGGGAAAACGGTGCACAGCGGGCACAAGTGTAAAGTTTGGTGGAGGGGGGATTATGGTGTGTTTTTTTTTTTTTTTTTTTTTCAGGAGCTGGGCATGGCCCCTTAGTTCCAGTAAAAGGAACTCTGAATGCTTTAGCATACCAAGACATTTTGGACAGTTCCATGCTCCCAACTTTGTGGGAACAGTTTGGAGCTGGCCCCTTCCTCTTCCAACATGACTGTGCACCAGTGCACAAAGCAAGGTCCATAAAGACATGAATGACAGAGTCTGGTGTGGATGAACTTGACTGGCCTGCACAGGGTCCTGACCTCAACCTGACAGAACACCTTTGGGATGGGTTAGAGCAGAGACTGAGAGCCAGGCCTTCTCGTCCAACATCAGCGTGTGACCTCACAAATGCGCTTCTGGAAGAATGGTCAAAAATTCCCATAAACACACTCCTAAACCTTGTGGACAGCCTTCCCAGAAGATTTGAAGCTGTTACAGCTGCAAAGGGTGGACTGATGTCATATTGAACACTATGGATTAGGAATGGGATGTCACTTAAGTTCATATGCGAGCCAAGGCAGGTGAGCGAATACTTTTGGCAATATAGTGTACGTTATCATATTTTATGTTTACATAAAAGTAAACAAACAAATAAATACAAGTAATAAGGAATTTTACTTATTGCAAAAACTCACTTGTGTTGCGTGTAGTTTAAATCTTTCTGAAAATCCCATGTCAAATCGTGCCTTGTTTTTAAATGAATCTGTGATAAAATTAAGTGAATAAAGGATCAAGTTCTCACTGATGCGGTCTGAAACGTCATTAAAAATAAAGTTCATCCACTCTTTCCTAACGTTGGGATAATAAGGAAGGCAATGCAAAGACCTTTCTAGAACTCTGCCCTGCACAGCGTCCTCTTGTATTTGGATTGTACTATCACTTGTTTTCTGTGGAGACCGGCATTTGCCTCTCTCATTAGTTACACTACATGCGTGAATTGGTGTGCGGGGCTAAACAGATGTAAGCAGGCGGAGATTCTGCGGAGGTGGTGTTTTCAGGCACATTCCACAATCTGTTGTTTTCGCAGAAATGCTTCAATATATGCTGCTTTTAGACCAACGAGAAAGTTTAGAGTGAAACTTAGGATTTTTTTTTTTTTTTTTTTAAAAGTAAAATTACCTCTTATGTGTCAAAAGATCCATGGAATTTTGGTTTCTCAGTTCATGATCCCTCACCCTCACGAAAAAAGGACTTTTTCCACGCTATAATCAGGTTGCCAGCAGAAATATATTACTCTTGTATTACTTTTGTACAGTATAATGTACGTCTTTATATATTCCATTTTCTTTCAAATTTAAATACAACAATTAAATGACAAAAATAAATATTACAACCAGATCAACCACTTAATCGTAGAAAAAATAAAAATAATTAAAGTTAGTGTTTAAGGAATATTCACATGATTTTTCTACCATGTATTAATTTTAACAGTAAATCTCAGATTGCTAAAGGGTTAAATAAAAATAAATAAATAAATAAAAGGGTTTAATTTTCATTTGATTAAAATCACTTGATTGATCACTTTACAGGCTTTTACTGTGAAATTTCACAATATAATACCGTATTTGGATTTTTATTCCCCAGAGGTCACTGGGAAATATGATCGTTATTATCAACCAGAGAAATTATAGTGTCGTGGATAATGGCAAAAAGGTAGAGGAAATTAGGGATGTAACGATTACCAGTTTGACGATAAATCATGATAAAATTCCCCAAGGTTAGTATTACCGTTTCATATTTCAATTATCATTAAAACCGTATTTGATTACAGCGATATCAACAACTGAAGATAAATAAATACTGTACAGCATAAAGCACAGTTTTAAGTAACAGTCTCATTTGCGCACGCCACGCAGAGTAGTTTCGTTTTGTGTGAAAAGACGGCGGATGTTTTAAAAGAGTTGGCATAGGTGCCAATCCCCAGAGGGGTATATAACTGCAGCTTGGAGATCTCCAAATGGGGGCGGGAACTCCAAAACAGGGTGGGCGGTCCAATATAGGGCATGGCTTCGTCCCTTTGACAGACAGGCACATGACACGCATGCACAGCTTTGAAAATTTACTTTAGATATTTGAACATGCTATTAGTTAAACTGTTGTCAGTTATGTTGCAGGGTTCTAGAGTGCGACCAATTTGGTCGCTCATGCAACCTAATTTCTCACCGGTACGACCAGCCGTTCAAAGGCCAAAAAAAAAAAAAAAACAAAAAAAAAAGTCTCCACGACTGTGGTTCAACAGACACACATTAGGCCCATATTGTGGTCTAAACCAATCAGAGATAGCGGTTATATCCGCGGGCGCTGTGAATAATCGGCGAGTCAGGTTGGTCGGGTAATAAAAAAAAAAAAAAATGCATTCTAATTATTTGTGGGTGGATGAGATAAATCAATAATGACGCACATATCAACTACATTTTCTAAAATATGAACCTGTTTTAAATACTTTTTTCATCAGGCAAACTATTTAATTTTGTGACTGTGTGCGTGTTCACCTGTTTGAGAAGTTGTGACAGCAAAGGTGACATTTCAGATAAAGTTTGAAGAGAGTTACGCCCGTGTTAATGCTATTGAGTAGGGTAATATGCAGTGGTGTAGTGCAGAACCTGCGTATAACCCATTTCTTTATCAGTCGGTTTTGCGTACCCACTTCTAAATCCCCTCTGATGCGCATCATTCAGTAGTGTACTGCATTAGCCAAAATCATGACAGGCCACCATTTCTAATTAAATCATATGTGAATAAATGCAAATATTCGCTCAAATCACCCAGTAAAGACGATAAGGACCGTGGTGCCGGCTTCCTTTGAAATATGTTTGATGATTGTGCCTGATGCGCCCGCGCCAACACCAGATTTGCTGCCTGTTCATACGCAAGAGCATGTCAAGCTTGTGTTGAGACCAAGTATTTTATTACTGTATTGTAAGTTAAACTGAGTTTTTTTGTGTTTTATGTTGTCACTGAGGTTGTAAAAGGGATAGGTCACCTAAAATTTAAAAAATGTATTCTATCTGTTCTTTTGATTTAAACCAAGGGTGTCAAACTCTGATCCTGGAGGGCCACAGCCCTGCAGAATTTAGCTCCAACCCTTATTAAAAGTAACTCATCCAGCCAATCAAGTCATTCAGGCTTATTTGAAAACTAGGTGGTATGTGTGTTGGAAGAGGGTTGGAACTAAAATCTGCAGGGCTATGGCCCTTCAGAAGTTTGACACCCCTGCTGTGAACCCATAAGACTTGCATTCGTCTCTGAAACACAAATTATGTTTTCAAGGAAATTAAGACATTTCTGTCTCTCCATTGAAATTCTGTTTATGACTTATCAGATGACTTGAATTTAAAAAAAAATAAAAATAAAAAAAATAAAACCTCTATAACTATTTGATATACTGAACTTTTAGATTTTAATTTCTGATTTTTTTTTTTTTTTAAATGACACCTTTCATGTGATGTAAATTTTGTAGATGAATGAACAGAACAGTTTGAATGGCTTCAAACTGGGACCAATATGGTCTTAAGTATATTGGCCAGTTGGGGCCCATTCAGGTTCTATATGAGATTTATATGGGCTAATTCATATAGGGCCCAAGTGGAACCCGTGGACAAATCTATCTTGGCCCCATATTGGCCCCACTTTGGATTGTTGGCTGGGTTGTAAGTGGGACCAATATGGGTCTTGTATGTGTTGCCCAGTTGGGGCCCACATTAGCCCCATTCAGGCCCCATATGAGATTCATATAGGCTAATTCAGATGGAACCCATTGACAAACCCATGTAGGGCCCATATTTACAGCCCATATGGGGCCCACACGGGCCCCATGATAGAATGTTGGCTGGGAAGGGAGGCACGCAGAGTATTATAAGAATAATTATTATTGATTACTAATTTGAATCAGTACATTATAACAAAAACAATACATTAAAAATGTAAATAGATTTTTACGATCAGAAATTTCCTTAACTGGGTGAACCCCTGTAAACTTTTGTCCAAGGATCAAGTTGGCGTTCAAACACCCAACCGATTTCATCAGAGATTGCGGAGAGTCACGTCCAGATGTCAGTTAACGTTATTCTTTTTAGCGTGGATTTGGCTTAAAAGAATGCGTGATTAAGCTTATGTAAGTTTGGGTGCACCTAACTTTAGTGCTGGTGCACCTAAGAAAAAACGTTAGGCGCACCAGTGCAAAAAGTTAGTCTAGAGCCCTGTGTTGTCATTTAAAATCCGGATATCATTGGTAGGCTATTGTTGTTTTAGTGATTATGCAAACAAAAAGTCATTTTATTTGCTGTTTGTTCATTTTAAATATAAAACTTGGTGAAGTGATTTATGTCAGTATTTTTTGAAGATTTCCAGTACATTTTAACAATACCGTGGTAACACTGATAACAGTGATAATTTTGCTCACTATAATCGTGATAAGAAATTTTCATACCGTTACATACCTAGAGTAAATTCATCTAAAATTAGTAACGTGAACTTAGGGCTGGACGATATGGCCAAAATTTTTATCATGATGCATTTCTAAATTTTGATCAATACAATATAATTCTGATATCGATATGAACAATATTTAAAAAAAAGTCTCCAAAAAACTGCCAAAAACACCCAAAACAGATATCTGCACCTACAAACAAGTCTATTACATCTCCTCTTATAAAGTTACAATATTTAAGAAATAAAAATGGTACAAATACATTAATGTTCACCTTTTGTATTTAGCCTTCATGCAAACAAGAAATCTGAAATCACTGTCAAATAAACATAAGCCTCTCAGACTCACCTTACTAATAACAATATCTTAAACTTTAAACTGTGACATAAGCGGATTACTCTTACAGATTGAAACAGAAGTGCTTCAGCCAGGATAAAGAAATGGTAAGTGCTCAAAAAAAAAAAAAAAAAATTGTTAGAACCTCAGTTATTTTTCTTTTTCTTTTGTTCTATTTATGTATGCGTTTTGTGTTGCAGAGGTGGCTGCTCCACAACTGTCTGTTGTCATTATTGGAGGCTGCCTCCTATTGGTGCTGCCAACACTACGAGTGTTTAAAAGTCTTCCATTCACCTTCTTCAGGAGCTTCTTTGAACACTCACTCTTAGACACTGGGTTTAGTTGCCCTTTTTGTTTCTTTTTTCGCTTTGTTTATTTTGGTTTTGCTTTGTGTTGAGATTATTGCGAGTATTTTCATTGAATTTGCTTATAATTTGTAAACTCTTTAATTACTGCTTTATTGGGCTGTAGGGTTCCAATGCCATTTATTTTGTTTGTTATTTTCTTTGTCTTTGTTTAAAGCGTAAGCTAGTTAGGGAAGATAATTCTGTATTTTCTTTGGCTAAGATTGGGGTCTTGTTTATTGTTTTGGCCATTTCAGAACCTGAAGTTTGCCCTGTTTATTGTCTTTCAATCTTCTTTATTGTAATAAACTCCTGTAAACTAAGCCCATGTCTAAGAGTTGTTTCTGTTGCGGCCTGGCCACAGAAACAACTTATAATAATAATAATAATAATAATAATAATAATAATAATAATAATAATAATAATAATAAATATAGCTGCAAGCAGCAATTACCGGGGTTCGAGCATTGTTAAGGTCTTTAAGGTGGTATGGTTAGGGTCTAGGCCAACCTGGATTCATGGCTGACAGTAAAACACATCCAAAATGGAGAATATGTTCACAGAAATACACACACAGAAACGAAAAGTTTAAACTAATATATTAATACTGAATAAACATGTTTACACACACACAGAGACATACACACATTTTCTTGTAGATATAGATATTTGAAATAAATGATATGGGCCAACACTTTTACTTGCAAGTTTTGTCTTTGTAACAGTTTGTGTCTTTTTCAGATTTCACTGTAATCATAATGTGGCATAATTGTAAAAAACTGATGTGTCTGTATGAACAAACTTATAAGCTTTGACTAAACATGATTTTAAATGGTATAACAGTGATTTTATAAGCGTTAATCCATCATGAAACCTATTAAAAGTAGTTGTGTTCAGCTGAATAAGCCCATTAGTGGTCTTCTACTGGCATCTAGTGGTTATTATTGCAATTTCATGCAATGTCTCATACAAACACTGAGATTTTAAACATCATAACTATTATAGTGTTATTTTTGCCCAATCTGTCTTAAATTTTTTCATATTTGTTTAGAATGAGATTATTTGTCATTTTACACAGTTTTGAGAAATTGCAAGCTTCCTTTTAAAAATTTTAGGCTTTTGGGTACAGTAGATTTAAAGAACATATTTAAAGAACAGTTGGATTGACAGCAATGGTCCTAGAGACAAAATTGTTGAGAATGAGGAGATCTTTCATATGGTATGAAGATCTGTGTTTGTGTGAAGTGTTTGTGTGAATAAATGGGCAATTCGGTGCCAATTACAATAGAAATGTTGTGTTTTTTGAAGCCTTTTTAACTGTTATAGTGCCACCTCTGGACCGATGCTACGGTTGCTATGGTATTAGGATGTAGTCCAACCCAAAATATATGGCTAACACTACAGCACATCTATGATGGAGAACACAATCACAAACACAGAAATGAAATAGTTAAACTGTTATATTAATGTTCATTAAGCGTTATTACACACACACACACACACAGACACACATTTTGTTGCACATAAGAAATTTCTGTCATATATAGTAGGTGACAAAATGCTTACTGTAAGTCTTGTGTTTTTTGGAGTTTATATGTCATTTTCAGATTTCACTGTAATCATAATCTTGTATAATTGTCAAATGTAATAGATCTGTATAAATGAAGTGGTAAACTTTGACTAAATGTTATTTGAAATGTTATAACAGTGATTTAGTATCATCTTTGTATGAAATCAAAGCTTGAAACTATGAAAATGCACTGTTCTAGTCATTTCAGTGAGGCATTAGTGGTCTTCTACTGCCATCTAGTGGTTATAGTTGCAATTTCATGGGGTTTTAGAGAGAGATGCTTTGTTTTTAAGCTTTATAACTGTTACATTGCCTTTTTTGCCTAATGTCTATAAAATGTCTGCTTGTTTAAAATCATATGATGATGATTTTACTTAGGTTTGTGAAGTTTTGTTTTCTTTTAGGTTTTATAGACTTTTGGGTACAGTAGATCATGATCATCTTATTAAGAGGCCGTGTTATCGCTGTCCAAATGCAAATGTTCAATATTTTTTTTATAATAATTTATCTAGAGAGCCAAGAGCATGTTACTGCAGTGGATTTATTGATATTGAGTCAAAAACTTAGGACTAGTTAAAAAAAAATAGGTTTTATAAATAATATCAAATATTTAAACAACAGTTGGATTGACAGCAGTGGTCCTAGAGACAAAGTTGTTCAGAATGAGGAGACATATATCATATGAAGATCTAGTGTTTGTGTGAATTATTGAGCATTTTTTATTATTGTTTTTTTTTTTAGCAATTTAAAGCCAATTACCATAGAAATGTGTCATATTGATATTCATTAAGCATTACTACACACACACAGATTTTGTTGCACATAAGAGATTTGTGTAATAAATGCTAGGTGACAAAATGTTTAGTTCAGGTCTTTTTATGATTTTATATATCATTTTCAGGTTTCACTGTAATCATAATCTTGTATTATTGTCAAATATGATATATCTGTATAAATGAAGTGTTGACCTTTGACTAAATGTGATTTGAAATGTTATAACAGGTATTTAGTCTATGCCTGAATTGAAATGAATTGAAAACAAACCATGAAAATGCACTGTTCTAATAATTTCAGTGACCCATTAGTGGTCTTCTACTGCCATCTAGTGGTTATAGTTGCAATTTCATGCTGTTTTAGAGAGAGATGCATTGTTTTTAAGCTTTATAACTGTTACATTGCCTTTTCTTCCCCGATGCCCATAAAACGTATGCTTATTTACAAACATGTGATGATGGTTTTACTAAGGTTTGTGAGGTTTTGTTTTCTTTTAGGTTTTATAGACTTTTGGGTAAAGCAGATCATGATCATCTTATTAAGTGGCCACGTTATCACTGCCCAAATGCAAATGTTCAACATTTTTTTGATAATAATTTATCTAGAGAGCCCAGAAAATGTTACTGCAGTGGATTTATTGATTTTGAGTCAAAAATCTAGGAGTAGTTCACAAAAATAGGTTTTATGAATAATATCAAATATTTAAAGAACAGTTGTATTGACAGCAATGCTCCTAGAGACAAAGTTGTTCAGAATGAGAAGATCTATCATATGATATGGTGATCTAGTGTTTGTGTGAATATATGAGCATTTTTTAACAATTTGAGGCCAATTACCATAGAAATTTTGTGTTTTTTGAAGCCTTTTTAACTGTTAAAGCACCACCTATGGTCCGATCTCCATGAAACTTTGCATGCCTGTTTAGCATCATAAGACACATGTGCTCACCTAGGTTTGTGAAGTTTTGAATTTTTAGTTTGAAGATATAGGCTTTTGCATGCACTTGACCAAGCCGCTTTTGTAAATGACGCCATTATAGCTACCCAAAAGACAAAATTCCACATTTCTTTGATAATTATTAATCTAGAGAGTCCAGCGAATGTTACTGCAGTGGTTTTTTCGAGATGGACCAAAAAACCTGGGACTAGTTCGCAAAAGTAGATTTTTCACATATTTGTGAATAATTAATGAACGGTTTGATTGACAGCAATGGTTCTTAAGGCAAAGTTGCTCATCAGGAGGAGATCTATCAAATGATATGCATATTGTGTGGATGTGTGAAACACCACGTGCGTGAGGCACGTTAGAGAGGCAAAAAACTCGTTAGCGCCAACTAGTGGCCGATTTCTTTCAAAATTCTTACAGACCTTTAGGGCCATGAGTTGAACATGCCCACCGAGTTTCGTTCCGATCGACCTCCGTTAACCTTGTCAAATAGGTGCTCAAACTTCATTGGCCAATGGCGGCCATGTTTTTTGAGATACGCCAATGTCCTCATAGACCCTTATGGCACATTGGACAGAGACACTGCATACCAATTTTCAGGTTGCTTGGACTGACGGTTGCGAAGTTATCGCCATTTTTATGTTTTTTGCTCATATAGCGCCACCAAGTGTTCAAGCTTCGCAATTTTTTTGGTTTGGCCAAAGACTGAGCTTATACACATTTGTTGGAAGTTTGGTGTTGATATGTTATTCGGTTCCAAAGTTATAACGATTTTAGTAAAAGTGGCCCCGCCTCTTTCGAACGTTTTGGCGTCCCTTTGTGACTGTGAGTCAAAAGTTCAACTTTTTTTTGATAACTATTGATCTTCACTGTCCAGTGAACATTTCTGCACTGGTTTGGTTCCGATCGGGCGAAAAACCTAGGACTAGTTCGCAAAAGTAGGTTTTGGACAAATTTCAAAATGGCGGAAAAATTTGCATACCGGAAATGAAATCGGAGATAGCCATTTTGTTTTGATTCAGCCAAGGATTACAATGATAGAAGGCACTTGAGTCTAGGACAAACGGTCTAGGAGTTATGAGGGCTTTCGCGTTTTGGTTCGCTGTAGCGCCACCTTTAGGCCGATTTGCCCAGGTCTTTGTGTCTGAGTAGCGAGCAAGACTACTACCATCTGACCAAGTTTCAGCTCTCTAGGCCTTACGGTTTGGGCTGCCCGATCAGTTCTAGGGAAGAATAATAATAATAATAAATATAGCTGCAAGCAGCAATTACCGGGGTTCGAGCATTAAGGCCTTTTAGGTCGTATGCAAAGTTGTTCAGAATGAGGGGATATATCATACAAATGTAAGTGTAAGATCTAGTGTTTGTGTGAATAGATGAGCATTTTTTAACAATTTGAGGCCATTTACCATAGAAATTTTGTTTTTGAAGCCTTTTTAGCTGTTATAGCGCCACCTATGCTCCGATCTCCATGAAACTTTGCATGCTTGTTAAGAATCATCTGACACATGTTTTCACCAATTTTTGTAAAGTTTTGAGCTTTCGTTTTGGTTTTATAGGCTTTTGGGTATATGTGGCCACACCCCTTTTGTAAATTAACCCAGTTATAGCTAACCAAAGGACAAAATTCCACATTTTTTTGATAATTATTGATCTAGAGAGTCCAGAGAACATTACTGCAGTGGTTTGATCGAGATTGAGCAAAAAACCTAGGACTAGTTCGCAAAAGTAGGTTTTTAACATATTTGTGAATAATTAATGAACAGTTTGATTGACAGCAATGGTTCTTGAGGCAAAGTTGTTCATCATGAGGAGATCTATCAAATGATATGCATATTGTGTGTATGTGTGAAACACCACGTGATTACAGAGCCAAAAAACTCGTTAGCGCCAACTAGTGGCCGATTTCTTTCAAAATTCTTACAGACCTTTAGGGTCATGAGTCGAACATGCCCAGTGAGTTTCATTCCGATTGACCTTCATTAACCTTGTCTAATGGGTGCTCAAACTTCATTGGCCAATGGCGGCCATGTTTTTTGAGATATGCCAATGTCCTCATAGACCCTTATGGCACATTGGACAGAGACACTGCATACCAATTTTCAGGTCGATCGGACCAACGATTGCATAGGTATAGTCATTTTCATGTTTTTTCAGGCTTATAGCGCCACCAAGTGGCAGAGCTGTGCAATTTTTGTTATTTGACCAAAGATTGAGCTTGTACACATATGTACCGAGTTTGGTGAAGATATCTCATTCCATTCAAAAGTTATAGCCAAATGTAAGAATTTGCTAACATTAGCATAGAACATTTTGGCATTCCTATTCGACCGTGAGTCAAAATTTCAACTTTTTTTTGATAATTATTGATATTCAGTGTCCAGAGAACATTTCTGCACTGGTTTGGTTCCGATCGGGCGAAAAACCTAGGACTAGTTCGCAAAAGTAGGTTTCGGACATTCGACCATTTTGCGGAAAAACGGTACGTCCTAGAGCAACAAACACCGCAGAGCAATTTTGTGTGTATTGACCCAAGGATCGCAACGATGTAAAGTTTTTGAGTCTACGACAAAAAATGTACAAGCTAGGGCCAAAAATGTAAAAAAAGTTAGTTTTTGGCACTGTAGCGCCACCTTTAGGCCGATTACGGCGAGACTTTGATAGATTCGTTCATCGGGGAGCTCTACGTTCTGGCCAAATTTCACGTCTCTAGGCCTTACGGTTTGGTCTGCACGATCAGTTTTAGCGGAGAAAAATAATAATAAAAAATATAGCTGCAAGCAGCAATTACCGGGGTTCGAGCATTAAGGCCTTTTAGGTGGTATGCAAAGTTGCTCAGAATGAGGGGATATATCATACAAATGTAAGTGTAAGATCTTGTGTTTGTGTGAATAGATGAGCATTTTTTAACAATCTGAGGCCATTTATCATAGAAATTTTGTTTTTGAAGCCTTTTTAGCTGTTATGTTTGAATATATGAACATTTTTTTTAGCAATTTGAGACCATTTACCATAGAAATCCAGAGTTTTTGAAGCTTATAGCGCCACCTATGGTCCGATCTCTATGAAACGTTGCATGCTTGTTAAGAGTCATCTGCCACATGTTCTTACCAATTTTTGGAAAGTTTTGAGTTTTTATTTTGGTTTTATGTTGCCAGACCCCTTTTGTAAATGACCCCTTTATAGCTAACCAAAGGACAAAATTCAATTTTTTTTTGATAATTATTGATCTAGGGAGTCCAGAGAATATTACTGCAGTGGTCTGATCAAGATTGAGTAAAAAACCTAGGACTAGTTCGCAAAAGTAGGTTTTCCACATATTTGTGAATATTTAATGAACGACTTGAATGACAGCAATGGTTCTTGAGGCAAAGTTGTTCATCATGAGGAGATCTATCAAATGACATGAAGATCTAGTGTTTATGTTAATATATGAGCATTTATTTAGCCATTTGAAACCATTTACCATACACAGCTTGTGTTTTTGAAGCCTTTTTAACTGTTATAGCGCCACCTATGGTCCGATCTTCACGAAACTTTGCATGCTTGTTAAAAATCATCTGACACATATTTTCTCCAACTTTTGTAAAGTTTGGAGAATTTGTTTAGGTTTTATAGGCTTCTGGATATATGTGGCCACGCCCCTTTTCTAAATGACCCCGTTATAGCTAACCAAAGGACAAAATTCAACATGTTTTTGATAATTATTGATCTAGAGAGTCCAGAGAATGTTACTGCATTGGTTTGATCGAGATTGAGCAAAAAACCTAGGACTAGTTCGCAAAAGTAGGTTTTTCACATATTTGTGAATATTTAATGAATGATTTGATTGACAGCAATGGTTCTTGAGGCAAAGTTGTTCATCATGAGGAGATCTATCAAATGGTATGCATATTGTGTGGATGTGTGAAACACCACGTGATTACAGAGCCAAAAAACTCGTTAGCGCCAACTAGTGGCCGATTTGTTTCAAAATTCTTACAGACCTTTAGGGCCATGAGTCGAACATGCCCAGTGAGTTTCGTTCCGATCGACCTCCGTTAACCTTGTCTAATGGGTGCTCAAACTTCATTGGCCGATGGCGGCCATGTTTTTTGAGATACACCAATGTCCTCATAGACCCTTATGGCACATTGGACAGAGACACTGCATACCTATTTTCAGGTCGATCAGACCAACGATTGTATAGGTGTAGTCATTTTTATGTTTTTTCCACCTTATAGCGCCCCCAAGTGGCAGAGCTGTGCAATTTTTGTTATTTGACCAAAGATTGAGCTTATACACATGTGTACCGAGTTTGGTGAAGATATCTCATTCCATTCAAAAGTTATAGCAAAATGTAAGAATTTGCTAAAGTTAGCATAGAACGTTTTGGCATTCCTATTCGACCGTGAGTCAAAATTTCAACTTTTTTTTGATAATTATTGATATTCAGTGTCCAGAGAACATTTCTGCACTGGTTTGGTTCCGATCGGGCGAAAAACCTAGGACTAGTTCGCAAAAGTAGGTTTCGGACATAACGCCATTTTGCGGAAAAAACCGGGCTTCGTACGAAAAATCTGCGCCAGTGCACTTTTGTGCGTATTGACCCAAGGATCGCAACGATGTAAAGTTTTTGAGTCTACGACAAAAAATTGTACGAGCTACGGCCAAAAATGCGAAAAAAGTTAGTTTTTTACGCTGTAGCGCCACCTTTGGGCCGATTGGGCCGGTTCTTTGCGCCTGAGTAGCGAGGAGGACTACTACCTTCTGACCAAGTTTCAGCTCTCTAGGCCTTACGGTTTGGGCTGCACGATCAGTTTTAGCGCGGAATAATAATAATAATAAAAAATATAGCTGCAAGCAGCAATTACCGGGGTTCGAGCATTAAGGCCTTTAAGGTGGTATACAAAGTTGTTTAGAAGGTGGGGATATATCATACAGATGTAAGTGTAAGATCTAGTGTTTGTGTGAATAGATGAGCATTTTTTAACAATGTGAGGCCATTTACCATAGAAATTTTGTTTTTGAAGCCTTTTTAGCTGTTATAGCGCCACCTATGCTCCGATCTCCATGAAACTTTGCATGCTTGTTAAGAATCATCTGACACATGTTTTCACCAATTTTTGTAAAGTTTTGAGCTTTCGTTTTGGTTTTATAGGCTTTTGGGTATATGTGGCCACACCCCTTTTGTAAATTAACCCAGTTATAGCTAACCAAAGGACAAAATTCCACATTTTTTTGATAATTATTGATCTAGAGAGTCCAGAGAACATTACTGCAGTGGTTTGATCGAGATTGAGCAAAAAACCTAGGACTAGTTCGCAAAAGTAGGTTTTTAACATATTTGTGAATAATTAATGAACAGTTTGATTGACAGCAATGGTTCTTGAGGCAAAGTTGTTAAGCATGAGGAGATCTATCAAATGATATGCATATTGTGTGTATGTGTGAAACACCACGTGATTACAGAGCCAAAAAACTCGTTAGCGCCAACTAGTGGCCGATTTCTTTCAAAATTCTTACAGACCTTTAGGGCCATGAGTCGAACATGCCCAGTGAGTTTCGTTCCGATCGACCTCCGTTAACCTTGTCTAATGGGTGCTCAAACTTCATTGGCCGATGGTGGCCATGTTTTTTGAGATACGCCAATGTCCTCATAGACCCTTATGGCACATTGGACAGAGACACTGCATACCAATTTTCAGGTCGATCGGACCAACGATTGCATAGCTATAGTCATTTTTATGTTTTTTCCACCTTATAGCGCCCCCAAGTGGCAGAGCTGTGCAATTTTTGTTATTTGACCAAAGATTGAGCTTATACACGTGTGTACCGAGTTTGGTGAAGATATCTCATTCCATTCAAAAGTTATAGCCAAATGTAAGAATTTGCTAACGTTAGCATAGAACGTTTTGGCATTCCTATTCGACCGTGAGTCAAAATTTCAACTTTTTTTTGATAATTATTGATATTCAGTGTCCAGAGAACATTTCTGCACTGGTTTGGTTCCGATCGGGCGAAAAACCTAGGACTAGTTCGCAAAAGTAGGTTTCGGACATAACGCCATTTTGCGGAAAAACCGGGCTTCGTACGAAAAATCTGCGCCAGTGCACTTTTGTGCGTATTGACCCAAGGATCGCAACGATGTAAAGTTTTTGAGTCTACGACAAAAAATGTACGAGCTACGGCCAAAAATACAAAAAAAGTTAGTTTTTTGCGCTGTAGCGCCACCTTTGGGCCGATTGGGCCGGTTCTTTGCGCCTGAGTAGCGAGGAGGACTACTACCTTCTGACCAAGTTTCAGCTCTCTAGGCCTTACGGTTTGGGCTGCACGATCAGTTTTAGCGCGGAATAATAATAATAATAAAAAAAATCTTAACAATTACAATAGGGTTTCAGCGCTACGCGCTCGAACCCCTAAATATAGCTGCAAGCAGCAATTACCGGGGTTCGAGCATTGTTAAGGTCTTTAAGGTGGTATGGTTAGGGTCTAGGCCAACCTGGATTCATGGCTGACAGTAAAACACATCCAAAATGGAGAATATGTTCACAGAAATACACACACAGAAACGAAAAGTTTCAACTGATATATTAATACTGAATAAACATGTTTACACACACACAGAGACATACATGCACACACATTTTCTTGTAGATATAGATATTTGAAATAAATGATATGGGCCAACACTTTTACTTGCAAGTTTTGTCTTTGTAACAGTTTGTGTCTTTTTCAGATTTCTCTGTAATCATAATGTGGCATAATTGTAAAAAACTGATGTGTCTGTATGAACAAACTTATAAGCTTTGACTAAATGTGATTTTAAATGGTATAACAGTGATTTTATAAGCGTTAATCCATCATGAAACCTATTACAAGTAGTTGTGTTCAGCTGAATAAGCCCATTAGTGGTCTTCTACTGGCATCTAGTGGTTATTATTGCAATTTCATGCAATGTCTCATACAAACACTGAGATTTTAAACATCATAACTATTATAGTGTTATTTTCGCCCAATCTCTCTTCAATTTTGCATATTTGTTTAGAATGAGATTATTTGTCATTTTACACAGTTTTGAGAAATTGCAAGCTTCCTTTTAAAAATTTTAGGCTTTTGGGTACAGTAGATTTAAAGAACATATTTAAAGAACAGTTGGATTGACAGCAATGGTCCTAGAGACAAAATTGTTGAGAATGAGGAGATCTTTCATATGGTATGAAGATCTAGTGTTTGTGTGAATAAATGGGCAATTCGGTGCCAATTACAATAAAAAATGTTGTGTTTTTTGAAGCCTTTTTAACTGTTATAGTGCCACCTCTGGTCCGATGCTACGGTTGCTATGGTTTTAGGATGTAGTCCAACCCAAAATATGGCTAAAACTAAAGCACATCTATGATGGAGAACACACAAACACAGAAATGAAATAGTTAAACTGTTATATTAATGTTCATTAAGCATTATTACACACACACACAGACACACATTTTGTTGCACATAAGAAATTTCTGTCATATATAGTAGGTGACAAAATGCTTACTGTAAGTCTTGTGTTTTTAAGAGTTTATATGTCATTTTCAGATTGCACTGTAATCATAATCTTGCATAATTGTCAAATGTAATAGATCTGTATAAATGAAGTGGTAAACTTTGACTAAATGTTATTTGAAATGTTATAACAGTGATTTAGTATCATCTTTGTATGAAATCAAAGCTTGAAACTATGAAAATGCACTGTTCTAGTCATTTCAGTGACCCATTAGTGGTCTTCTACTGCCATCTAGTGGTTATAGTTGCAATTTCATGGCGTTTTAGAGAAATGCTTTGTTTTTAAGCTTTATAACTGTTACATTGCCTTTTTTGCCTAATGTCTATAAAATGTCTGCTTGTTTAAAATCATATGATGATGATTTTACTTAGGTTTGTGAAGTTTTGTTTTCTTTTAGGTTTTATAGACTATTGGGTACAGTAGATCATGATCATCTTATTAAGTGGCCGTGTTATCGCTGTCCAAATGCAAATGTTCAATATTTTTTTGATAATAATTTATCTAGAGAGCCAAGAGCATGTTACTGCAGTGGATTTATTGATATTGAGTCAAAAACTTAATACTAGTTAAAAAAAAATAGGTTTTATAAATAATATCAAATAATTAAACAGTTGGATTGACAGCAGTGGTCCTAGAGACAAAGTTGTTCAGAATGAGGAGACATATCATATCATATGAAGATCTAGTGTTTGTGTGAATAATTGAGCATTTTTTATTATTATTATTATTTTTTTTTTTTTAGCAATTTAAAGCCAATTATCATAGAAATTTTGTGTTATATTGATATTCATTAAGCATTACTACACACACACACACACATTTTGTTGCACATAAGAGATTTGTGTAATAAATGGTAGGTGACAAAATGTTTAGTTCAGGTCTTTTTATGATTTTATATATCATTTTCAGGTTTCACTGTAATCATAATCTTGTATTATTGTCAAATATGATGTATCTGTATAAATGAAGTGTTGACCTTTGACTAAATGTGATTTGAAATGTTATAACAGGCATTTAGTCTATGCCTGAATTGAAATGAATTGAAAACAAACCATGAAAATGCACTGTTCTAATAATTTCAGTGACCCATTAGTGGTCTTCTACTGCCATCTAGTGGTTATAGTTGCAATTTCATGGCGTTTTAGAGAGAGATGCATTGTTTTTAAGCTTTATAACTGTTACATTGCCTTTTCTTGCCCGATGCCCATAAAACGTATGCTTATTTACAAACATGTGATGATGGTTTTACTAAGGTTTGTGAGGTTTTGTTTTCTTTTAGGTTTTATAGACTTTTGGGTACAGCAGATCATGATCATCTTATTAAGTGGCCCTGTTATCACTGCCCAAATGCAAATGTTTAACATTTTTTTTGATAATAATTTATCTAGAGAGCCCAGAAAATGTTACTACAGTGGATTTATTGATTTTGAGTCAAAAATCTAGGAGTAGTTCACAAAAATAGGTTTTATGAATAATATCAAATATTTAAAGAACAGTTGTATTGACAGCAATGCTCCTAGAGACAAAGTTGTTCAGAATGAGAAGATCTATATATGATATGGAGATCTAGTGTTTGTGTGAATATATGAGCATTTTTTAACAATTTGAGGCCAATTACCATAGAAATTTTGTGTTTTATGAAGCCTTTTTAACTGTTAAAGCACCAGCTATGGTCCGATCTCCATGAAACTTTGCATGCCTGTTTAGCATCATAAGACACATGTGCTCACCAAGGTTTGTGAAGTTTTGAATTTTTACTTTGAAGATATAGGCTTTTGCATGCACTTGACCACACCGCTTTTGTAAATGACCCCATTATAGCTACCCAAAAGACAAAATTCCACATTTTTTTGATAATTATTAATCTAGAGAGTCCAGCGAATGTTACTGCAGTGGTTTTTTCGAGATGGACCAAAAAACCTGGGACTAGTTCGCAAAAGTAGGTTTTTCACATATTTGTGAATAATTAATGAACGGTTTGATTGACAGCAATGGTTCTTAAGGCAAAGTTGCTCATTAGGAGGAGATCTATCAAATGATATGCATATTGTGTGGATGTGTGAAACACCACGTGATTACAGAGCCATAGAAGTCTAACTAGTGGCCGATTTCTTTCAAAATTCTTACAGACCTTTAGGGCCATGAGTCGAACATGCCCAGTGAGTTTCATTCCGATCGGCCTCCGTTAACCATGTCTAATAGGTGCTCAAATTTCATTGGCCGATGGCAGCCATGTTTTTTGAGATACGCCAATGTCCTCATAGACCCTTATGGCCCATTGGACAAAGACACTGCATACCAATTTTCAAGTCGATCGGACTAACAATTGCATAGTTATAGTCATTTTCATGTTTTTTCAGGCTTATAGCGCCACCAAGTGGCAGAGCTGTGCAATTTTTGTTATTTGACCAAAGATTGAGCTTATACACATGTGTACCGAGTTTGGTGAAGATATCTCATTCCATTCAAAAGTTATAGCCAAATGTAAGAATTTGCTAACATTAGCATAGAACGTTTTGGCATTCCTATTCGACCGTGAGTCAAAATTTCAACTTTTTTTTGATAATTATTGATATTCAGTGTCCAGAGAACATTTCTGCACTGGTTCGGTTCCGATCGGGCGAAAAACCTAGGACTAGTTCGCAAAAGTAGGTTTCGGACATTCGGCCATTTTGCGGAAAAACCGGGCTTCGTACGAAAAATCTGCGCCAGTGCACTTTTGTGCGTATTGACCCAAGGATCACAACGATGTAAAGTTTTTGAGTCTACGACAAAAAATGTACGAGCTACGGCCAAAAATGCGAAAAAAGTTCGTTTTTTGCGCTGTAGCGCCACCTTTGGGCCGATTGGGCCGGTTCTTTGCGCCTGAGTAGCGAGGAGGACTACTACCTTCTGACCAAGTTTCAGCTCTCTAGGCCTTACGGTTTGGGCTGCACGATCAGTTTTAGCGCGGAATAATAATAATAATAAAAAATATAGCTGCAAGCAGCAATTACCGGGGTTCGAGCATTGTTAAGGCCTTTGAGGTTGTGAGGATTTAAGATGTAGTCCAACGCAAAATATATGGTTAAACACACACTAAAACACATCCATGATGGAGAATACACTCACAAACACACAAACACAGAATTTAAATAGCGCCAACTAGTGGCCGATTTCTTTCAAAATTCTTACAGACCTTTAGGGCCATGAGTTGAACATGCCCACCGAGTTTCGTTCCAATCGACCTCTGTTAACCTTGTCAAATAGCTGCTCAAACTTCATTGGCCAATGGCGGCCATGTTTTTTGAGATACGGCAATGTCCTCATAGACACTTGTGCCCCTTTGGTCCAAGAGACTGCATACCAATTTTTAAGTCAATCGGACTAACGGTGGTGTATTTATAGCCAATAATATGTTTTTTCAGTTTTATAGCGCCACCAAGTGGTCAAGCTCCGCAATTTTTTTGATTTGACCAAAGATTAAGCTTATACATATGTGTACCAAGTTTGGTGAAGATATCTCGTTCCTTTCAAAAGTTATAGCCATTTTAGTAAAAGTGGCCCCGTCACTTTGGAACGTTTTGGTGGCCCTTTGTGACCGTGAGTGAAAAGTTCAACTTTTTTTTGATAATTATTGATATTCAGTGTCCAGAGAATATTTATGCACTGGTTTGGTTCCGATTGGGTGAAAAACCTAGGACTAGTTCGCAAAAGTAGGTTTCGGATTCATGTCCATTTTTCGGGGTCAACCGTGCATCGCAGCTCAAAAATTTGGCACTCCACTTTTCTTCGGGCTGACTCAAGGAACGCAACGATGTAAAGTTTTTGAGTCTACGACAAACGGTTTACGAGCTTAGACCAATAAACTGATAAATTTTAGTTTTTTGCGCTGTAGCGCCACCTTTAGGCCGATTAGGCTCAGTCTTTGTCAGAATGTCCCCACAGGGAGCTCTGCCTTCTGGCCAAGTTTCAAGTCTCTAGGCCTTACGGTTTGGGCTGCCCATTCAGTTTTAGGGGAAAAAAAAAAATTATCCTAACAAATACAAATAGATAATATAGCTGCAAGCAGCAATTATCGGGGTTCGAGCATTTTAAGGTCTTTAAAGTGGTATGCTTAGGGTCTAGGCCAACCTGGATTCATGGCTGACAGTAAAACACATCCAAAATGGAGAACATGCTCACAAAAATACACACACAGAAACGAAAAGTTTAAACTAATATATTAATACTGAATAAACATGTTTACACACACAGAGACATACATGCATACACATTTTCTTGTACAGATATTTGAAATAAATGATATGGGCCAACACTTTTACTTGCAAGTATTCTCTTTGTAACAGTTTGTGTCTTTTTCAGATTTCACTGTAATCATAATGTGGCATAATTGTAAAAAACTGATATGTCTGTATGAACAAAATTGTAAGCTTTGCCTAAATGTGATTTTAAATGTTATAACAGTGATTTTATAAGTGTTAATCGATCATCAAACCTATTAAAAGCAATTTGTAGTCAGCTGAATAAGCCCATTAGTGGTCTTCCACTGACATCTAGTGGTTATTATTGCAATTTCATGCAATGTCTCATACAAACACTGAGATGTTAAACATCATAACTATTATAGTGTTATTTTTGCCCAGTCTCTCTTAAATTTTGCATATTTGTTTAGAATGGGAGTATTTGTCATTTTTGTCACAGTTTTGAGATGTTGCAAGCTTTCTTGTAAAAATGTTAGGCTTTTGGGTACAGTAGATTTAAAGAACATATTTAAAGAACAGTTGGATTGACAGCAATGGTCAAAAAATTGTTGAGAATGAGGAGATCTATCATATGGTATGAAGATCTAGTGTTTTTGTGAAAAAATGAGCATTTTTTAGTAATTCGAGGCCAATTACAATAGAAATGTTGTGTTTTTGAAGCCTTTTTAACTGTTATAGCGCCGATGTATGATCTGATGCTATGGTTGCTATGGTTTTAGGATGTAGTCCAACCCAAAATATATGGCTAACACTACAGCACATCTATGATGGACAATACAATCACAAACACAGAATATGAAATAGTTAAACTATTATATTAAAGTTCATCAAGCATTATTACACACACACACACACACACACACATTTTGTTGCACATAAGAGATTTGTGTATTAAATGGTAGGTGACAAAATGCAAGTCTTTTTAAGATTTTATATATAGTTTTCAGGTTTCACTGTAATCATAATCTTGTATTATTGTCAAATATGATATATGTGTTTAAATGAAGTGTTAAACTTTGACTAAATGTGATCTGAAATGTTATAACAGTGATTTAGTAATAATAATAATAAAAAATATAGCTGCAAGCAGCAATTTTCGTAAAGTTTCGAGTTTTTGTTTAGGTTTTATAAGCTTTTGGGTATATGCGGCCACGCCCCTTTTCTAAATGACCCCGTTATAGCTAACCGAAGGACAAAATTCAACATTTTTTTGATAATTATTGATCTAGAGTGTCCAGAGAATATTACTGCAGTGGTTTGATCGAGATTGAGCAAAAAACCTAGGACTAGTTCGCAAAAGTAGGTTTTTCACATATTTGTGAATAATTAATGAACGGTTTGATTGACAGCAATGGTTCTTGAGCCAAAGTTGTTCATCATGAGGAGATCTATCAAATGATATGCATATTGTGTGGATGTGTGAAACACCACGTGATTACAGAGGCAAAAAACTCGTTAGCGCCAACTAGTGGCCGATTTGTTTCAAAATTCTTACAGACCTTTAGGGCCATGAGTCGAACATGCCCAGTGAGTTTCGTTCCGATCGACCTCCGTTAACCTTGTCTAATAGGTGCTCAAATTTCATTGGCCAATGGCGGCCATGTTTTTTGAGATACGCCAATGTCCTCATAGACCCTTATGGCACATTGGACAGAGACACTGCATACCAATTTTCAAGTCGATCGGACCAACGATTGCATAGTTATAGTCATTTTTCTGTTTTTTCAGGCTTATAGCGCCACCAAGTGGTATAAATGTGCAATTTTTTTTTATTTGACCAAAGATTGAGCTCATACATAAGTTTCCCAAGTTTGGTGAAGATATCTCATTTGGTTCATGAGTTATAGCCATTTTAGTAAAAATGGCCCTCCACCTGACAAACTTTTTGGGGCCCTTTCGCAATGATGAGTCGAATTTTGAAATTTTTTTGATAATTATTGGTATTCACTGTCCAGAGAATATTTCAGCAGTGGTTTGGTTCCGATCGGGCGAAAAACCTAGGACTAGTTCGCAAAAGTAGGTTTTGGACATAATTAAAATTTGCGGAAAAACGGGGCCTCCAGGACCCCAAATCACAGGGGGATTTTTCAATTTGTATTGACCCAAGGATTCCAAAAATGTAAAATTTTTGAGTCTACGGCAAGCGGTTTAGGAGTTATGAGCACTTTCGTGTTTTTGATTGCTGTAGCGCCACCTATAGGCCGATTTGGCTGAGTCTTTGTATCTGAGTAGCGAGGAGGACTACTACCATCTGACCAAGTTTCAGCTCTCTAGGCCTTACGGTTTGGGCTGCACATTCAGTTTTAGGGAAGAATAATAATAATAATAATAAAAAAAATCCTAACAATTACAATAGGGTTTCAGCACTGCGTGCTCGAACCCCTAAATATAGCTGCAAGCAGCAATTACCGGGGTTCGAGCATTAAGGCCTTTAAGGTGGTATACAAAGTTGTTCAGAATGAGGGGATATATCATACAGATGTAAGTGTAAGATCTAGTGTTTGTGTGAATAGACGAGCATTTTTTAACAATTTGAGGCCATTTACCATAGAAATTTTGTTTTTGAAGCCTTTTTAGCTGTTATAGCGCCACCTATGCTCCGATCTCCATGAAACTTTGCATGCTTGTTAAGAATCATCTGACACATGTTTTCACCAATTTTCGTAAAGTTTTGAGTTTTTGTTTAGTTTTGATAGGCTTTTGGGTATATGTGGCCACGCCCCTGTTGTAAATGACCCCGTTATAGCTAACCGAAGGACAAAATTCAACATTTTTTTGATAATTATTGATCTAGAGAGTCCAGAAAATATTACTGCAGTGGTTTGATCGAGATTAAGCGAAAAACCTAGGACTAGTTCGCAAAAGTAGGTTTTTAACATATTTGTGAATGATTAATGAACGACTTGAATGACAGCAATGGTTCTTGAGGCAAAGTTGTTCATCATGAGGAGATCTATCAGATGATATGAAGATCTAGTGTTTATGTTAATATACTAGCATTTATTTTTCCATTTGAAGCCAATTACCATACACAGCTTGTGTTTTTGAAGCCTTTTTAACTGTTATAGCGCCACCTATGGTCCGATCTTCACGAAACTTTGCATGCTTCTTAAGAGTCATCTGACACATGTTTTCTTCAACTTTTGTAAAGTTTTGAGTTTTTGTTTAGGTTTTATAGGCTTTTGGATATATGTGGCCACGCCCCTTTTCTAAATGACCCCGTTATAGCTAACGAAAGGACAAAATTCAACATTTTTTTGATAATTATTGATCTAGAGAGTCTGGAGAACTGCGCTGCAGTGGTTTGATCGAGATTGAGTGAAAAACCTAGGACTAGTTCGCAAAAGTAGGTTTTTCACATATTTGTGAATAATTAATGAACGGTTTGATTGACAGCAATGGTTCTTGAGGCAAAGTTGTTCATCATGAGCAGATCTATCAAATGATATGCATATTGTGTGGATTTGTGAAACAGCACGTGATTACAGAGCCATAAAACTCGTTAGCGCCAACTAGTGGCCGATTTCTTTCAAAATTCTTACAGACCTTTAGGGCCATGAGTCAAACATGCCCAGTGAGTTTTGTTCCGATTGACCTTCATTAACCTTGTCTAATAGGTGCTCAAACTTCATTGGCCAATGGCGGCCATGTTTTTTGAGATACGCCAATGTCCTCATAGACCCTTATGACACATTGGACAGAGACACTGCATACCAATTTTCAAGTCGATCGGACCAACGATTGCATAGTTATAGTCATTTTTATGTTTTTTCAGGCTTATAGCGCCACCAAGTGGTAGAACTGTGCAATTTTTTTGATTTGACCAAAGATTGAGCTCGTACATACATTTCCCAAGTTTGGTGAATATATCTCATTTGGTTCATGAGTTATAGCCATTTTAGTAAAAATGGCCCTCCACCTGACAAACTTTTTGGGGCCCTTTCGCAACGATGAGTCAAAATTTGACATTTTTTTAATAATTATTGGGATTCACTGTTCAGAGAATATTTCTGCACTGGTTTGGTTCCGATCAGGCGAAAAACCTAGGACTAGTTCGCAAAAGTAGGTTTTGGACATAATTAACATTTGCGGAAAAACGGGGCCACCAGGACCCAAAATCACAGGGGGCATTTTCAATTTGTATTGACCCAAGGATTCCAAAAATGTAAAATTTTTGAGTCTACGACAAGCGGTTTAGGAGTTATGAGCACTTTCACGTTTTTGATCGCTGTAGCGCCACCTATAGGCCGATTTGGCTGAGTCTTTGCGCCTGAGTAGCGAGGAAGACTACTACCATCTGACCAAGTTTCAGCTCTCTAGGCCTTACGGTTTGGGCTGCACATTCAGTTTTAGGGAAGAATAATAATAATAATAATAAAAAATATAGCTGCAAGCAGCAATTACCGGGGTTCGAGCATTTAAGGCCTTTGAGGTGGTATGCAAATTTGTTCAGAATGAGAGGATATATCATACAGATATAAGTGTAAGATCTAGTGTTTGTGTGAATGGATGAGCATTTTTTAACAATTTGAGGCAATTTACCATAGAAATCTTGATTTTAAAGCCTTTTTAACTGTTATAGCACCAGCTATGCTCCGATCTCCATGAAACTTTGCATGCTTGTTAAGAATCATCAGACACATGTTTTCTCCAATTTTCGTAACGTTTTGAGTTTTCGTTTTGGTTTTATAAGCTTTTGAGTATATGTGGCCACGCCCCTATTGTAAATGGCCCCATTACAGCTAACCGAAGGACAAAATTCAACATTTTTTTGATAATTATTGATCTAGAGAGTCCAGAGAACATTACTGCAGTGGTTTGATCGAGATTGAGCGAAAAACCTAGGACTAGTTCGCCAAAGTAGGTTTTTGACATATTGTTGAATAATTAATGAACGGTTTGATTGACAGCAATGGTTCTTGAGGCAAAGCTGTTCATCATGAGGAAATCTATCAAATGATATGCATATTGTGTGGATTTGTGAAACACCACGTGATTACAGAGCCATAAAACTCGTTAGCGCCAACTAGTGGCCGATTTGTTTCAAAATTCTTACAGACCTTTAGGGCCATGAGTCGAACATGCCCAGTGAGTTTCGTTCCGATCGACCTCTGTTAACCTTGTCTAATAGGTGCTCAAAATTCATTGATCAATGGCGGCCATGTTTTTTGAGATACGCCAATGGCCTTATAGACCCTTATGGCACATTGGACAGGGACACTGCATACCAATTTTCAGGTTGATTGGACTGACGGTTGCAAAGTTATAGCCATTTTTATGTTTTTCCTCTATTATAGCGCCACCAAGTGGTCAAGCTCCGCAATTTTTTGGATTTGACCAAAGGCTGAACTTTTACATATGTGTTCCGAGTTTGGTGATGATATGTCATTCTGTTCCAAAGTTATAGCCATTTTAGTGAAAGTGGCCCCTCCTCTTTCGAACGTTTTGGCACCCCTTTGCGACCGTGAGTCAAAAGTTTAACTTCTTTTTGATAATTTTTGATCTAGGGAGTCTGGAGAACTGTGCTGCAGTGGTTTGATCGAGATCGAGTGAATAACCTAGGACTAGTTCGCAAAAGTGGGTTTTTCACATATTTGTGAATATGTAATAAACGACTTGATTGACAGCAGTGCTTCTTGAGGCAAAGTTGCTCAGCATGAGGAGATCTATCATATGGTATGAAGTTCTAGTGTTTCTGTGATTATATGAGCATGTTATAGCAATTTAAGGCAATTTACTTTTGAAATTTCGTGTTGTTGAAGCCTTTTTAACTGTCATAGCGCCACCTATGGTCCGATCTCCATGAAATTTTACATGGTTCTTAAGAGTCATCTGACACATGTTTTCACCAACTTTCGTAAAGTTTTGAGTTTTTGTTTAGGTTTTATAGGCTTTTGGGTATATGTGGCCACGCCCCTTTTCTAAATGACCCCGTTATAGCTACCCAAAGGACAAAATTCCACATTTTTTTGATAATTATTGATCTAGACAGTCTGGAGAACTGCGCTGCAGTGGTTTGATCGAGATTGAGCGAAAAACCTAGGACTAGTTCGCAAAAGTAGGTTTTTCACATATTTGTGAATAATTAATGAACGGTTTGATTGACAGCAATGGTTCTTGAGGCAAAGTTTTTCATCATGAGGAGTTCTATCAAATGATATGCATATTGTGTGGATGTGTTAAACACCACGTGATTACAGAGCCATAAAACTCGTTAGTGCCAACTAGTGACCGATTTCTTTCAAAATTCTTACAGACCTTTAGGGCCATGAGTCGAACATGCCCAATGAGTTTCATTCCGATTGACCTTCGTTAACCTTGTCTAATAGGTGCTCAAACTTCATTGGCCAATGGCGGCCATGTTTTTTGAGATACGCCAATGTCCTCATAGACCCTTATGGCACATTGGACAGAGACACTGCATACTAATTTTCAAGTCAATCGGACCAACGATTGCATAGTTATAGTCATTTTTATGTTTTTTCAGGCTTATAGCGCCACCAAGTGGTAGAACTGTGCAATTTTTTTTTATTTGACCAAAGATTGAGCTTATACATACGTTTCCCAAGTTTGGTGAAGATATCTCATTTGGTTCATGAGTTATAGCCATTTTAGTAAAAATGGCCCTCCACCTGACAAACTTTTTGGGGCCCTTTCGCAATGATGAGTCGAATTTTGACATTTTTTTGATAATTATTGGTATTCACTGTCCAGAGAATATTTCGGCAGTGGTTTGGTTTCGATCCGGCGAAAAACCTAGGACTAGTTCGCAAAAGTAGGTTTCGGACATCATTAACATTTGCGGAAAAACGGGGCCTCCAGGACCCCAAATCACAGGGGGGGTTTTCAATTTGTATTGACCCAAGGATTCCAAAAATGTAAAATTTTTGAGTCTACGACAAGCGGTTTAGGAGTTATGAGCACTTTCGCGTTTTTGATCGCTGTAGCGCCACCTATAGGCCAATTTGGCTGAGTCTTTGTATCTGAGTAGCGAGGGGGACTACTACCATCCGACCAAGTTTCAGCTCTCTAGGCCTTACGGTTTGGGCTGCACATTCAGTTTTAGGGAAGAATAATAATAATAATAATAAAAAATATAGCTGCAAGCAGCAATTACCGGGGTTCGAGCATTTTAAGGTCTTTAAGGTGGTATGGTTAGGGTCTAGGCCAAGCTGGATTCATGGCTGACAGTAAAACACATCCAAAATGGAGAATATGTTCACAGAAATACACATACAGAAACGAAAAGTTTAAACTAATATATTAATACTGAATAAACATGTTTACACACACACAGAGACATACATGCACACACATTTTCTTGTAGATATAGATATCTGAAATAAATGATATGGGCCAACACTTTTACTTGCAAGTTTTGTCTTTGTAACAGTCTGTGTCTTTTTCAGATTTCACTGTAATCATAATGTGGCATAATTGTAAAAAACTGATGTGTCTGTATGAACAAACTTGTAAGCTTTGACTAAATGTGATTTTAAATGGTATAACAGTGATTTTATAAGCGTTAATCCATCATGAAACCTATTAAAAACAGTTGTGTTCAGCTGAATAAGCCCATTAGTGGTCTTCTACTGACATCTAGTGGTTATTAATGCAATTTCATGCAATGTCTCATACAAACACTGAGATTTTAAACATCATAACTATTATAGTGTTATTTTCGCCCAATCTCTCTTAAATTTTGCATATTTGTTTAGAATGAGATTATTTGTCATTTTACACAGTTTTGAGAAATTGCAAGCTTCCTTTTAAAAATTTTAGGCTTTTGGGTACAGTAGATTTGAAGAACATATTTAAAGAACAGTTGGATTGACAGCAATGGTCCTAGAGACAAAATTGTTGAAAATGAGGAGATCTTTCATATGGTATGAAGATCTAGTGTTTGTGTGAATAAATGATCATGTTTTTAGCAATTCGGTGCCAATTACAATAGAAATGTTGTGTTTTTTGAAGCCTTTTTAACTGTTATAGTGCCACCTCTGGTCCGATGCTACGGTTGCTATGGTTTTAGGATGTAGTCCAACCCAAAATATATGGCTAACACTAAAGCACATCTATGATGGAGAACACAATCACAAACACAGAAATGAAATAGTTAAACTGTTATATTAATGTTCATTAAGCATTATTACACACACACGCAGACACACATTTTGTTGCACATAAGAAATTTCTGTCATATATAGTAGGTGACAAAATGCTTACTGTAAGTCTTGTGTTTTTAAGAGTTTATATGTCATTTTCAGATTTCACTGTAATCATAATCTTGCATAATTGTCAAATGTAATAGATCTGTATAAATGAAGTGGTAAACTTTGGCTAAATGTTATTTGAAATGTTATAACAGTGATTTAGTATCATCTTTGTATGAAATCAAAGCTTGAAACTATGAAAATGCACTGTTCTAGTCATTTCAGTGACCCATTAGTGGTCTTCTACTGCCATCTAGTGGTTATAGTTGCAATTTCATGGCGTTTTAGAGAGAGATGCTTTGTTTTTAAGCTTTATAACTGTTACATTGCCTTTTTTGCCTAATGTCTATAAAATGTCTGCTTGTTTAAAATCACATGATGATGATTTTACTTAGGTGTGAACTTGTGAAGTTTTGTTTTCTTTTAGGTTTTATAGACTTTTGGGTACAGTAGATCATGAGCATCTTATTAAGTGGCCGTGTTATCGCTGTCCAAATGCAAATGTTCAATATTTTTTTGATAATAATTTATCTAGAGAGCCAAAAGCATGTTACTGCAGTGGATTTATTGATATTGAGTCAAAAACTTAGGACTAGTTAAGAAAAAAATAGGTTTTATAAATAATATCAAATATTTAAACAACAGTTGGATTGACAGCAGTGGTCCTAGAGACAAAGTTGTTCAGAATGAGGAGATATATCATATCATATGAAGATCTAGTGTTTGTGTGAATAATTGAGCATTTTTTTTTTTTTTTTTTTTTTTTTTTAGCAATTTAAAGCCAATTACCATAGAAATTTTGTGTTATATTGATATTCATTAAGCATTACTACACACACACACACACATTTTGTTGCACATAAGAGATTTGTGTAATAAATGGTAGGTGACAAAATGTTTAGTTCAGGTCTTTTTATGATTTTATATATCACTTTCAGGTTTCACTGTAATCATAATCTTGTATTATTGTCAAATATGATATATCTGTATAAATGAAGTGTTGACCTTTGACTAAATGTGATTTGAAATGTTATAACAGGTATTTAGTCTATGCCTGAATTGAAATGAATTGAAAACAAACCATGAAAATGCACTGTTCTAATAATTTCAGTGACCCATTAGTGGTCTTCTACTGCCATCTAGTGGTTATAGTTGCAATTTCATGCTGTTTTAGAGAGTGATGCATTGTTTTTAAGCTTTATAACTGTTACATTGCCTTTTCTTGCCCGATGCCCATAAAACGTATGCTTATTTACAAAAATGTGATGATGGTTTTACTAAGGTTTGTGAGGTTTTGTTTTCTTTTAGGTTTTATAGACTTTTGGGTAAAGCAGATCATGATCATCTTATTAAGTGGCCCCGTTATCACTGCCCAAATGCAAATGTTCAACATTTTTTTGATAATAATTTATCTAGAGAGCCCAGAAAATGTTACTGCAGTGGATTTATTGATTTTGAGTCAAAAATCTAGGAGTAGTTCACAAAAATAGGTTTTATGAATAATATCAAATATTTAAAGAACAGTTGTATTGACAGCAATGCTCCTAGAGACAAAGTTGTTCAGAATGAGAAGATCTATCATATGATATGGAGATCTAGTGTTTGTGTGAATATATGAGCATTTTTTAACAATTTGAGGCCAATTACCATACCATAGAAATTTTGTGTTTTTTGAAGCCTTTTTAACTGTTAAAGCACCACCTATGGTCCGATCTCCATGAAACTTTGCATGCCTGTTTAGCATCATAAGACACATGTGCTCACCTAGGTTTGTGAAGTTTTGAATTTTTAGTTTGAAGATATAGGCTTTTGCATGCACTTGACCAAGCCGCTTTTGTAAATGACGCCATTATAGCTACCCAAAAGACAAAATTCCACATTTTTTTGATAATTATTAATCTAGAGAGTCCAGCGAATGTTACTGCAGTGTTTTTTTCGAGATGGACCAAAAAACCTGGGACTAGTTCGCAAAAGTAGGTTTTTCACATATTTTTGAATAATTAATGAACGGTTTGATTGACAGCAATGGTTCTTAAGGCAAAGTTGCTCATTAGGAGGAGATCTATCAAATGATATGCATATTGTGTGGATGTGTGAAACACCACGTGATTACAGAGCCAAAAATTCTCGTTAGCGCCAACTAGAGGCCGATTTATTTCAAAATTCTTACAGACCTTTAGGGCCATGAGTCGAACATGCCCAGTGAGTTTCGTTCCGATTGGCCTCCGTTAACCTTGTCTAATAGGTGCTCAAACTTCATTGGTCAATGGCGGCCATGTTTTTTGAGATACGCCAATGTCCTCATAGACCCTTATGGCACATTGGACAGAGACACTGCATACCAATTTTCAGATTGATTGGACTGACGGTTGCGAAGTTATAGCCATTTTTATGTTTTTTCTCTATTATAGCGCCACCAAGTGGTCAAGCTCCGCAATTTTTTGGATTTGACCAAAGGCTGAGCTTTTACATATGTGTTCTGAGTTTGGTGATGATATGTCATTTTGTTCCAAAGTTATAGCCATTTTACTAAAAGCGGCCCTGCCTCTTTCGAACGTTTTGGCGCCCCAATGCGACTGTGAGTCAAAAGTTTAACTTTTTTTTGATAATTATTGATCTAGGGAGTCTGGAGAACTGTGCTGCAGTGGTTTGATCGAGATTGAGTGAATAACCTAGGACTAGTTCATAAAAGTGGGTTTTTCACATATTTGTGAATATGTAATAAACGACTTGATTGACAACAAAGGTTCTTGAGTCAAAGTTGCTCAGCATGAGGAGATCTATCATATGGTATGAAGTTCTAGTGTTTCTGTGATTATATGAGCATGTTATAGCAATTTAAGGCAATTTACTTTTGAAATTTCGTGTTGTTGAAGCCTTTTTAACTGTCATAGCGCCACCTATAGTCCGATCTCCATGAAATTTTACATGCTTGTTAAGAGTCATCTGACACATGTTTTCTCCAACTTTTGTAAAGTTTTGAGTTTTTGTTTAGGTTTGATAGGCTTTTGGGTATATGTGGCCACGCCCCTTTTCTAAATGACCCTGTTATAGCTACCCCAAGGACAAAATTTCACATTTTTTTGATAATTATTGATCTAGAGAGTCTGGAGAACTGCGCTGCAGTGGTTTGATCGAGATTGAGCGAAAAACCTAGGACTAGTTCGCAAAAGTAGGTTTTTCACATATTTGTGAATAATTAATGAATGATTTGATTGACAGCAATGGTTCTTGAGGCAAAGTTGCTCAGCATGTGGAGATCTATCAAATGATATGCATATTGTGTGGATGTGTGAAACACCACGTGAGTGAGGCACGTTAGAGAGGCAAAAAAACTCGTTAGCGCCAACTAGTGGCCGATTTCTTTCAAAATTCTTACAGACCTTTATGACCATGAGTCGAACATGCCCAGTGAGTTTCGTTCCGATTGACCTTCGTTAACCTTGTCTAATAGGTGCTCAAACTTCATTGGCCAATGGCGGCCATGTTTTTTGAGATACGCCAATGTCCTCATAGACCCTTATGGCACATTGGACAGAGACACTGCATACCAATTTTCAAGTCGATCGGACCAACGATTGCATAGTTATAGTAATTTTTATGTTTTTTCAGGCTTATAGCGCCAACAAGTGGCAGAACTGTGCAATTTTTTTTATTTGACCAAAGATTGAGCTTATACATATGTTTCCCAAGTTTGGTGAAGATATCTCATTTGGTTCATGAGTTATAGCCATTTTAGTAAAAATGGCCCTCCACCTGACAAACTTTTTTGGGCCCTTTCGCAATGATGAGTTGAATTTTGACATTTTTTTGATAATTATTGGTAGTCACTGTCCAGAGAATATTTCTGCAGTGGTTTGGTGTCGATCGGGCGAAAAACCTAGGACTAGTTCGCAAAAGTAGGTTTTGGACATAATTAACATTTACGGAAAAACGGGGCCTCCAGGACCCCAAATCACAGGGGGATTTTTCAATTTGTATTGACCCAAGGATTCCAAAAATGTAAAATTTTTGAGTCTACAACAAGCGGTTTAGGAGTTATGAGCACTTTCGCGTTTTTGATCGCTGTAGCGCCCCCTATTGGCCGATTTGGCTGAGTCTTTGTATCTGAGTAGCGAGGGGGACTACTACCATCTGACCAAGTTTCAGCTCTCTAGGCCTTACGGTTTGGGCTGCACGATCAGTTTTAAGGAAGAATAATAATAATAATAATAAAAAAAATCCTAACAATTACAATAGGGTTTCAGCGCTACGCGCTCGAACCCCTAAAAATCTTAACAATTACAATAGGGTTTCAGCGCTACGCGCTCGAACCCCTAATAAAAAAAATCCTAACAATTACAATAGGGTTTCAGCGCTACGCGCTCGAACCCCTAATAAATATAGCTGCAAGCAGCAATTACCGGGGTTCGAGCGTGCAAGGCCTTTGAGGTGGTATGCAAAGTTGTTCAGAATGAGGGGATATATCATACAGATGTAAGTGTAAGATCTAGTGTTTGTGTGAATAGATGAGCATTTTTTAACAATTTGAGGCCACTTACCATAGAAATTTTGTTTTTGACGTCTTTTTAGCTGTTATAGCGCCACCTATGCTCCGATCTCCATGAAACTTTGCATGCTTGTTAAGAATCATCTGACACATGTTTTCACCAATTTTTGTAAAGTTTTGAGTTTTCGTTTTGGTTTTATAGGCTTTTGGGTATATGTGGCCACACCCCTTTTGTAAATTAACCCAGTTATAGCTAACCAAAGGACAAAATTCAACATTTTTTTGATAATTATTGATCTAGAGAGTCCAGAGAATATTACTGCAGTGGTTTGATCGAGATTGAGCGAAAAACCTAGGACTAGTTCGCAAAAGTAGGTTTTTCACATATTTGTGAATATTTAATGAGCGATTTGATTGACAGCAATGGTTCTTGAGGCAAAGTTGTTCATCATGAGGAGATCTATCAAATGATATGCATATTGTCTGGCTGCGTGAAACACCACGCAATTACAGAGGCAAAAAACTCGTTACCGCCAACTAGTGGCGATTTCTTTCAAAATTCTTACAGACCTTTAGGGCCATGAGTCGAACATGCCCAGTGAGTTTCGTTCCGATCGACCTCCGTTAACCTGGTCAAATGGGTGCTCAAACTTCGTTGGCCGATGGCGGCCATGTTTTTTGAGATACACCAATGTCCTCATAGACCCTTATGGCACATTGGACAGAGACACTGCATACCAATTTTCAGGTCGATCGGACCAATGATTGCATAGGTAAAGTCATTTTTATGTTTTTTCCACCTTATAGCGCCCCCAAGTGGCAGAGCTGTGCAATTTTTGTTATTTGACCAAAGATTGAGCTTATACACATGTGTACCGAGTTTGGTGAAGATATCTCATTCCATTCAAAAGTTATAGCCAAATGTAAGAATTTGCTAATGTTAGCATCGAACGTTTTGGCATTCCTATTCGACCGTGAGTCAAAATTTCAACTTTTTTTTCGATAATTATTGATATTCACTGTCCAGAGAACATTTCAGCAGTGGTTTGGTTCCGATCCATCGAAAAACCTAGGACTAGTTCGCAAAAGTAGGTTTCGGACATAACGCCATTTTGCGGAAAAACCGGGCTTCGTACGAAAAATCTGCGCCAGTACACTTTTGTGCGTATGGACCCAAGGATTGCAACGATGTAAAGTTTTTGAGTCTACGACAAAAAATGTACGAGCTACGGCCAAAAATGCGAAAAAAGTTAGTTTTTTGCGCTGTAGCGCCACCTTTAGGCCGATTGGGGCGGTTCTTTGCGCCTGAGTAGCGAGGGGGACTACTACCTTCTGACCAAGTTTCAGCTCTCTAGGCCTTACGGTTTGGGCTGCACGATCAGTTCTAGGGAAGAATAATAATAATAATAATAATAATAATAATAATAATAATAATAATAAAAAAAATCCTAACAATTACAATAGGGTTTCAGCGCTACGCGCTCGAACCCCTAAAAATCCTAACAATTACAATAGGGTTTCAGCGCTACGCGCTCGAACCCCTAAAAAATCTTAACAATTACAATAGGGTTTCAGCGCTACGCGCTCGAACCCCTAAAAAAATCCTAACAATTACAATAGGGTTTCAGCGCTACGCGCTCGAACCCCTAATAATAAAACAAGGTGCTTTGGAGCGGTTGAAACAGCGGTACACAAAGCAGAGTTCCACTCATGAACGCTACTTTATTAGAAAAAATGAAAATGCCATCGAAACTTTTCTGAAGATCCTTGTTAATGAAAAGGAATTTTAGTTTAGCAAGTGATGCTGCAAATTCGTCCCTCAACTTTAGCTGCCTCCATAATAATCTTATGATTTGTGCAGCACACTTGAGTAAAAAAAAAATCACTGCATTGCATAAAAGATAAATCTATTAGCAAGAGTATTTTTCTTTCTAACAAAAATGGCAGTACAGGTTGATTTCATGATGACTTAAAGAACTTCAAGACTTAAAGACTTCAGTTGTAGGGGTGGGAATCGCAGGGTACCTCACAATACGATATTATTACGATACATGGCTCACGATAACAATAATATCATGATATAGCGATTGTTGCAATAATTGATATATTGCTAGACAATCCTATTATGATACATCACAATATCTGTGCTACGAAAACAAAATGCCTGTGAAAAGGTAAAGTGCAAGTTCTCTCTCCTTATTTAACTCCAAGCTGTTAGAAAACAGAACAAACGTTCTGTAAATCAAATTTAACGTAAATTAGTCATTTTTATTCTTTAACTTGCAGCTTGCACTGTGTGCAAACCAACACATTTAACTGCTTATCAATATATTGTACTAAATTCCTTATTCGTTTGTAAGGGTAGTCTTGCCAATGTGCGTGCACTGGAGTGGTTACAGTTTACTTTCAGTTTCATTCTCTGCCGCTATCTTCAATGAGTGGTAAATGTGCGTGCATGAATGCAAGTTAATTTCACTTTCTTTACCCTTCATATTGTGATAATGTTACCACTGAATGTCTGATTGTTGCCATCAGTCCATATTATAGCTCAGATCATAGAATGTGGAGAAGTGATGCACGTGTAATTCAGGTGCGTATGTTTAGCACCAATTTGAACTAATTAACTCCTGACGCACTTTTTGCTGGAGTTCCGTAGTGGACTAGCATTCCCCCTAACTTCAGAAGCAATTTCCTTTACATATATATATATATATATATATGGTACATTTCTAAATTTACCGGGAGTGCTTTCTCAACATTTCCACATCTTTCATCATAAAAACAGAGCCCTGCACAACACACAGGGAAAACAAAATATCAGTTCACATTGCGTCTTTTGCACGCTAAAGTTCACCATTTCAAATGTGGACGCATGGCAAGCACATACACTGCACACTTCTGCACCGCAATACAGCTCTGACAAGGTTTTGTTTCGTCGTCCATGCCATAGGTGCAGATTTATATTTCTGCCGGTCGGTGGCCACTGCTCACACACTGCATAATGCAGGGAGAAGGGAGAGAGTTCACATGAAACTGGACGCTCGCACTCATATAGTGATTGAAATCCATGTGCAATCCGAGCTGAGAGATTTAGGCTACTCATGGACCAAATACGCACTCTGCAATAATAACGTGATCGGTGCGGTCCACACTGATAGCTGTTCATCTTCATGTAGGTATGAATTTAGATCTTTTGTTTTAAAAAAAGAAGCATATCGATTTATTGTCCCACCCCCATTCGGTTGTACTTGACCATTGAAAAATTTGTTGATGTCATTTAATCTCCCAGGAGTGTGATGAAGGTCTTATTCAGCAACCCTGAAAGCAAAGCATCTGGTTTAATATGCACAAGTCCACAGAAAGCCATGATTATGCATACCTCTCTATCCCAGCTCTGAACCCGCAGCTTTTTCCACTGTTCCCTCTTAGCAAAGTAATCAGGGTACATGGCTTTCTCTGAGGGATGCCAATGATCTAGACACCATTCAGGAACCTAGAAAAGCAGAGAAGTGTGTGTACAGGTAATTAATAACTTAAAATGACATTACAAATCATGTAGCCTCTGTTCTTTTTACTGTTCTTTTAATGAGATTCATTAGCTCCACCCAACCGATTGTCAACAAACTGTCAAGTGTTTGGACAGAAATTATCCTCAGCAACTGCACACGATCATAGATTGCACGCTTTGATTCATTGTTTAGTAACTCTCAAAAGAAATTGTGTATTTATTCCATTAAAGTACAATAAAAATACCGGTCCTCTCACACTCGCTCATGTTGCTTCTCCTCTCTGTTCATTCCCATACGCAAAACAGAGATGTCTACAGAGCTCTACGCCTACTTTTCTTTTTAGAAACACTTGTGCTCCTAACTTAAAAAATTTAGGGGCACAGTCCAAATTGTAGGAGCACATTCTAATCAATATTTAAAAAATCTGATCAAAAATTAGCCTTCCTATTATGAGGTGATATTTGACTCAAAATGATTTACAGGGAAATTTAGTTTTTACATTTGTAATGGCATTTTTCTAACTTTATTAAAAGTATGTCATCTTTTATGTAACCTTTTATTTATTTATTTATTTATTTTTTAATATTTATGCTTTTTCAAATGTATAGATAAAACGAACAAGTAGAATAAGAATAAGTTACAAATCAAATTAAATCAGTATTAACAAAATTAATTTGTACTACAGATTTGGCACAGAAGAACACAAAAGTGGCTTTTCATATGTTTAATGAGGCACAGAGCTGGCATGAGTGCAATTAAATTAATAAATTCATGTTGAGATTAATGTTTTAAATATAAAATTTTAAATATAGAAATATTATTTAATTATTTAAATAGCTGAAGATACTTTAAAAATAAAACTAAATCTGCCAGTAGGTGGCGGCACGTCACCGATTTAATTACTGAATCACATTCATATTTGATTTGTTCAAACAGCTGAAGCAAGTGACTCTTTAGGAATGGGAAATTGAATCAATGACTCACTAGATTCATTTAAGAGCGCATGTTCATTCATAAATGAAACAACGCTGTGTTTAAATGGAGATGTGCAGCACACAGTTGTGACTTGTTTTAGACCATTTTTGACAATGAAACAACAAAATCAGGCAATAGTGTTATAATCAGACAATGTTAGTCACTTAATATTAACTTGTTTATTTAACTGTTGTATTAAACCAATATCTCATTTACAAACTCTCTTAAATAACATTAAAAGCTGTCACTCATCTTAGTTCATTCCAATCACACAAAGTTTCATTATAATCAACAAAGCTCTCTACACTGCGCAATAAATCTCTTATTTACACTCTCTCTACACTTTATGAAAGGATTCTTGAGATATGTCTGTGATACATTACTCAATGCAAAAACACACAGAAACCTTTGAAGCTCCCCTCGAGCGCAAACACAAATATGCTGATCGATTCAGTCGCACATAGTGCTCCTAAATATTCATTCATAGTCGCATGCAGAGGTGGGAAGTAACTGAGTACAAATACTTTGTTACTGTACTTAAGTAGATTTTTCTGGTATCAGTACTTTACTTCACTTTTTATTTTTCTGAACACTTTTTACTTTTACACTCCTTACATTTTTACACAAATATCTGTACTTTCTACTTCTTACATTTTCAAAACAGGCTCGTTACTTTAGTTTTAATCTGCATTTGGTGGATAACCATTCAATAACAAATCTCTAAATCATGAATTGGTTAGTCTGTACTGGCAACGCGATTCGGCTCGCATCTTCGTCAAACGGTTTCTATCAGAGTAATCATTGCGAGAGAATCGAGAATGGAATGGATCTGAGAGGCCGAACTATTGACCAGGACTTCAAGTGCAGGTCAGTTTCATCTGTAAATAAGCTACTGTAGTTTTGTCTTTGTTTACTTAGTTAAGTGCTAGCAACTCTTAGCAGTACAGCAGCCAGAGGATTAACAATACTGTAAACTAAACTAAATTACAATTACTGTATGTAAAAGGACATCATTATCTTCTGTAAAGTTACAATAGTAATGTAGCAAACAAATGTGATAAGAGTTTGTTTCATAATACGTTTAGAGGAAGCTAGAGCAGATAGTAACACAACCCTCACGAAAATTAAAAACCCAAAAATCATGGTCATAGTTAAATCATGGTAACCACAAATTAACCATGGTTTTGATACACCAACCAGAGTCTAACCATGAAATTTTTAGTAAAACTATGGTTGTAAATTAAAACAGATCAATCTGCCAAAAAACATGGTTAATTTTAATAAGAGAAAAATATGACTCATGATAAAGCAATAACATGTTCAGAATAAGATTTTTTTCTGTAAAGATATTGTCATAATGTAATTATTATTGTACTATTTTTGACATTTAGGCAATTTAGAAAATATAGTTTTACTAAATCTATAATATTTAAGTAATTGTATGATAAAACAACACATTCATAATGTGATACTTTAAAATTGAACTAAAATAAAGTTATGCTATTGCAGGCAATACAATGAGGTGGTTATTTTGCAAGAAAGTGGAGACGGTTCTGTTCATAACAGTAGATGGCTGATGGGAAAAGGGACAGGTACAAGAAAATTAGTGGAAAAAACGTAAACACACACTAAGTGAGATGCATAGAGATATCATGGAAAATAAAGAGACTGAAAAGGAAAATGGAAATGAAGGTGCAGTTCAAGAGATAACCTTTAATTATTTTGTTTAATTATTAGGTTTTAAACTTTTTTTTAAAGGTGATGGCCATACAAAAAATAGGTGGTTTCAGAATTTGTTGTGGGTGAATTGGATGGCCTGGATGAGTGAGATTTCACCAGCCTGAAATTTTGTCCCAGTCCTGCCCTGTTCTACATGGTGGTTGCTCAGCCTTGATACATTCATTAGCTAACAAAATTTTAAACGCAAATTATTTTGTATTAATGTGTCAATATGACTTGAGGTCCAGTTACCAGCGTGACACTAAAACGGGTAGTAGTAATGGGTACTTTTTACTTAAGTACATGTCAGAACTAGGGCTGTGTATTGCCAAGAATCTGGCGATACGATACGCATCACGATACAGGGGTTGTGATACAATATGTTGCGATACATTGCGATATTGTAAACAAGGCGATATATTAGGATATTTCTTATTTTATGAATAGGACATAATTTTAGGAAAGCTGTAATTAAGAACACACCACCATATGCAAACCATTCACTGTTATTGAATCACTTTTTGTGCAGTACGAGTAAAGGGGGTAAATAAAGTGCTTGCAAGATTCTTTAGTTATTAAATGTACAAGTTTCAAGTTTGTTTTATTTGACCAAAGTGCTGAACAGATGAAGACATAGAACACAAATACCAAACCACAGATACAAACCATAAACTCACAAAGAATTAAAAGCCAAAGAAAAGAAATAAGTTTTAAGAGATGATTTAAAAACAGTTAAAGACTGTGCCGATCTAATATAGGCTGGAAGGCTATTCCACAGCCTAGGGCCAGCAACCACAAAAGCTCTATCCCCTCTATGCTTTAACCTTGTTCTGGGGACAGAGAGAAGTCTTTGATCACCAGACCTCAAATTTCATGTAGGATTGTATGGATATAGTTGATCAGACAGATAGCTCGGTGTCAGATTGTTTATAGATTTAAAAACAAAAAGAAGAATTTTAAACTCAATTCTAAGATGTACAGGTAACCAATGCAGTGATTTCAGAATTGGGGTAACGTGATCAAATTTACGTTACCCTTTGAGGAATTTAGCAGCGGCATTTTATACTTATTGAAGTCAAGCAATGTAAGATTTAGAAATACCAAAATAAAGAGAGTTGCAGTAATCCAAACAAGATGTAATAAGCGCATGGATGGCAATCTCTAAAGTTTTCACAGAAAGAAAAGATTTAATTTTGGAGAGGAGGCGTAACTGAAAAAAGCAGGAACTAATAACCGCATTTATCTGCTTATCAAATTGTAGACTCTGATCCCAGAAAACACCTCGATTCTTAATGCAGGAAGTAGTAAAAGGAGCAAGATAGTCCAAATCAATACTTCTGCTCCCTGGATTCTGACTAGGGCCAAAGACTATAACCTCGGTTTTTGATTCATTCAGAAATAGGACATTTTGAGAGAACCACATTTTCACTTCATCAAGGCAAGCAAAAAGAGATTCCAGAGCAGCATGTTTGTTTCGTTTCAGAGGTAGATAAATTTGGGTATCATCAGCATAGCAGTGAAATGATACACCATGCTTTCTAAAAATAGAGCCCAAAGGAAGTAAATACAAAGAAAAAAAGAATGGGTGCGGAAATAGAACCCTGCGGTACTCCACAGGAGAGTTTAGCAGGCAATGAGGAAAAATTACCCAATCTGACAGAGAAACATCTATTTGTTAAATATGATTTGAACCAACTAAGAACAGTTCCCTGGATGTCCACCAGATATTCTAATCGAGATAAAAGAATTTTATGTACAAAATGTAAGCTTTTATAAACAGACCATATTATATATATATATATATATATATATATATATATATATATATATATATATATATATATATATATATATATATATATATATATATATATATATATATATATAGACCCTGCTTTACAATTTAAGTTTACAACTGTAACCATGTCAGATCATTTTGATCTGAACTTAAGAATTACATCTGCTTAATATCAACAAAAAATAAAGTGCTTACAGGATTCCTAAAGAAAACTAAAGAATTGTAAAACAACAAAATAAATACAGATATTGGAACCTTTTTGTTCTGAGAATTTCAAAAGTTTTGGATTTCGCAAGTTTTTCAGTTTGTAATTATGCTCCACGTTGAATCGCCAAGACTGTGATGTGAGCACCGCCTTAACCACACAAAACAGCCCCAAAACAAATCAACTGTCATGAATCTTCAATGAAGATGATTATTATTTTATTATTATTATTCTTTTGTTTTCCAAATATCGATATTCCATTTTTGAGAATCGATACAGTATCGCCAAACTAAATATCGAGATACACACGTGAATTGATATTTTCTTACACCCCTAGTCAGAACTGACCATACTTTAAAAAAAGTATGGTCAGTACTTCTACTTTACCAGAGTATTTTTAAACATGAGTATCTATACTTCTACTTGAGTGAAGGATGTGTGTACTTTTGCCATCTCTGGCCGCATGTAGTTTTTGGTCGCAAATGCAACTAAAATGGTTGCACTGTAGAGTCCTGGTCTAGGCTCTGCCCCCTTCTGGAGTTGGGTAGGAAGTTGCAGTTCATTTTCATGTAAAGGAACACACCCCTGAAACAGCACTTTTTAGAACTGCCCCAAAAATGACACTTTTTAATACGTTATAATTAGGGGTGCAAGAAAAGTATCGATTTTCAAAAATGGTATATCGATATTAAAAAAAAAAAAAAGAAATCATACAAGATTCATGGCAGGTGCTTCGTTTTGAGTTTATAATCGCTAGATGACAGTCTTATCTCTGAAATTAAACCGTGGCAGGGTATATTAGCACAAAGGCACGCCCCTAATGTTAGTTATCGCTGCTAGTAATGGAGGATGTTCCTTCTCCCACCTTGGTGTACAAAGTTGAAGTGTGGTATCAATTCGGCTTTTGTGGTAACGTCCGCCCTTAGACCGCGGCGCCGCCTCGGCTGCACAGGCAACAGGGTACTTCTGGTGTGCGGAGGGGTGGCGGCTGCGCGGCGGTTCCGCTGCTTGCTGTGTCCCATGTGAAAGGGTCTTTGCGGCAGGCGGTGTTGCTTTCTCTCACTTTCACCGCTTTCTCTCGTGGTGGGGGCGTTTTGTGCAGTTGCCGATTCCACGTGGAAAAAATACAAACTGAAATCTTGTGAAATCCAAAACCCGTGAAATTCTCAGACCAAAAAGTTTCTAAGAATATTCAATACATGTATTTTTTTTTTTTTACACAATTATTTTGTCTTCTTTAGGATTCCTGCAAGCACTTTATTTCTCATTGATATTAAGCAGATGTAATTTTTAAGTTCAGATCAAAATGTTACGACAATGTCCCCCGGTTTCACAGACCAGGCTTAAGCCTAGTCCCAGGCTAAAATGCGAGTCTGAGCAGTTTCAACAAAGAAACTTGCACTGATTGCCCTTAAAACATGCCAGTGCCTTTGTATGTTACAACTGTAAACTTAAACTTTGAACTTTTAAAGCAGGATATTGAAATATATACTCTCTATTTATAAAAGCTTACATTTTATACATTTAATAACTGAAGAATCCTGCAGGATTTACTCGTACTGCACAAAAAGTAATTCAATAAGAATGTTACAGCGACTGATCTTTTGAACTGAACTTTTTGCTAAGGCATGCATATGGTGGTGTGTACAGCTTTCCTTAAAGTACATCATATTCTTAAAATAAGAAATATCCCAATATATCGCCTTGTTTACATCGCAACAGTGTATCGCAACATATCGTATCGCAACCCCTGCATCGTGATACGTATCGTATCGCCAGATTCTTGGCAATACACAGCCCTAGTTATAATAAACTTCCTGTATTGTATTTGGATCTGAAACTTCACAGGCACATTCAGGAGAGCCATAAGATTAATATTACATCTTGTAAAAGGGGGCATAATAGGTGCCCTTTAAGAACATCTTTACAATGTATTATAAACATGGGCGACATTAGGAGGGGGGGGCAAGGGGGGGCAGTTGCCCCCCCAGATGGTTAGTCCCCTTTGTCAGCCACACTGCAATTGGAGCGGTTTGCCATGCCCAGGCCCGGTTGTAGGGAGGTACTAGACGGTGCTAAATGCCCTCAAACGACAGCAAAAGCAACTGAAGATCTGGCAAAATAGCCACTAACTGAAATGAGTGAGCGCACTTTCTAGGCTATAATCCGTTCAGAATTTGAAACGTTTGTTTTATATGGTGCAATGTTTCAGGATGACATCTGCATATTTATGCTGGATTCATTCTTCGCCCTTGTCCGACAGCTTATCAGAATTCTGGGCCTGAGTCCGACCCGAGCCCTCTTCTCCCAAAACAGCTTATACTACTGTTTCAGCTATTAAAATAGTCCAGTTTTGTATGCAATGGCAGAGTGATAATATTTTGTTTTTTATCTAGTTAATTTCAACGTTTTGAAGCATTTTTATTTTTGCTCGTTAAATATAAGTTTTTGTTTTTTAAAGTAACGACAAAGCGGCCAGCGGAAGACTGATCATAGTCTGTTTGATCAATTTTGCCTTCTCAAATCATCACGACTTGCCTAAAATAAAATAGATATCAATATCTATAGATATAGATCTATAGATCTATAGATATAAAACAGTTCAAGTATAAATCAATGTTAGTTTAAACGTTAACCTAGACAAATGTGTGCTATTAGGCGCATATCTAATCATTTGTGTGGAAGCTAAAGCCGCTTTGCAGGAAATGGAGGCGCCAGCGCGATCACTTGCGTATTTTTTCAGTGGCAACCATTTTAAATATTCTGTCATTTTTGCGGATAAAAGTAAGAATAATGCATCATTCCAAACTGTAAAGGGTCTACTTTTATTTGTGTGCACTCACAATATCAACAAAACGTTGCAAACGGTGCTTCTAACTAGAAAACAAACATGATGCGCTGTCTGTGGTCTCAACAGGAGCGCTTCACAAAAATGAACCGAAACTCGTCGAATACTTAACTCACAGACATTATACATATATCTATAGAAAGCTTTAAATTATAACTTAACGAAATGAAGCAAATCGAAAAGAAAGGATGCATTTCTCTCTAAAGGCGCATCCAAAGAGAAGATGGCGAGTCAGGATCGGCAACTTCATCCTTGCAACACTCACTCAGAAAACACTAGTTTATTAATGAATAATTCAAAAATCTCCTTACTATTTCCCCCTGACACATTCATGGTAATTTTTGCCGGTGCTTTGCGGCAAGCTTTAGCCTATTACATGCACTTGAACGCGGAACTGTTTTAGCTGCGCTAAAGGCGCGCTCGCTCCTGCTGCTGACGGAGACACTAAATGCCTTCCGAGCCGGTCTCGAAAGTAAAAGTAAAAGTGAAGTCTTGTGTGGTTTCCACCAGCGCAGATATTTTTTTTTTTTTTTCCATCGCCATATTTGGTGGATGTCTAAAATATAAAAATAAGAAGAAGCCAAAAACAGGGCCAAAGCCCGTCCCGCGTCTGAACTGTGACGTGAAAATTGGCCCAAAGCCCGGCCCTAGGGGCGTAAAAAAATCAGGGCCCGTCGGGCTCACGCTGCAATGCAGGGCTCTACCGGAACATATCAACCAGTAGCCTAATTTCATTGCCAGTAACGGACGGTAAAGTTCAGGAATGAATAATATGCGATTAATGACAAAATAGTCCCACAACTGATCCTTCATTTTTTCTTAACGTGTTTCACCTTTAGTAACAACGAATCAAAACGGATACATTTCACGTGACACGGGAAAGAGACACGGAAAATCAGAAAAGCAGCGTACACATTTGGTTAAAAATTAAAGGCTGTCAACTGACATTTAAAACGGGAAGCTTTGCCAGATTCAAGAGTCAAAAGCTCGTCCACAGTTTAGTAAACCTCTTCACGTTATTCTTGACTGCGCTGTATTGACTGCTTTGGCGCGTAGCAATACGGTAGGGGATTGTTTTGATGCTTATCCGATTTTTTTTTTCTTGCCCCCCCTGACTCAAGAGTCAAATGTCGCCCATGTTGGGAACCCCTGCATTATATGATTCACTATTTGGGTGGAGGGAATCCCAAAAGTCTACCCTTTAAGATTTTTCTTTTTTTTTGCCAAGAAAATTTACAGGTCAGAGTACAACTTCTGTACAGAGCAAAAGGGAGAAGAGAGAAAAAAAAATAAATAAATAAATTGTGTATGCCTTTAAAACCCTTCTCCAACAGTGCTCCTACACATGTAATTAACAGGGCCCTATGAAATCCATTTTATTTTTTTCCAAATTCTGTTTCTTCCGTTTTAATTTTGCTGGATTCCATTTTTTCCCTTTTTAATTTTTCTCAACTCCTTTTTAATGGTTAAATTAAATTTTATTAATCAAAGAGCATGTTTAATAAATTTAAAATCATGAAACTTATATAACTTTACATAAATCTAATAAAGGTTTAACAAAAATGACATGTTTTGGGCCCTATGAAACGTTTTATTTTTTTCTCACCATATGTTTTATTGTTATCAAATTCTATGTTTTAGCATGCCTAATTATTTAAATGCATACTTCATTTATTCAAATTTATTCTTAAAATAGCCTTATGAAATGTTTTTATTTATCTTAATTATTGAAAATTAAGCAAACTTTTTTTTTTGGCAAACAAAGGGGAATTTACTATTAAAATTAAAACATGGAAGAAATGTTGTGTGATTATACCCTAAAAAAAAAAAAAAAAATGTTTGTTTCATTTTAATAGTAGTAGAAATGGTAGTAATATATATCTGGCACAATGTCTTCAAGTTAAACCGGACTTGTTTTGACGGGTTGCCGTGTCTACCTTTACATTTCTGTGTATGAGATATAGCGCTAGTTTTCCTAAAACGGAACGGGCAAATGCTCATGAAGTGACTCTCAGCAGATATTGTTCATGTACAGATGCATCTAAAAAAAATTTGAATATTGTGAAAAAGTTCATGTTTTTATTGTAACTTATTTAAAAAAAAATGAAAATGTCATATATTCTAGATTTATTACATGTAAAGTAAAACATTTCAAAAGTTTTTTTGTTTTAATTTTAATGATTAGAGCGTACAGCTCCTGAAAGTCAAACATCCAGTATCTCAAAGTATTAGAATATTTCCTAAGATCAATCAAAAAAAGGATTTGCAAAACAGAAAAGTTCAAGTTCTTCATTTATGCACTCAATACTTGGTCAGTAGCACATATTACAGCAAATGATTGCTCCTAGCAGAAATTACAGCATCAGTAAGATGTGGCATGGAAGTGATCAGCCTGTGGCACTGTTGAGGCACTACTGAGCCTTCAGATCGTCTGTATATTGTTGGATCGACTGTTTCTCATCTTTCTCTTGAAAATATCCCATAGATAGACTTTGCACTTGACAAAACACAATGGACCAACAACAGCAGATGTCATGGAACCCCAAATCATTACTGACTTCAGAAACTTCACACTGGACTTCAAGCAGCTTGGATTCTGTGCCTCTCCAGTTTTCCTCCAGACTCTGGGATCATGATTTCAACATGAAATGCAGAATTTACTTTTATCTGAAAAGAGGACTTTGGACCACTAAACAACAGTCCAGTTCTTTTCTCCTTAGCCTGTGGTGACTCCAGCTTCATTCCACTCCCGTGAAGCTTTCCCAAGTGTTTGAATCTGCTTTACTTGACAGTATTCTTAAACTTGTGGTCATCCCTGTTGCTTGTGCACCTTTACCTACCCAATTTCTTCCTTCCAGCCAACTTTGCATTTAATATGCTTTGATACAGCACTCTGTAAACAGCCACCCAATTCAGTAATGACCTTATGTGACTTACTCTCTTTGTGGAGGGTGTCAATGATCGTCTTCTTGACCACTGCCATGTCAGCAGTCTTCCCCAGTAGTGTGGTTTCAAAGAACAAGAGATACCTGGAATTTATACTGTAGGGATGGTCATTTAATGAAACTCAAATGTAAATATTGTAATATTTTGAAATTCTGGATTTTTGACTTTCATGAGCTGTATGATCTAATCATCAAAATAAAAAAAAAAAAAAAAAAAAAAAAAAAAAACTTTTGAAATGTTTTGCTTTACATGTATTGAATCGAGAATATATGAAAGTTTCATTTTTTAAAAATTAGTTACAATAACTTTTTCATGATATTCTAATTCTTTTAAGAGTGCACCTGTATTTATGTCCTCATTTATTGAAACGAAAGATGCTGAAATCACCACGAACGTCACGCGCGCTTCAGTGTCTGTAGTAAAAAAAAAACCGCTTGGCTGCTCCATTCATTAAAACGGAGACACGCAGGATTCACATTTAAATGGTATTTTTGTGGCGTAATATTTACAGATACTAGTCCATACTGCAGTTTGATTTAAGTGTAATGACCTACTTTTGATTAATTCATTCAAACTTTGACAAATTCCGTGACATTATTCATTAAATTCCGTTCTTATGACTGGATTCCGTGATTCCGTCCACGTTTTATGCATCACGGAAATCATGGGGCTCTAAATTAAAACAGGTATTCCAGTATGAAAAGAGCAGCAGAACTAAACTTACAGAACTTACAGAACAGAACTTACTTTGTAGCACTCATATCTTTCATAGGATGTTCCTCCAGGTGAGTCTGGGAACAAGTAAGGCTGCGGGTGCTGATTGGCCCAGAACTCCTCCTCACCTGCCTTCAGCATCATGGTGGCCTTCACCATGTCCTTCTCATGCTTATTCTCATCAAAGCGTGCTCGCAGCAAACATGCATAGAAACGAAATTTATCCCTGAAAGAGTAGAAAAAGCTTTTTGTAAATGGTACAGTTGGGAACAATAAGACAATAAAAAATACAAAGAATATAGCTGCAAGCAGCAATTAAGAGGCCAAGCACAACAGAGACAAAATGAGGAGCTAAGCATGGCAGGGAGCATCAGAGCAACTGTAGCAACGAGTAATTAAAGCCATTTTAAGATGACTTGAATCAAAATGGCTGAAAAATTGTACATAAAACCACTAGAAGTACAATTAAATGGTTCATCATGCCTCAACTTTGTTCTGGTGCTATACAAAATCTATCAACACAAAATCCATAACTTTTTGTCCGCATAGTCTAAAGATGACCTGACTCAATTTTGGTGGGAAAAAAAAAAAAAAAAAAAAAATGACCCAATATTTTGGCATGACTTTTTGAGACTAGTTTCACTGAACTGAATGGCAGCTCAAAACACCCGACCGGTGCACAAGCTTTAGATACAAAATACAGTTCTCGGCTGGATAAACCAAGCCAGTGCTGCGCGAGTAAGGTTTTGATGGATGACGATTATAATCAAGGTAAAGCCGATTATACCAAGGTGTTACACGCACCTTGGTGTGCATTAGGTGTGCGTGTATGCCTTATTATTGATGCGCAAATATACCGCGTGTGCGCGCTCTTTTATCAGTTAATGTACATATGGGCATCAGATGCTCCAAACAGTCACGATCGCTTAATCTGACAGAGGAACTGTTTACTGTTCACGTCAAGCCGCTTTCAGATCGCTGAGTTTCCACACATTTAGAATGTTTTTATTTTTCAGTTATATTTTGGTGTGTTTAGTGATTCTGAATAGATTCTAGTAGTTTAGGACTATATGCAGTCCTTTGGCACCTCCCTGTGGTTTTGTTTGGTATGGCAGATTGACTTGTGCTTAACTGTTATTTACTGTATAATTGAGCTTTTTTGCTAAATATGTTTGCAAGAAAAGAACACTGGATGTTTAAATCTAACTTGAATTTGTTTTGCTTAAAAATAATTACATGGAATTGAAAAGAAATAACACTAGAATACAAAGGTTTTTGTGAATACAGAAAGTTGGGGGGGGCTTGCAGGATTGATTCAGATAGGAGGGGGACCTTGGAGTAAAAAAGGTTGAAAACCACTGCACTAGGCTAGTGCAATCAAACATTATTAGCATTTGTGGAATTTCATTATTAATGGTTTATCACTTTTGACCAGTCGGTAGCGTTGTTACCAAACTGGCATACTCAGTGTGAGATGACCATGGCACAAAGTTTGGTGGTTCAAAAATTTAGATACAGCCTCGGATGCAGTTTGGCATCAATCCAGCAAATTTGTTGATGCGTTAAGTGATAACGCATCCATAACTTTTGTTGTATTACAAATTTATAAAAGGAATTGCTGTATTACAAATTTATAAAAGGTTAAACATAGGTTCCAATATAACAGCATGAACTGATAAAGTTATGCATATTGTGACATTATAAGAGCAGGCAGCCCAGGCCCTGAGACAGTAACCTTTTGCCTTTATGCAGTTCCACAACATCTGGCAGGTTTCCCAAGTTAAGTGTGAATTCTAAGCTCAAGGTACAGCTGTGCCTTTTGTTTAGCATCTGTGCATTTGAATGACACTTGTATTCTAAATAGATCAAGGCTGGGAAAAATCTTTTACTGGGCTGATTTCCTGTGCTGCATTTGCATGCTTTGTTTAGATTGATTTCACCTCTATGTACTCCTCCCCCTTGAAACCTATATACTCTTCTGTGACAAGCTTTTGTCAGACGACTTTTGATGACTGCAGCGATGCACAGCTAGTATCTCAATAAAGAGAAACTTCTGCTTCAAGATATCCAAAACGTCTCCTGGTTTCTAAGAAAAACTTTACAACACTTTTTGCCAGCATTGTCTGAAGATTATCAGACTCAAATTCAGTGAAAATTGGACAGTCTAGGAACAGTTAGAAAAAGTAGGTTTTCAACATAGATCAAAATGGCATACAGAACGTTCGTCGCAAAATTGGTATCTATGTTCTCAGCATGACACAAGGAATATACTGAGACCCGTTACAATTTTCACAATAGGCAGATAAACTGAAAAGTTATTAGCATTTTTTGAAATTGCATTATAAGTTTTGACCACAAGGTGGTGCTGCTCAAAAAAATTGCGAGTACCATCAGGGAATGGCGCCGAAAACACAACAGAGTTTCGTAACGATACACGTATTGAACCGTTTGGTACGAGGTACCCATTACAAACCGAATGATTCGTTGGACTAATCTAATTACATTTGGAAAATAAAAGAGCTTAAATTGTGTGAAATATGTTCTCAATGCCACTGTGCTCAACAAGGCAGCCCACACCGTAATGTCTGCTTCTCCCATCCCCAAAGAAAAACACACTACTCCAGTAGGGTTGGGACAGTGAGGTAGTTCGTTATAGTCTTCCCTCTTTTTTTCTCGCTTTTAAATAGCTTGTAAATGCCCACGTGCATTTTAGTTTCACTTTCAAATTAGCAATTCAGCGTCATTTCATCAAATGGACAACAACAAAACAGTACGACAAACTCACTTATATTAAAGATAGAGTGTTTCATTTATTAACAAAACTAATACAAATACACCATGCTATAGACCAGTGGTTCTCAATCCTGTCTTGGAGTACCCCCAGCCCTGCACATTTTGTATGTCTCCCTCATCTATCACACCTGATTCAACTCATCAGCTCATTAGTGGAGACTGCAAGACCTGGACCTGAAGTGGGTATGTCAGATATAGGGAGACATACAAAAACTAATAACACAGGCTCATCCGGGTAACTGCCTGCAGTCAGCGCTGTTTGCTTACTGGGATCTTTTTTTTCTTCGTGGAAGCTTTGCATTTGGTTGGCTAATAAAATATTAAAACTCAATTCAATGTAATAATGAGTACAATTATTTAATTATGTCATCCTGGTATCGCGGACTCGCTCTTTCATCATACAAATGCAGCTGCTGTCATTTTGTGACGACCGTTTTGTACACCATAATGGATTATAAGATACCTAACAAACTGGTAAGATTTTGAAACATTTTTGTCTAAAATCAATATTTTTTATTGCCATAATTATTTATGTGGTGAAATGTTGTGGTATGATTGCACCCGACTCCCTTAAACATCCGTCATAACGGAAGCTTTGCGTTAAAATATTTCAACTCAGATCAATGTTTTGTGTCTAATTCTTTACTTTTGTGGCAAGAAGCCATGTAATAAGTGGGTTAATGTACATCCAGCCGGTTCTATTGCAAAATAAAGCCCTTCCATCTTATACAACAGATATTTTATACAACAGATACAATGAGATATTTTTTTAATTAGATCAAGTCATACTGCTTGAACAATTTTTGTATTATTTCTCATCTCCAGGTATTTTAATAAAGGGGTTCACTATAGCTTTATTGCTCAGTCAGCTTGGTTCTGGTTCTCAAAACCCCCAAAAGCTTGTTCTCCAACACTGTACAAGCATTGAACATTGCATACTCATGGATGAGACATGGATAAGAATGTGAAAAAGCACATAAATGCCAGAATGAAAAATAAGTTATTTTATGCATTTAAATTTTCATTTTCGTTTGTACTCTTCAAATTAACCAAATAAATAACGCAAAAAAAAAAAAAAGTTACAAATAAAAACAAAAATACATACATCAGCCTACATATCAGCTTGTGCCTTACCTTGAATTGCAGAATATATATTTTTTTGTACATGCATTAAAAAGACGTTCTATTAAGTGATGCATATACAGTATACATACAATGCATGCAGAGTTTGCAGCTTTAATCGCCTTTTTGGTGATTTCATGACTTAACTGACGACAGAACTACATTATATGCTCATAGTTTCTTGTACGCTTTATTTATGATGAAGAGATATGCATGCTCCTCATATTCACGTAAAGTTAAAGAGTGCGCCATGACCACAGGAAAACAGCTAACATGACAGAAAAGTTATATAGACATATAGCCTAACAACATCTCATCAGACCGCTATTCACAATTGTTCCACTGAAGCTCATCTGGCTCCTTTTCGGTGGTCGTTTGAATCTCACCTGCCACTGATGTGAAGTTGAAGTGCGCTTCTGAAAAGTCTCCCGTTTGATGTGAATACAAAGAAATATGGTGATTCTGTGTTTCTTGCATTTCTCGTCAAGAAAAACAGGGACAAAAACTGCAGTTTTGAGTGGGGTGGTCAAACTGACCACCTGACTCCGCCCTGCTTCCGCTTCGCATCGGGCTGCTGATAAGTGTGTCGGGCTTTACTCTGCGATAGCAACCAGCTGGATGTACATTATCCCTTATTCAATAAAATAAAAATTAAATAAATAAAAAAAGTAAAAATCAAGGAAATTTCTCTGGCATTTCTTTCTTTTTGCTGTATCGAAAACGTACCGAACCGTGACTCCAGTGTGTCACATCGAACCGAACCGTGAATTTTGTGAACCCTTACATCCCTAGCAAATATGATGCCCAAAATGGCTGACATGAGAGAATTCAACTCATAATGCCGCACCAAATCTAAAGAGACCAGTTCTGTAATTTTTGGTCAAACCATTCAGAAGTTATAAAGCAAATATAGCCATTTTCCATATCTCCTGACAATTAGTTGGCACTGCGCCAAAACTGTGCAGGTAGCCTCAGGTCATGGTTATAATAACATACCAAGTTTGGTCTCAACATGACGCACAGCAGAGATGTATCCTCACATCCATTTTTGCGTGCTCTTCGTCAAATCCGCTTGCGTTTTTTTAAGAACTTTTTTTTTTTTTTGCCAGCATGGACTGAAGATGATCTGAGCCCATTTTGGTAAAAATCAGACAAACTGTCTAGGATGAGCTGTAAAAAGTAGATTTTTTCGAACTGTTAAAACTTGCACAGGGCTCTAGACAATTTTTTTGAGAATGTGCGAGTTTGACGTGGTGGCACGTAAGCACCGTCACCGACAGCCAGTTTAGTTTTACTTTTCTTTTTGTTTTCATTTTGAAAAGCTTGTTATCTTTGCCGTTCTATCTCACGTTACGCTTTCTTTTATTTTTATTTATTTATTTTTTTGCTCAGTGTTTTTATTAGTCAATATATAATACAGAATGTGGTGCATGCCATGCCTCGTCTTATTCATTTTTGTTAATAAACATTGGGTAAGCTAGTTTGTTATTGTAGCCTTCTGTTTTATTGTTGCTGTTCTTTTTAATTTAGAAAAACAATGAATCAATCTTTTACTTTAGTCTTAAAAAGTTAAAGGTGTTCGTATAGTTATCAGCAAAACAGAGAATTATATTTTCTTGTAAAACGTGACAAGATCGCAAATTCGAAAGCGAAAGCATCCAAAGCCCGGCTTATAACATAGCAAAAGAGAAACTCCCATTCTTAAAATTCAAATCACAATTAAAGCTGCAAGCAGCGATGAAAGGGCCCTCACACCCAGGCTCACCACCGACCGGTGGCCTGCGGAAAACTGCAAATGGTGGGCCGTATGCTTTTAATAGAGTATATATAGGAGGAATATGTCAAAGTTATTTATATGTGCCAAACTTCCTGCTATCAGTTAGTGGCGCTATGCCTATAACTGAATATGGGTATGGGCATGTGTTCAGGCCAGGACTCTTATCAAACATTTTAAGTTTGGGGCAGATTGGACATCGTTAAACATGTCACTTCCTGTTGTCAGCAGGTGGCGCTATGACCATAACTGAATATGGGCACTGATACATGTTCAGGACCGGACTGTTATCAAACGTGTGAAGTCTGAGGCAGATCGGACATTGTTTGCCTGAGCTATAGCAACTCCCTTTTTCATGGTGAAACATCGAAATTTGTCAAGCCGCCAGGGACATGCCCTTCGACGAAAACTCTAGATCTTTGCAATTTAGCATCGCAAAGGCCTTATGATAACACTCAGCAAATTTGAAGATGATCGGATAAAAACTGTAGGAGAAGTCCGTTAAAGTACGAGGCCTGAAAATGGCAAAAACTGCACAAAATTCGTACAGGAAATTCAGAATAACAGACTTCCTGTTGGGTTTCGGATGTTGTACCAAGAGACTTTTTTGTAGGTATTGGTGCGTTACATGTGTGTACCGAGTTTCGTACATGTACGTGAAACGTAGCTTGAGATGCACTCCGTTGAAATTTTATAGGTGGCGCTATCGAGCCATTTTGCCACACCCATTTCTGAAAGCCATATCAGATGTAAATCTTCGCCAGGTCTGACACGTGTGCAAAGTTTCGTGAGTTTTCGAGCATGTTAAGGCCCTCACAAAGACTTTTCATTTTGGAGAAGAAGAAGAAGAAATATAGCTACGAGCAGCGATGAGCGGGCCCTCGCCGCCAGCGCAATCGCCATGCCGGTATCATCAGGAAAATGGTGCCCAGCGGGAACATGCATTGACAGTAACTCTGTGGCAGTTTCGATTGAAAGGTTACAGCAATGACAGGGTTAAATGCAAAATGCAGTAACACTTTCTGTGAAGCCCGTATTTGTAATACATTATAATGGTATTCTTAAGGCATTATAATAGCAGTTATTATTAGTAATAGTATGCTAAATATATGCTAACACTGTATTTTGATGGTTCCCCAAAAGACAAACTGATTATAACTAACTTGTCAAGTACGTGAACCTGCTACCTAGCCTAACCTTAACCTAAGTCTATTAATACTCTAAGGAGTGTTAGTTGACATGTAGTTGGACAATTGCTTATTGTCAATAGACTAGGGGGACAATCAAAATAAAACATAATATATAATGTAAAAAATAAATGTAATATGATATAGTCCATTAAAAATTAAGTAGATTTTATATGCTGTCCATTGCGTGTCATAAAAAATCATAATCTTAAAAGTTATAACCTCAAATAATCAAGTATTTTAATGTATTATAATTGTTGTTATGATTATTCATGAGATGATATAACATATTATAAGGTTTTTATAATGCATTATGCATTCATTATAATGCCTTATAAATACCATTATAATGTATTATAAATAGGGGCTTCATTGAAAGTGTTACCCAAAATGTTTTTACATCATTCTGATAGACTGAGAATGAGCTGAGAAAGATTCCTTATCCTATGAGGTCATCTTTTGTTCATCCTTGGTATTATAGTCTTCATCTGCTAGTTTACATGTGTGATATTTTAAATGTTTTTGCGGTCTCTGAAAATATGATGTACATATTTCCTAAGAATGACTTGTTTTTCATATGTAAAAAGTTGTGAAGAGTTAGGATAATGCACTTTAAATGCACTCTGTCTCTCTCTGTCTCTGACAGCCACCCTCCCCCACTGTCAACACTCACACTTAGACTTACGCACACACTTAACGCACACACAGAGTTAGAGTGAGAGAGTTAGAGTGAGATCAGATGTTTAATAGTTTTTTAATTTTCTATTTTTAGTAGACTATTTTATATCGATGGAAGTAAACATTTATTACTCAGAATGACTAGCTCTATGTATGTAAAACATTTTGAAGTGTTTGGATGCTGCATTTTAAAATTACAGTTATGTTTTTTACTGCTACTTTAAAAAAAAAAAAAAAAAAAAAAATCACCATAAATCAACCGTTTAAGATATCCCAAATCCGCTCACAATTTAACATCTTCAGTATGTTGGCATCATGTTGACAAAGTTTGGTGTGAACTACTTATTCCTGCTTGGAGGAGTATGAATTTGTTTATAGCCTGATTTTTCCAAAAATCCACATTCAAATCAAAATAGCTGACTTCCTGTTGGTCGCAGCTAATGGGTGTAAATTAGAAAGTTGTCCGGCTTGATGAGACCAATATACATACCGAGTTTGGTGTCTGTAGCTGAAACTAACCCCCCAACTTTTGACAAAAGATGGCACTATAGAGCGCCCCCTCCACGCCCATTTATGAGCCTTTGCCAGTGTCTAACTATCATTAATACTGATGCGTGTGTTGAGTTTCATGAAAATCTAAGCTTAAGTGCCCCAAAAACACAGGAAACAAATGTTAAAGTTTGACACGTTGCCATGGCAACAGCATTTAATGTACCAACTACCCCTTTACAGATTCTCATCGGCCGTGTTTTGACATTATTCTGATGAAGTTTGATGCAAATCGAGTAAAATTAAGAGGCTGATTTAAAAGCATTTTGAAAATGACACACTTCCTGCTGCCAGTTGGTGGTGCTATAACTTTGACTCCTAATAGTCACATCTATGTGATCAGCATCATACAACGAACAAACTCCTGAAGTTTCATCAGAATCAGACAATGTGTGCAATAGTTATTAGCCACTTCCTGTTTCTCATTTCTCGCCATTATTTCATCGCCTCGCCACGGCCAAACCGTTCGAGATATCAAAAATCCCTTCACAATTTAGCATCCCCAATGTCTTGAGGTCATGCTGACCAAGTTTGGTGTCCGTCCGAATAAAGCCCTCTGAGGAGTATTTCAAATTCCAGAGCATACGCTTTTTAAACAGCCCTGAATAGCTCACTTCCTGTTGGGATTAGCTAATGACATAGAGTGCGTGAGTTGTTCAGCTCACTGAGATCTATATGTGTACCGAGTTTCATATGTATACGTGCAAGTATATGCGGGATATACATCCAGTTTTGGGAAGGTGTTCCAGGGGGCGCTGTACAGCCCCTGTGCCACGCCCACGTCCCAGTCTCTGCGGCGTCCTAATGACCGCAGATTCCAATGTGTGTGCCGATTTTCAAGAGTTTTTGAGTATGTTAAGGCCCCCAAAATGCCCCGGATAGTCGGAAAAAAATAAATAAATAAATAAATAAAAATAAATAAATAATCCTTAGAAAAACAAGAGGGCCTTCGCCCTTTCAGGGCTTCGGGCCCTCATAATCCTTAGAAGAACAATAGGGCTCTCGCCCTTTTAGGGCTCAGGCCCTAATAATAATCCTTAGAAGAACAATAGGGCCTTCGCCCTATATTTTGCAAATACTGTACACGACAATTATGCCAATAAAGTTTTGATGGAAGTTTTGATTGTATTTATGCCCGTGTGTGACGATAAATGATTTACAAATGAAACTACGTGAACATTTAGGCTAGTCTATTAATTAGATTAAATAAAATAGAATATGTGTCAAATTCAACCTTTAAACTGCATTCCAGTAAAAATCCCAGTCATATAGCATATTCAAATTTTTACTGTATCATTTACATTTAAAACTTCAAGTAAAGAGATAGAAATTAAGGTAAAAAAAATAATGAATACAAAGGAATGATACAAATATTAAAGAAAAAAAGAGGATCAGTTAATGGATTTACAAGACTGTGGGATGCATGAAATGTTTGTAGGACTATTTGATATACTTTATGTAATATTTATTAATGATCAACTTCTTCTGAATGCTGTCTACATCACGCACAGACAACATTCGCATAGACAACATAGCATAATATTATCATTTAATATTGTATTAATTTCTATAATAATTAATATAATAATTCCTTAATTCAAAATAAAATGGTAATATATCTCTGATAATCCCGGGTTACTAAGGTCACGCAGGTTTGTTTACGCATTAAACTCGTGGCCACGAGAAGCGCATGTCATTTCCTCAACATAATAAGACGTGGCCACGAGAAATGGATGTCGTTCCCTCATCATAGCATCTCGTGGCCACGACATAAGGATGTCGTTACCTCGACAAAATGATCTCGTGGCCATGACATAATATGACATTCCCACGAGTTGATATGACGTTCCCACGAATTAATATCTCTTGGCCACGACATAATATCACGTTCCCATGAGTTGATATGTCGTGGTCACGACAAACTTAAGTGAACCGGTGGTGTCCCCTCCCAGTCACCGCAGTAAGTCTATATTAAATTATGGGATCTCCTTCAATACTTTCAGAATCTTTACTTTTCAAAATGATTTTGTTTCTGTATTTTAAAATACACTTTTAAATTGACATTTTAATGACAGTATATTTATTGAACAAAAATGTATTTTATTTATCAGATGAGCAGAAAATAGCACTTTGCTAAAGTGCATTTAAGACAATATTAAATAATAATAATAATAATAATAATAATAATAACAACATTTCAGCTAAAGCATTTGTGTCAACACTGTGTGCCTTTTGCCCCATCATGGTTATAAATGTGTGAGGTGGCTAGGAGGGCCTTTTACCCCACACACAGGGTAAAAGGCCCTCCTAGCCACCTCATACATTTATAAAATTATTAAACAAAATAAACTACTTGTATGACTTATTTTCACATAAAATCTGTTGCTCCATAAATTTTATTTTAATTATTTTTTTTGTATTTTTTTTACAATCATATGTATTGTCACAATCTTCACAATCACAGTGAAAAGCACATTTTTTCTTAAGGTGTGCCTTTTCCCTCATTGTAAGTTTTTGGCCTGTACAATTTGACGATATACGTGACCCTGGACCACCAAACCATATAAGGGTCAATTTTTTGAAATTGAGATTTATACATCACCTGAAAGTTGAATAAATAAACATTCCATTGATGTATGGTTTGTTATGATAGTACAATATTTGTCTGAGTTACAACTATTTGAAAATCTGGAATCTGAGGATGCAAAAAATTGTCCAATTGAAGTTCTTAGCAATGATAGTTGTGATACATTTATGGTAGGAAGTTTACAAAATATCTTCATGGAACATGACCTTTACTTAATATCCTAATGATTTTTGGCACAAAAGAAAAATCAATAATTTTGACCCATAAAATGCTTTTTTGGCCAATGCTACAAATGTATGCAGGCGGGAAAGTGACGTCAGTGCATACCCTCTATACCAGGGGTCGGCAACCCACGGCTCTTTTATCCCTCTGCAGTGGCTCCCTATAGCATGGTTGTACCCCGACTTTTAATAAAGCCTAAACCCTTCCCCTGCACTTTTTTCTCGGGCAAGTGTGTTCACATAGAGATTTCCAAGGGCCAATGTGAATACATTTAGATTTGAATTAAAAGAGACAAGATAATCACGTCATTTTGGATACGTTTTATCCTTATTCAAAATGATGTGAACATCACAGAGCACTAATAATTAATAGTATATGAATAATAAAGTGGTAACTGACATAGCATTATTTACAGTACAGAAGCTATAAACTATATTTGCCTTATTCTGTGATAGAAATGGAAAAAGTGTTTGTTTTAGTATAATTATCATACTGATTATACAATCATAACCATAAAATTGTCATTAGTAAATAACAAATATAGCTGCAAGCAGCAATTGTGGGGCCAAGCACTAGGCAAACGAGGCAGCAAGTATCAGAGCAATTAAAGCAATTAGTAATTGTAGCCATTATAAGACAATTTAAGTCAAAATGGGTGAAAAATCATAAAAACGACCACTAGTAATATGATTTAATGGATTAACACTTTTGACCAACAGGTGGCGCTGTTATCAAATCGATGATGTGTGTGCAGTGTGAGCTGACAATGGCACATACAAAGTTTGGTGTCATTATGTCAAAGCTTTCCAGGGATACAGACTCGGAGTCATTTTTGCATCATGCCTCAAATTTGTGGTGGCGCTGTACGAAAACGGTTTTGTCTATCGACACAAAATCCATAACTTTTTGTCAGCACAGTCTAAAGATTATTTGAGTCAAATTTGGTGAAAATTGGGCTAATGGTCTAGGAGGAGTTCCAAAAAGAAAGTTTTGTACATTAATCAAAATGGCAGATAGGAAGTTACGCCAACTATGGTATAATTGGTATGCATGTTGTCGGCATGACCCAATGAATGTTTTGAGACCATTACAACAGGCTAATGCAATCAGAAGTTACTGGCAATTTTGGAAATTTCATTATTAATGTTTAATGAATGGTATGTTACTTCTGACCAATAGGTGGCGCTGTTACCAAATTGATGTGGCGTGGTCAGTGTGAGGTGACAATGGCACATACAATGTTTGGTGCAAATATGTCAAAGTTTTGCAGAGATACAGTTTCCTACTGTGCATCGACATGAAATCCACAGCTTTTTGTCAACACGGTCTGAAGATGATCCGAGTCAAATTTGGTGAAAATCGGACGAACAGTTCAGGAGGTGTTCGAAAAAATAGGTTTTCAACATAAATCAAAATGGTGGACAGGAAGTTCATCCAATTATGGCATAATTGGTATCAACGAAGTTTGGTCTCAATACGCCAAACCGTAGCGGATATATAGCCACACATTCATTTTTGAGTGCTTCTCGCGTTATTCGAGAACGGTTCGACTAATCAACTTGAATTCCATAACTTTTTGCCAGCATGGCCTAAAGATGATCTGTGCCAAATTTGATGAAAATCAGACAAACCGTTTAGGACAAGTTCGAAAAAGTAGGTTTTACAAACTATTAAAAATAGAAAACAAACTAAACCTTAAGATTTTTAAATTTTGATGTTAATTCGACTCGGCATGAGCCAAGGATTCAGAGGACAAAGAATTTTCATTCTGTGCCTTACAGTTCAAAAGTTCTTAGCATAAAATGATTGAAATTTTGGACAGGTGGTGGTGCTAAAGAGTTTGAGTTAGAGACTCCAAATTTGCTATGGTTAATTTTGAGACTGTCCTCTATCAGTGTGCCAAATTTCTCAACTTTCCCGCAAGTGGTTCTATGGGCGGCCATAGACTTCCAGAGCGGAAGAAAAAGAACGCTAATGGATACAATAGGTGCCATCGCACTTTCAGTGCTTGGCCCCTAAAAATACTATGGAGGACAAATTATTGTTTTTGTCCAGCAGTGTCTTTTATTTCTTAGCCAATTAAAAGTAAGAGATAAGTAAAGTTTGTTTGTTTTTATAATTTTTTGTCATATAATTTTTTTCTATTATTATTAGGGGCCAAGCACCGAAGGTAGTTGTAGTTGGTCCGTTGCTCCTTGCCATGCTTACCTCCTTATTCTGCCTCTTTTGTGCTTGGCCCAGCAATTGCTGCTTGCAGCTATTATTAGGGGCCAAGCACCAGAGGTGCGGTGGCACCTATTGTATCCGTTGGCGTTATTAGGGGCCAAGCACCAGAGGTGCGGTGGCACCTATTGTATCCGTTGGCGTTATTATTATTCCGCTTCTTCTTCTTCTTCTTCTTCTTCTTCCTCTTCCGCCGCAAGTCTATGGCAGCCCATAGAACCGCTTGCGGGAAAGTTGTATAATTTTGCACACTGATAGAGGACAGTCCCAACATTAACCATAGCAAGTTTGGAGTCTCTAACTCAAACTCTCTAGCGCCACCACTTGTCCAAACTTTCAAAAGATTTATGCTAATAACGTTTGAACCGTAAGCCGCACAACAAAAATTCTTTTTTCCTCTGATTCCTTGGCTTATGCCGAGTCGAATGGACACCAAAATTCAAAAATCGTAAGGTTTAGTTTTTTTCGCTATTCTCAATTGTTCGTAAAACCTACTTTTTCGAACTCGTCCTAGGCCGTTGCACCGATTGTCACAAAAATTGATCCAGATCATCTTCAGACCATGCTGGCAAAAAGTTATGGAATTCAAGTCGATTCGTCCAGCCGTTCACGAATAACACGCAAAAGAATTCTACGAAAAGCTAGCAAAAATCAATGTGAGGCTATATCTCCGTAATAGTTTGTCATATTGACACCAAACTTGGTGTGTGTTATAACAAGCATGACCTGAGCCTACCTGCAGTGTTTCGGTGCAGTGCCCCCTAGTGGTCAGGAGATACGAAAAATGGCTATTTTTCTTTATAACGTCTGAATGATTTGTCCAAAAATCACAAAACTGGTCTCTTTAGATTCGGTGTGTCATACCGAGTCGAACCATATCCAATTTTCCCATGTCAGCCATTTTGGGTGTCGGCCATTTTGAATTTAGCTTTAAAATGCTGTATCTTAAGAACGGATTAGCGTATCGTTTCGACATTAATTACAAAAATGTTCGGCACCATGCCCTGAATGTACATAAAAATTTTGGGGCCAGCGCCACCTTGTGGTCAAAAGTTATAACGAAATTTCGAAAAATGCTAATAACTTTTGCGTACATTAGCCTATTGTCATGAACCTGATGTCAAAAGATTCCTTGGGTCAAGCCGAGAACGTTGATACCCATAATGCCAATATTGGCCAAACTTCCTGTCCGCCATTTTGATTAATGTACAAAACCTATTTTTTCGAACTCCTCCTAGACCGTTAGTCCGATCTTCACCAAATTTGACTCAGATCATCTTCAGACCATGCTGACAAAAAGTTATGGATTTTGTGTCGATACACGAAACCGTTTTCGTTTAGCGCATCAACGAATTTACTGGAAAGATGCCAAATTGCATCCGAGTCTGTATCTCTGCAAAGCTTTGACATATTGACACCAAATTTTATATGTGCTATTGTCACCACACTCTGACCAAGCCACATCAATTTGGTAACAGTGCCACCTATGGGTCAGAAGTAATACGCCATTCACTAAACATTAATAATGAAATTTACAAAAATGCTAATAACTTCTGTTTACATTAGCCTATTGGAATGAACCTGATGCCAATAGATTCCTTGGGTCAAGTCGAGAACATTGATACCCATTATGCCGAAATTGGCCAAACTTCCTGTCCGCCATTTTGATTAATGTACAAAACCTACTTTTTCGAACTCCTCCCAGACTGTTAGTCCGATCTTCACCAAATTTGACTCAGATCATCTTCAGACTATGCTGGCAAAAAGTTATGAATTTCGTGTCGATATACGAAACCGTTTTCGTTTAGCGCATCAACAAATTTGCTGGAAAGATGCCAAACTACATCTGAGGCTGTATCTCTGCAAAGCTTTGACATAATGACGGCAAACTTTGTGTGTGTCATTGTCATTTCACACAGAACACGTCACATCAATTTGAAAACAGCACCACCTGTTGGTCAAAAGTGATAAGCCATTAAATTTGATTACGATTGGTTGTAATTATGATTTTTCAGCCATTTCAACTGATATTATCCTAAAATGGCTTAAGTTACTCACTGTTGTAGTCGGTCTGCTGCTCCTTGCCGTGCTTAACTCCTCATTCTGCCTCTTTTGTGCTTGGCCCCGCAATTGCTGCTTGCAGCTATATTTATTATTATTATTATTATTATTACTACATTTGACATTTCTGTCCTCCTCACTGAAATGATTGCTACTCCCCAGCCCTGTAACATAACTGCCCAGACAGCACACATACGTCTGGCCGACGCCATGAGCAGAACGTCAGCCTCATGAACCATAACATCTAATAAGGATCGGCCAGGCATAGGCTGTGTAGATCGGTCAGTGCTCTATTTTGCCAGCTCATCAAAGGTCGGCTCTGAGTCGGCTGGAAACGGGGCGGCAACGTGATACCTGACAGGACATCCCTGTCTCTCGCTGCTGTTGTCACTGCTTTTAGGTAAGTTACGTGCCTTAAATCATACAAATGTTACATGTAATTGACATGTTTCTGTTGAATATTTACTTTATAGAAATGGTTTAATGTCTTCGAAAATGTCCGTTAGCATCTCACAGGTGAGGTAGGCTAACTCTAGAGATAAGTTATTGTTTATGAAACGTTGGGCTTTTAATCAAATCTTCTTGTGTACATGTCAGGTTTTGACTGAAGTGTAAAGGTTTTGCTGGCTATCTGTCCATAGGTTATTGGAAGTAGGTGAATTTATTTAACCTAAATGGCTGAAAACAAGTTCAAATGCGTTTTGATCTTTTAAGGTAAACAAATATTGATAAAAATTCTTCTGTGATTTCAGGAGGACAGAAATAAACCCTCCACAACAGATGGGAAAAGGTTTCAAAATTTCTTAAGGGAGCTGCTGACAGCAGCAGGAAATGCAGGTGAACTGAAGAAGCTCATGAAATAACTTCACATGCTTTTTTTCCACAAAATATATTTCACCTATATCACCATCCATCATTATTTTTTTTCTGCAAAATTATATATTTATTACAGTAATTTTAAGAAGCTTTTGACATCCAAATGTAAGTGATACTTTACCTAAAACTAAAAACATAGATTCTGTTATTTAGCTGTAGTATATTATATATTCTGTATATTATTTCTATTTGCTGCATTTTACCTGTACTTTAGCTTGTTTCCTTCTAATAAACCAGCAACTAAATATGCATACTAAATATTGTTGTCTCTGTGACAAGTTGCTTGCTTTGCTCCTAGATTGTTCCATGCTGATGGCCTGCTGCACATCCACAGACGGAGTGAACCTCCCTCTCCAAAGTGCTATAAACCACTGGACTAGCAAGTAAAATCTCAAATATTCAATACTGTTTCATAAGTTTTGGTATGGTAAAGTCTCTTCTGCCCACCACAACTTTGTACTTGATTAATAATACAGTTAAACAGTAATATTGTGAAATTAATACAATTTAAAATTACCACAATAGTTCTCAGAGAGCAGACAGGTGACTCAGCTGGTGCAGTCACAGAGAGCAGAAAGTCTCCATCTTGAAATGTCAGTTTTCAACTCTGTCCCCAACTTCTCTTGGCTAATCTCATTGACTGCCGCTTGTAGCCATGGTTCAAGTCGAACACACCTATTCAAATATGCTGGTTTGCTGCTCAAGTAACATTTCTGATTATTATCAATGTGGAAAACAGTTCTGCTGCTTCATATTTTTCAGGATTTTTTGATAAATTATTTTTTTTTCAATTACAGCATTTATATGAAACACAAATGTTTGATCTAACGTTTGATAATGTTAAGATATTAATTATAATTAAATGTTTCTTGAGCAGCAAATCAGCATATTAGAATGATTTCTGAAGGATCTTGTGACACTGAAGCCTGGAGTAATGATGATGAAAATGCAGCTTTGATAACAGAAACTACATTTCACAATATATTTGCATAGAAAACATATGTTAAATTGAAATAATATTTCACAATAATATTGTTTTTAAATTTATTGTTGACCAAATAAACGCAGCCTTGGTGAGCAAAAGAGACTTCTTTCAAAGATGTCAAAAATGTTTATGAATTTACAAACTTTTGAAAGATAGTGCAAAATTAGCTCCTCCAAATTAATGTTCCTCCCACTTAAAGGGATAGGTCACCTAAAAATGAAAATTCTGTCATTAATTACTCAAGATATTTTTGATGAAATTCGAGAGCTTTCTGACCCTCCATAGACAGCAAGGGTACCACCACGGTAAGATAGTAAAGACACAGGAAGGTAGTAAAGATATTGTTAAAATAGTCTATGTGGCATCAGTGGTTCAACTGTAATTTTATAAAGCTATGAGAAAGCTTTTTGTGTGCCAAGAAAACAAAAATAACAGCTTTATTAAATGATTTCTTCCCTTTTGGGACAGTCTGTTGTCATTATCAAGAGTACCACGATGTATGCGTGTGCTTTCCTCTGCTTGTAAACAAGGCGCAGCATAGGGTTGTGCCGATAGACGATAGTATCGTGTATCGACGATAGTCAGAGATATCGCCTGTTGCTGATGCCTTTGACGATAGCAAGACGATTATTATTATTATCTGTCAAAAATAGACTAGGCGTCTAACTTTAGCGATGCAGTGCAGAGAGCCGCTTCTGGGATGCTTCAGAAACTTTCCGCGAGGTGGCTTGTATAAACACAAAGGCACGTTGAGCGGGAGGGGGTGTTTCGAGTGGGAAAACATGCAATCTGTTTTTAGTGTGCAGTTGCTGACACCCGCTAAAGCGCGCAGTTTTTCCGGTTTTACTTTCACTTTTGAAATCGATCCCGTTCAGCAAGGAAGGGAGAGGATGGAAAAGGGGGGCACAGTAATTCGTTTTGAGGGAAACGGCCCCCCTTAGCACCGCAGACGTGTGCAGTGTAAATAAGGGGTAAGAAATGTATTCATCATACAGTGATGTAACTATTGTATTCACTTATTGTACTATTAAAGTGCATAAACTCGTGCTAGGCTAGTCAGTGATGTTCTTTGATAAAGTAAATGTTCTTTGCTCGTTTTCTGTAGCTTTTTTAATAACTAAGGAAATGTAAGAATTAGTAACTTACAGTGTTTCTATTAAATTGTTATCATGTTGAACACAAATTAAGTCATATTGAAAACATTAGGTGGCTCTTGCTCTATTTGCCGGCAAAGAAACGAAGTAAATAATTAAATAAATTAGCATGATAGTATCGTGTATCGGCGATCTCACCGGCTGACGATAGGACGATATGAAAATTGAGCATATCGCCCAACACTAGCGCAGCACATGCATGTACTACATCAGCAGCATTACACACAAGTCGTGATACTGTCTGTAGCGGCTACTCTGTCAGGGCTCTAGAGTGCAACCAATTTGGTCGCATATGCGACCTAATTTCTCAATGGTGTGACTAAAAAAAAAATCTGACGACCAGCCGTTTGAGGGCAAAAAAAAAAAAAGTCTCCGCGACTGTGTTTCAGCAGACACACAGGCCCATATCGTGGTCTAAACCAATCAGAGATAGTGAAGTCAATTTTGCCTTTTCAAATCATCACGACTTGCCTAAAATAAAATCTTCAAGCATATCACAATGTTATTTTAGACGTTATAAATGCACGCTATTATGCGCATACAATCGTTTGTTGCAGAGGGGAAGCTAAATATGCTTTGCAGGACATGAGGCGCCATAATCTTTGCTCATAAAGGTAAGCGTAATATATCATCCGGAACTGTAAAGGGTCTAATTTTATTTGCGTGCACTCACAATAAACAAAATGTTGTGCTTTTATAAAAAAAAAAAATCAAGAAAACAAACAAGATGCGCGTTCTGGTGTCTCAGTCTTACAGTCAGGATAAATATATCTATAGAAAGCTTTAAATCATTACTTTACTGCTTTAAAACTAAAAAATTCAAATAGAAAACAAAAACCCTTTCATTATAAAATCCGTAGAGATGCATTTCTCTCTAAAGGCGCGTCCAATAAGCAAATGGCGAGTCAGGATCGTCATCTTTGCTCAGAGAGCACTAGTTTATTAATAATTCATTCAAGCATCTCCTTATTTCCCCCGACACATTCATGGTGATTACTTTTTCTGGAGCTTTGCAAGCTTTAGTCTATTGTGTGTTTGAACACGGATCTCTTCCAGCAGCTGCGAAGGCACTTGTGCTCGCTGCTGCTGCCGGCAGGGACACTAAACACGGCCATGGCAGAAAAACTGTTGCAGAAACACTATATTTTATGCTTGTTATAGATTGTGCGACGTCACGTGCAGTACTGACGGCGGCAATCGACCGTCATTGCGACCGTCACATCCCTATCATTTGCAAGTCAATATTGCCTACATGGAGAGCGTTTAAAAAAAAAAAAAAGTGAACCTGTAAAGCTGCGGTGTTAAATGCGACGCGGACGAAAATTTGGATGCACCTAACTTTTGTGCTGGTCCGCCTAAGAAAAAAAGTTAGGCACACCAGTGCAACCAGTGCAAAAAGTTAGTCTAGAGCCCTGTCTGTAGTTACCAAACACCTCTGAAAGGCTAAAACAGGAACTCGATGCATTTGCGACTAGAGCTGCACGATTCTGGATAAAATGAGAATCACGATTTTTTTGCTTAGAATAAAGATCACGATTCTGGAGAACTTTTCGTATTTTAAAGATTTACCCCTGAACGTTAGGTTATCAAACAGCAGTAAAATAGCAGTAAAATAAGACATAATACTCTTTGCTTTAAATGTTTTAAATTAAAAGAACATTTCTCTGTTTAATTAAGAAATGTAATGAAAAATAATGTAATAATATAAAGAAAAAAAAAAAAATCAGCATTAAACTGAAAAAAAAAATAAACATACAAAGGTATTATGTCAGAGTAAAGCGATTTAAAGACTTTTCATCTCAAAATCATCAGTAATGAAATGGATCGTCATGCTCATGTATGGTTCCATTGCTCTGCTGGTCCATAAATCTGAAGTTGTTGCAAAATTGTGTACGTCTCGCTATTCCGTCTCAACTCTTTCACAACATTTGTCGTACAGAGCAGGGATTGCAACGTGTGAAAAATAATTACGAGAGGACACGCAATAGCGCTTATCAAGGGCTTGGATGAGTTTTTTAAACCCGTCTTTTGCAATAGTGGTCACTGGAGCCATATCTTTAGCCAGGTAAAACGCGATTGCGTCCGTTATTTCTTTGTGTCTGGGGGAGGTTGCTGGGTACGGTGTTGCATTGAATAATGTTGGTTGAATTGATGTGACTGGTGAATTGACTGGTTTGAAACCGAAGTAAACCTACACTTCGGAATAAGATCCTTTTTTAGGTACTAAATGTCGGGGTTGTTAACAGACTTACTTGCACATTGCTCTGCCTCACTCATTCTTCTCTGTTTAGTTTCTGTTTGTTTCTAACTCGAATGCCGCATGACTCGCATCCACTGTTCTGGTGCAGGTAACAAGCACATCTGTCCGCTGCCCGCGCAAAACCACATGTGACGTCAGGCGTCATCACGCCCGCTGTGAGTGATTGCGTGTTATCTCGAGATCAAATGAGTTATGCTCGTCTCCTGTCCCTGAAAATATAATTGCCTGAATCGTATAAATGCCGGATTGAGATCGTGTGGGGGGTCGAATCGAGATCGCAATCTTTTAACGATTAATTGTGCAGCTCTATTTGCGATGCAACAAAAATACAATGTTGGAAAGGGAAAAATTCTCTTTTTTGTTCTTCTTTATTGCACGAAGTGATGGCATAAAGATTTGTTGTATTATGTTGATCAACAAAGAATACATCACCCCTGCTCACCCCCTCTCCCTCCTTCACTAACTGAACAGGTGATTAATATTCTCATTCCCACGTAACCCTGTGACTCTCCACCACGAACACATGACATAGACAAAAACACATTAACTCTTTCATGTCCACTACGATCTCCATAATGGCGGCAAACTGTACCAGAAGAGAAGAAATCGTTGAATATAGTTGTTATTTATGCACACAAAAGTATTCTTATAGGTTCATAAAAGTATGGTTGAACCGCTAATGTCACATGGACTATTTTACAGATGGCCTTACTACCTTTCTGTGTCTTGACCGTGGTAGGACCCTTTCTGTCTATGCAGGGTCAGAAAGCTCTCGGATTTCATCAAAAATATCTTAATTTGTGCTTTGAAGATGAACAAAGGTCTTATGGTTTTGGAACGACATGAGGGTAAGTAATTAATGACAGAATTTCATAATTGGCTGACCTAACTCTTTAAATGATACCGTGACATACGTAGTCCATTCTATAGAGACTGTGTCTATTCCCTCAATACCGAGGCCAAATTATATATTTACCAAGGGATCTATAAAAGCTCTAATTGTGATTAAACCAGATAGCAGCAAAATAAGCACAAATAGGGGCAACAGTAGCTATGTAATGTAATGAGGCCACAAAACTCTGGACTATTGATAATAGCGAGGACTTATTAAAGTCCACTAAAGAAAGTAGAGCGTTTTTGTATTTTATTGCTTAACTTCGAAATAGCCTTCCTGATAATGTTCAGGCACAATCTTTTAGTTTAAATAAGATTGAAATACACATTTTTAGCCAAGTATTAACATAACACATCTCATAACATTGCACTACAGTTATATGTGATTAAATAATTCACCTTTGTCTGAAATAATATGAACAGCTGCTGTACTAATCTTTCTCCTTTTGCTTTACTGTTTCTATCTTTGGATGCCCATCCCAAGGTTACTAGAGTTTACGCCAGTTCCAGATTGGATCCAGCCTCATTTGTGAAGACTTCAGTAAATGAACAATATTTAATCTTTCTCTGAGTTATGTGTACCTATCCCCTTTTATTTGTAAGCAACACTCTGCAGGATGATGAAAAGGAAATGACAAATTTGCAAAAACACACTTTTTGGATCATCAAAATGGCAAAATGCTGAGTTTTGCTGACAAATAAACTGGGTATCTCTGAGAAAGATTAAACATTGTTCTTTTACATGTATTTCCAAAATCGTAACAATACAAATTGGATTGAAAATTGTTGAACTTACCCTTTAATAATCTTGAAGGACAGTCTGTGAGCACATGACTAGAGACTTTAGTAATATTAAAAATAATAATAATAAAAAAATCTAAATTAGAATTTGTATCATATTATTTCAAACATTTTAACTGCTGTAGTGTTTGCTTGGTTTTTATTTTGTTTATGTCATTCTTGTATTATTGTAACTCTTTTTGCCATGAAGATACTCTTAGATTCTGGCGTGGCAATAAAAATAGATAATTACTAGCACTGAACACATGACTTGTTTTATGTTTGAGCTGCTGTCATATGGACATTACTTTGTTGCCAGAAGATCTTCCCCAGTAAGTCTCAGTCACCTCTGCCTGATTAAAGAATATTTTTTGATTGTAATCCTGAGAAAATGCATTTTCTGTAAACTTACTTTGAAATAAGTATTTGGAAAGGTGCTTATACAACAGTTAACCATGGTTTTACTATAGTAAAACTGTAGCAACCATAAGTGTAGTGTAGTAAGTTTTTTTTGTTTTTTTTTTTGGTTCGTACCAAGGTTTTGATGCCATGGTTCTACTATAGTTATATTGTAGCAGTACTACAGTAAAACTGTGGTAACCATGACTATAGTAACCATAGTTCTTTAAATCATGGTAAAATTTGTAGTTACTATGGTTTTACTGCAAATACTGTAGTAATGGTTATTTTTGTACTTACTATGGTTTTACTGCAACAGTCATAGTTAAACCGTTGGTATTGTAATAAAATTATGGTTGATTTTGTTTTTACTATGGTTTTACTACAAATGCTGTGGTAAAACCATGGTTAATCTTTGAAAGAGTACGAACTGAATGGAGTGCTTCTCATTCGTATGTCACTTTTGATAAAAGCATCAGATAAATGTTAATGTATTTGTATGTTTAATATGTTCATTGAAAATATTAATACAATTGCAACTGTTATTGAGAGTGGTGTGTATTGTTTTATTATAAACCAGCGGCTGCTGCCGCGGGTGGTCCTAGAATAACGATGAGAAAAACGCCAGTGAGGGCACACGCAGAGCAGCCGGGATTTACAGCTGCATCGGCCAAACCTCGGCCGGAGAGCATTCGCGATCAAATGCCAATGACGCGGCGATATCTTCCCGATTAGTAAACGCTCCCTGAGCGACATCGTGCCGATGGAATTTTGTAAATCGGGCCGACATCGGCCCAACGTATGCGTGCTGTTAGGGTGAATATAAAATTTTAGCTACATGCTGTTATCTTTATTTAAGGATCAGATATTTTGTGGCTCCACATGAATTTTATTTGGTGGAAAAAGGGGCCAAAATGGCTTATTTGATGTTAAAGGTTGCAGACCCCTGCTCTATACAAACCCAACACAACAACAAGAAAAGCTAGTAAAGTTAGTAAAGCTAATAGTATCTTCTGCAGCACTAACATAAGCATGCAGTCCTCCATCGTTGTTGCTGTTATGTGACGTAGTGGTGTCTGACTAGGGTCAAGACGTAAGGTGATTACTTTGTTTCGCAAAATATCAATTAGCTGTACACACAAAAAGGCAAAGGTGTCATTTTCAGATTTTTCCACTCTGGCACCCGGTTTCAAAGAACAGCAGTTTCAGGCTCCCAAAATGCAGATAAGTCTGGACGAAATTAAATATTTTCTTTTAACTTAGCTGCATCTTTTTTTAGGTATCTCTGTGGTACATGCGAAATATGTGAAACTGTCTGTGTCAAATACTGATGGGTCGCTCATAGTCATCAGTGTTTTCCTAATTCGGAATATGATCAAAGATTGAGCATGCGGACGTCTTCGAACAACTTCTAAAACATAATTAGTAAATAATAAATAAATAATATATATATTATTATTATTATTTTATTATTTTATTTTTTTTATGCAAGCGTAGTAACAATTATAAAGCGCGTTTTTAATCTACTTGGGTAAACGCTTTCACGAGCCGACATCATATTAACAACTCGCGAGCCACGCTTTCTTCTTGCTCATTGCATAATTGCACACAGTTACAGAAAATTCTGATCGCCACCGAATAAATGCATCGCAGTGTATTTTAACGGCAATTATTCAAATGTGCAGGGACAGGACATGTAGCAGGAGTTCAAATTTAGTATATGCTGAAGGACATGTAACGTTAGCAGTAATTCAACACAGGAGTTAGCAAGAAGGCTAAGATCTACTGCCGTGTTTGTCTTCTCAGAACAGCCAATAAATACGCATACAAAAATATAAAACTACAGTTATAATTTAGAAAGTGAATTCACCTGAAAATACACCATGACTCGATGTGTCTCAGCGATTTCTTGTAGAGCCGCAGGACCTTCTGATGGTGGGTCAAGTAGGCAGCCGCCATCTTTCCCTCTGAGTCACGTGAGCTTTGTGCGTTCGAAAAAACTGTGCACAACACTTCCGAATCTTTTGTTTTGAATCAATGCTTCGGATGGATTAAAAACATCCAAAAAAATGGATTTAACAAATTTACCGTATGAATTTACATGGACTAAAAAAAAAGTTAAATTGCATATCAAATTATCACCCATTTGGATGACACAGTTTTACATAAACAAACTATAATAATAATAATAATAATAATAATAATAATATAAACTAATAAAAGTAGTAAGATTAGTAAGTCATACATGAAACAGACAAGAAATAGTAAATATTTCTGAACTGAAAAAAACGGCATAGTTTATTATTAATTAGATCTTTTTAAAATAATAATATGCATTCAAATGCATTAATTCAAAATGCTTAGAATCAGCATAATTTGGTTAATTGTGGAAACAATTAAATTATTCAGTTGAAATACGAACATGGTTAAACTATGACTAGCTATGGAACAAGCAATATTCATTTACTAAAGATGTATGAGACTGAAGCAAATTTGATATGATAATAATAAACCTGGTTACTGTGTATTTAAAACAGTCAGCATATTAGTACTAGAAATACAGATAGATAACTAAATATTCTACAGATATAATACCTTAAAACTTACCTTACACAAAATAAAAGAATGCCTATTATACATATAATTGCATTATCTTTAATTGTATTTATTGATGCTATACATTACTCTATGTAGATTACATTGTAATGGAAACACTTGCAAACACCTAGTGTAACATAAAGCATGCTGCGTTCTCGTTGGATTAACACTTCAACCACCAGATGTCCTCAGCGTGCAGAGTTTCAAAACATTGAATCATTTAAAGCAATCGGTTCAGTTGATTCTAGGTTTTGAAAGTCACAAAGAGTCCATGCACGAAAGTCACCTTCACAGGAACACAGACATAGCTGCTTTTCAGTTCAATGTTTTTATGTCCTTCCCTTAACAACCCCCACTCCTCCTCCTTTTATGTACTGTTCCGTAGGTCTATAAAACACAAACGAAATGAACAATACAAATAACTGTGACTGTGTAAAAAACAGGTTGCTAGGCGACTATTATTTTGAGGTTACTTCTATAAATACTTTATATATCAGTGGGATGAGGGTAAATTCATAGACATAATAAATACATAGACATTTGCAGCTTGATCGTAGGCGTCAACATCGCCGTGCTTGTCCCGGACAACTTAACATAACTTAAATATTAAATAAAAAAAAAAAAAGAATTAGTTAAGCGTAAGTGAAATGCATAATCTGTAAAAAATATATAAATAAATAAACCGAATGTAGCAAGAAAGGTGGGTTAAAGAGAGGAAAGAGGGGCTACGATATTCAGAAGAGGCATTTTTCAAACAGGCATTGTTATTTTTACAATAAATCCAAGCAGCATATCATAAACATAAGAAAAATGATATTAAAATAAAATAAAATTAAATGACATTAAATTAAATTAAATTAAATAAATAAATAAAAGTGAAAATAATATCAAAACATGTAAAACAAATTATAAGGCAAATTAAATTATATTTCATGGGGGATTAATCCATGTTTCCAGTAATTAAGAGAGTTTTAAGGCTACTCTTCTTTTTTAATTGTTTTAGGACTGAAATTATTGATGTCCTGACTGTGTCTCCGAAATAATCTGTGAAACTCTGTTTAATCTGTTAGCATAAATATGAATTAAAATTCTGTAGTCATTATTAAGCAGGGTTTTGGGCAGTGTTGGGGGTAACACATTACAAGTAACGCAAGTTACGTAATATTATTACTTTTTCTAAGTAACTAGTAAAGTAACGTATTACTTTTTAATTGGCAAGAAAATATCTGAGTTACTTCTTTCAAATAAGTAACACCAGTAACTTTTCCCCCATTTATTGATCAAAAGCTCTCCTGTCCCCATGTTGAGAGAAATGTAAGATGTTAGGCTTACCCTAGTAAGATGTTAGTTCTAGAATAAATGTGAACATGCACTAATTAATCTCAGTCAGAAAAAACTGATTCAATATTCCTCAAAATGAATAAAACCGTGAAATTCAACCCAGAATATGACGCAAACCTGCAATAATTAAATATGTAAAATAATACAAATATCCTTTATGCATTTAATCCCATTTTATTAACCGATATTATTGCTGCCGACCTTTGATGAACCAATTCAACCATACTAATAAGAAAAAATTACTCAAGATAATCTAACATTTGTTTTCCTTTTTTTTATTGCTGAAGAGTTGACATTTTTTTCTTCTGCGGTCTACTGTACAGACGTGAATTTACTTTTCTCAAAGCCTGAGAATTCATTGTTTTTTTCCACTTCCTCCATACTAATATCTGCATCACAAACATTTTTAAAACTCTCATCTACTGTGGGGATCAAATCCTTAATGTGATCGAAGAAAGCATCAGCATCTGTATGTGAATAAGACGAGGAGTGTAGAAATTGCTGTAGAAAGAATGAATTTTGTTAGAATATTTTTCAGGATCTGTACATTCTTGATCATTAATCAGTAAAACTTTAACACTGTTACGTTCTTTACTCTCTTTTTTTCCAGTCTACAAAAATATGCTGAACTCCTTTCCCCCTCCTCTATCCACTTTGCTCTTGATCTTATATATGCTCCTTTGGCTTCATCAACATAAATGTTGTCTAATGAGGATTGAAGGAGAAGTAGTTTTTGTTTGTCATTTTCACTTAAGAAGGACTTAATACAAGTACTGTTTATTTTGTTGATAATTTCCAATTCTTTTTTTTTTTTTTTTTTTTTTTTACTATTCCTGCTTAATAATTTACCGTAAGATATGGAAATCTAACCTACTTTATATTTTAATTATTCCTATTTCTCTATATAAGTTTTAACATGTGAATCCCCATTTATATGATTAATTGTAGCTATAATTTCATGACAAAAGGGCTCACTATGTAGAAGGTTTGAATTGAATTTCCAGTATCTTTTCTCCTTTGACACACTGTAAAAAATGCTGTGCCCAATTTACTCAATAAAATTGAGGCAACTATTTGCATCAGCCTTTTACATATTTTGAACTTATTTCAATATCTTAACACTACAAGCTAAGCACACTTCACTTCAGTTAGTTTCCCTCAAAAAAAAAAAAAAAAGGAAATTCTGTCAAATTTATTCACTCTCATGTTGTTCCAAATTGGTAAGACTTTTGTTCATCTTCAGAAAATAGATGAAGATATTTTAATGGAATCTGAGAGGTGTCCATCCCTCCCTTGACAGTTTATGAAGGGACCACTTTGACGCTTCAAAAAGTTCATAAAGAGATCGTAAATCTAATCTATAAGAATTGAACAAATTAGTCAAAATGTTCTGAAGAGACTTGATCACTTTATATGATGATCAGATCTAACGTAGCTTCTTATTCACATACACACCATTGTCAGAGCAGATCAGTAATGGTAAGCAGAAGCTCAAGCATTCTTGCTCGATGTGTGAGAGCCAATGAGGTTCATTCTTGTGTTATCCAGCATGTTTAAGCTTCTGCAAGAACCAATGAGGTTTGTTCTTATGTGTCAAGCAAGCACTTCTGTTTATGTTTACTGATCAACATTTATATGTGAATAAAATATTAAATTCAAACTGTTCATCATATCAAGCAATCATGGCTTTGCAGAAAATTTGAATTAAAAACTGCTCGATTATGACCTTTTTAAAGCTGTGCATTCGCGAAAGCGAAAACGCGATCGATAATGCAATACTTGCAGTTGCGTTTGTATTATGGCACAATTTATGCGTCCACATATGGAAAAAGCAATTGCAAATACAATTTGCAATTTCTTTTGAAAATAGTCCGGAATATCCTTCCATACTCTGTAGCATGCAAAATATGTATTTAGTTGTGTGTGTGTGTGTCTTGCAGGGTCTCTGGCTAACCAGCCATATAAAAAAACTGCACGTTCATTCAGCATTCATTTCATGTCGTCGTAAGAACGTAAGAATCAGTGCACTGTGTTTGTGTACGTGTGTGTATACATACATAAGTGTGTGTACACACACACACACACACACACACACTTCATCCCTCTCACACATATATACTTACCTGGCCCCCCACACAAAACACTCACAGACATCTTTAATGATAAACACTGATCACAGTATCCATGCACAGTAAATCTGATGAGTAACCGCATCATTTCACTGCTGGATAACTCTGTGCATGTCACAAATTATCTTTGTATTCTTCTATATTAATGGAAAGATCACATAATGTTTGTCAAGAGAATCGGATGAAGCAAGAGATGTCTTTTTATTCATCTTTGAGTATCTGGAGGAGCTGGACATATTCATATCAAATTGTCTTAATGAACAAGGCCTCAGGCCATGTTCTGTGAATAGTCTTTCAGAGCAAGGAATCTCTCTGTGTAGCCTATATATGTAGGTATGTGTACTACATAAACTGTTTGTCTGATCATTCAACTGTTCATTCAACTGCTCAGACTTAACTGAATAATGATGGGACGAGGTCATGAACTATTTTGGAGCCGCCTTCCAATTCGGAGAAGAGTGTCGATTTTGTCTGCTAGGCTGTGACCTCCCTCAGGGAACGCAGATTCACAAATATGAATGGACTCCGCTCTCACAACTTCTTGCTCCTTCTCAGTTACACCCTGTAAACGTAAATTCCATCGACGGGAATGTCTTTCCAGGTCAGTGAGATGTTGTTCACAAAACACCATCTTCTTCTCTTCGGTGCTTAATCTCATCTCAAAGTGACTGACTTTGCCTTTAATGTCATTTATTTCGGCACATACAAAGTCCACTGTCTTTTTTAAGCCTTCAATTTTTAGTGGATTTTCACTCACCATTTTCTCTATGGTGTCAGAGCGGGTGTTAATTAGCTGAGAGAGCATCGAGATAACAGATGAGATATCATCATCTGCCTTGCCTTTTTTTGGATGGAGGTTTAGTGGGGCTATCTGGAAGCGGTGTTTTAGCCCCGGACAAATTTTCCCCTGTAGCTGCGTAACTATGAAAGTCCATCTTGTCAGAATGCTGCGAAATACGCAACATATCTCTTCTTCTATCCGTGATCGACTTCATATTTTGAATCTCAGAGTAGAAAGGTAGAAGTGGATGATTTCACTTAAATGTAACTTGAAAGCATGATATATATATGCCGTTTTAAAAGTTTGTCAGCAGAGCTCAGAAAAAGTCAAGTTAGCAGGACGCCATCTTGGACTCCCTCTCTCAACTTTTCTTCTTCTATTGATGTTTTTTGGCGGTTTTGGCAAACCAATGTAAAAGGTACATTACCGCCACCTACTGATCAGGAGTGTGGAGTGTACATGGATTAGGAAGAGAAGAAAGGATGGGGAAGAAAAAGGGGAAGAAAAAAAAAAAATTACTTCAACCTCATATTCTTGCCATATTACCTGTCTTTTTTAAATAAGTAAAAAAATTCCTCATTAATTATTGAGTGCAATTGTCTATTCCCTAATAAGGTCTTTAGAGATACTTTGTCAAATCCCAACAGTCCTAATTTTTGTTCAAGTTGATACCTTTCTCTTTCATAAGCTTCACATTCTATTAAAATATGCTTAACTGTTTCTGGATTCCCACATTTATCACAGCTGCCAGTTTCATGTTTCCCTATTTTGTGTAAATTGTAATTTAATGCTGAATGTCCAATTCTCATTCTTGTTATAATAACATCTTTCTTCCTGCTACCACATCTTATTCTCTCATCTCCTACGCACTCCCGAATCTGATGAAGATGCCTTCCTTTTGTTCCATTATCCCATAACTTTTGCCATATCTTTCTTACTTCAACTGATATTATTCTCTTGATTTCAGATTTGCTAATTGCTGTATTAATTTCAATAAGTGAATGCTTCAAAGCCATCTTAGCCAGACAATCCACTTCCTCATTTCCCTTCACCCCAGCATGAGCCGGACCTATAAGAAGTTTACCATTATCTCTAGCTGCCATATTCTATACAGGCATTGTAACAAATCTTGCCGAGCTGCAGATTTTCCACTCAACAGACTTGTTAGAGCAGACATTGAATCTGTACATATTACACTATAAGAGGGCTGTATTTCCTCAATCCATTGCAATGCTAAAATAATTGCTAATAATTCTGTCGTAAATACAGATATATGGTCTGACACTCGTTTGGCTATTTTTGTCTTAAATTCAGGAATATATACTGCTGCTGCTGTTCTACCAGATTCAGGATCCTTCGACCCATCTGTAAATATTTGTAACTTTGAGTAATATGTTTGACTTATATACTGTTGAACTACTATATTTATTGGAATGGTCTTCTCCTTATTGCTTATTTCTTTTTGGATTTGTAAGTCAATCAAAGGCATCGGAAACATCCAAGGGGGTACCACTGGGATAGCTACAGATGGAGTAATTTCATACTTATTCAACCCTAATCTATCTGCCTCCTTCTTTACTGTCCAACCAAAGCTCACTAATTCTTTATACTCATATTCCCAACAGTCTTTCAAGAGATTTTTAACTGGATGCCCAGTCAGCAAACAAATTTGGCCCAGATTTGGCGTGTATCTGGCACAGCTGGCATTCATCCGGCACTGGCATACAGCATGTGGGCCAAACATGGCCCGGGTTTGGCAGAGGTGGTACTGGTTTTAAGGTGGCACACCAGACATGGGCCAGATGTCAAATGTAGTTTTTGGCCCAGATGTCAGATATAGATATGTGGGCCACATAAGTATGGCCGATCTTGACCCACATTTAAAATCCATTTAAAATATTTTTGAGTAAAATCCCAGTGTTTTAATACACAAAGATATTTCCATCTTCCTGTTTGCATCCTGGGTCTACTGTCTTCAATTTAATGCAGGCAACAATACAGATTTACTTATTTGAATTATGAAAATAAACTGTAATTGTTTGATTTCAGTTCATGTTTTTTATGCCATGAATGTACACCAGGTGACATTCTATGACATCTATGTTATTAACATTTCTATGACAAATATGATTAAATCCTGCATTCAATATTATAGCTAATCCTGACAGATTAAAATAAAACAATAAGACATAATTTATTTATAACACCACACAACATTATTTAATCACAGTCAGAGTAACTATGAAATGTGCAACAGCAATATTACTAATGGATTTGTTAATATATATTAAGATGATGACAAATTGAGCATATATATATGATTGAAAGAAATTTACACTGTAAAAAATTACCGTGAATTTAACGGTAAAAATACTGTAAAAATGCTACAGTAAAAACCTGTTAAATGGTTAACGGTAAAAGGCCGTAAAATTTACAGTGAACAGTGAAATTGACCGTAAACTGACATTCCCAGAATTCCCTGTGTTACATTTTTTTTTTAAATTTGATGTTTTTTTTTTTTGTTGAAATAACCCTTTCTTCTTAGATTTTTCTTAGCTGTTTTGTACATTAGGGTTCTATGTTGCATCTAATGTTGTTAAATTAATGTTTATGCATTATTTCAGTTTCATGTCTGTTACCATAATGGTGTTTAGTGTTTGTGTGAATGACACTGTGCACCTTCTATATATGTTAATTTTTAAAAGCTGTTTGTGATGAGCTTTGGTTCATCATTTGACTTTCCTATCACCACCTACTTTTGGTGGTTATCAGTGTATTACAAAGGTACAAAAAAGATTTCAGTATTTCAATAGGTTGGTACATTAACATTATATCAGTTAATGAAATTACGGTATTTATCTGTAAATTTGAGAAATTGTGAAAACCGCAAAACACAAAATGTTGCTACCGTATTTTTTACGGTAAGATTCTGGCAACCACAGCTGCCAGTTTTTTACCGTAAATTTTACGGAATATTTTTTACAGTGTATCTTTGAGAGATAACCAAAAAGTGTTGCCATTTATGACAGATATTCCCAGAAACACATAGCAGCTTCCTCATGAATCAGTGGTGTCAGCTGATGATTTTCCAACGCTAAAAACACAGATGGGCACATCAATGTAACGTAATTTTTTTTTTTTTTTTGTTTTGTTTTTTGGTTTACCGGAAAAACTGTTACCCAGCGCGCACTAATTAGGATTTCAAAAACCCGGAAATGCGAAATTGGCCTATCAGAGCAAATTGGCCAAAAGGCGCAATTGTCATTTGCAGTGCTTCATGGGATTGCCGTTTTTTTTACCCAGTTGGCTGTTACACACATAGTCTTGTACTTTTGTCTTTTTGACAATTTTTCAAATATTTTTATTCAGATCGAGTATTGTACATGTTGTAGCTTGTTATGATTCACGTCTTATAACGCTTTAAGCAACAAATCTCCAATGACGTAAAGGGATTGAAAATAGACCCGGAACCGTCTGTCGAAAAAGGGGGCGGATCGACGCTGCTGTCTTGCACAGAATTCGGAAACAGTCATTTGCACTGAACCGAGGAATAAGCCAGCAGAGTTGGTAAGTGCGAACATACACATGCATCATTAAAAGTGCACTATATTCTATACATGTGGACTTAATGATTAATTGATGCGTTTACGTTTTCTCAAAATTATCGTAAATCCTAAGTAAAAATTGTACGCAAGAGCCCTTGTTTCAGTAGCACGTGAACTCAGTTTTAATCTACGTGTAAATACAATAAACTAACATGTCACTACTGAAAGTCAGTCATTTTCTTATGTACTTAAATTTAATCGTTTTTGGCAGATGGTGCAAATTAGGATTGTAACCGCAGTTTTGATGGTATTTGTGATTGGAACAAATGTCTGTAAAACTATATTAAATAGCAGTTAAAATGATACATTTTTGTTTGACCAATATTTTGGAATTTCATTAGTGGCATATGTCATGTTGAAATTGCATAAATGCTTGAAAAGGGGGCAAGTTTGTTCCTTTATTCTACTTCACTTTGAATGTACTATATTTGAAATAAATTAAACAATTTATAATTAGGCATCAATAATATGAAGTATACTATCATCGTCAATACAGTCCAAATGTTACAAGAGGATGAATTGGTGTGAAAAATTGGTATCACAAACAAAATGATCACAATAACCAGTATTATGATGGTATTGTTTTTCAAAAGTGCCTGGAATGTTCCAAAAGTGCTGACAATCAAATCATTTCAAGGTTTATGTTTAAAATAAACAAACAACAAATCAAATTACTTTTTGTTTGCATAAACATAATCAGTTATGTGCATATTTTAAATGACAACATGACTAACAGTTTATCTAGCATAACAAATGTTCAAAAAATAATTATAGATTTTTTTTGTCTGCTCCGTAGATGACTGTTGTAATGAGCCGGACTCGTAGGAAGCGTGTAAGATCCAATTGCGAGCTTTATTAACAGATCGTATTCAAGACAGGCAGGGTCGATAACCAAACAAGCAGTAATATCCAGGGCAAGGCGAGAGCGTAAATCCAATAAACAGGCAGAGTCCAAAACCAGAGAGAGCAGTCCGAAAAGTAACAAATAAACAAGGAAATGAAACCAGACAGAACTATGGCAATGAACGAGGCAAAACTGTGGCAAAAACAAAGACAAAACTATGACAAGAAACCAAACCGTGATAATCAAGAAACAGGCAATGAAAACAGGAAAACGCTTGGTAGAGTCCGCATGAGCAAAACAATACTTCGCGAGGGCCTGTTTGTAAATGGCCTCCTTTTAAGGCCACCAAACAGGAAGTTACCAGAGAAGCAGCAGAGGGAGCAGCAACAGGCAGTCAATGGGTGAGGGCTCCCTCTGCTGGCGTGGCGTTACAGAACCCCCCCCCCAGGAGCGACCCCTGGCGCTCAAACAACAACAACAGTCCAGGAGGGTGGGGGAACAGAGGCAAAACAGGGGGTGGGACGGAGGGTCAGGTCCATGTAGAGGAAGTGGGCCTGGATCGTGGAGCAGGGACAGACAGTGAAGTACTAGAGGACCTGGACCATGGAGCAGAGGCAGACAGTGAAGCACTGGAGGACCTGGGCCATGGATCAGTGGCAGACAGTGGAATCTTGGAGGACCAGGGCCGTGGAGCTGTGGCAGATAGTGGAACCCTGGAGGGCCTGGGCCGTGGAGCTGTGGCAGACAGTGGAACACTGGAGGTCCTGGGCCGTGGAGCAATAGCAGACAGTGGATCCTTGGAGGACCTGGGCCGTGGAGCAATGGCAGACAGTGGAACACTGGAGGGCCTGGGCCGTGGAGCAGTAGCAGACCGTGAAATACTGGAGCAGGGAGAGCCGGTAGCCATGGCGGGGCAGGCAGAGCAGGCAGCCATGGCGGAGCAGGCTGAGCAGGCAGCCATGGCGGGGCAGGCAGAGCAGGCAGCCATGGCGGGGCAGGCAGAGCAGGCAGCCATGGCGGGGCAGGCAGAGCAGGCAGCCATGGCGGGGCAGGCAGGGCAGGCATAGCAAGGATCCATGGCGGGGCAGGCAGCGCAGGCATAACCGGGAGCCATTGCAATGCAGGCAGAGCAAACAGGAGCAGAGATATCCATAGCGGAACTAGTGACATCCATAGCAGGGCGGTGTGTTCACGGACGACCACCTTGGCCGTGGCATGACAGGCACAGAGTTCATGGTAGGCCTTCTTGGCCGTGACATAACAGGCAGAGAGTTTATGGGAGGACGCCGCCCCCATGGGAGGATCTTACAGCATATGCTGACACCTCTGGGGGCATGGGCGCAGATTCTTGGACAGACGTGGCAGTGAGTTTATAAATGGACGCCACCTCCTTAGGAGGTTCTACAGCGTGAGCTGACACCTCAGGAGGTACAGGCGCAAACTCGTGGACAGATGAAACCTCAGGAGCAGACTTGTGGTCAGATGAGGCCTCTAGGGCAGACTCGCAGTCAGGCGGGGCCTCTGGAGCAGACTCGTGGACAGACGAGGCCTCTGGAGCAGATTCGGGGACAGACGAGGCCTCTGGAGCACAGTGTGCAGCCCACACACTGAAAATGGCTACGGCCATTACAGGCAGCGCAGTAGATAGTGGGATGTCTGTTGACCTTGAGGGTGTGGATGTTATGGACTTATGGCTTCGGAGCGGGGGCACTCCGTGGCGTGGGAGCGTGGGCTCTGCGTGGCTTGGGAGCGTGGGCTCTGCGGGGTCAGCTGATACGTGAGGTGGCTTGAGAAGGTCAGAGGGGACCTGGTGAGGTTCTGGTGGACAACAGTTCCTTGACTTGATTCATGGAGGTCTGCCGTGACTTGACTTGGCTCAGAGAGGCCTGCCGTGGCCGGACTTGACTCAGAGAGGCCTGCCGTGGCCTGACTTGACTCAGGGAGGCCTGCCGTGGCCTGACTTGACTCAGGGAGGCCTGCCGTGGCCTGACTTGACTCAGGGAGGCCTGCCGTGGCCTGACTTGACTCAGGGAGGCCTGCCGTGGCCTGACTTGACTCATGGAGATCTGCTGTAACTTGGCTTGGTTCATGGAAATTAGCTGTGGTTGGACATAACATAGACAATCCAGCTGTAACTTGACTTGACACAGGAACAACATGGCTTGACTCAGGAACAACATGGCTTGACTCAGGAACAACAGCTGTAACGTGACTTGACTCGTGGGGAACAGCTGTGACTTGGCTTGACTCGTGGGGCACAGCTGTGACTTGGCTTGACTCGTGGGGCACAGCTGTGACTTGGCTTGACTTGTGGAGAACAACAGCTGTGTCTTGGCTTGACTCGTGGAGAACAACAGCTGTATCTTGGCTTGGCTCGTGGAAAACAGCTGTGACTTGGCTTGATTCATGGGGAACAGCTGTGTCCTTGCTTGACTCATGGAGAACAGCAGCTTTGGCTTGACTTAACTCTGTTGCTTGACTTAACTCTGAAGCTTGACCGGATTTGGAGGCTTGACCTGACCCTGGAACTTGACTGGACTTGGAAGCCTGGCTGGATCTGGAAGCTACAGCTGTAACATGGTTTGACTCTGGAGCGGCAGCTGTAGCTTGACTTGACACAGGAACGACGATCGTAGCTTGACTTGACTTGGAAACTTGACTTGACTCGGGAAATGCAGCTGTAAATTGACTTGACTCAGGAAACACAGCTGCAACTTGACTTGACTTGGAAACTTGAATTGACTCTGAAGATGCACCTGCAGCTTGACTTGGCTCCGCGGCTTGACTTGGCTCTGGAACTACAGCTGCAACTTGACTCGAAACAGGGGTAGCTGCCGTGACGTGAGGGAGAGCCATTTTAGCTACCCATACCGCCATTAGGGGTGAGTCCAGCACGTGGGCCATCATGAAGCGTGGCTTGGAGACAGCGACCATCTTGTGGAGTGGCTCTGGGATGGCGGCCATCTTGTGAACTGGCTTGGGGGTGGCAGCCATTTTGTGGACTGGCTCAGGGACGGCAGCCATCTTGTGGACTGGCTCTGGGAAGGCAGCCATCTTGTGCACTGGTTCTGGGATGGCGGCCATCTTGTGGACTGGCTTGGAGATAGCAGCCATCTTGTGAGCTGGTTGTAGGAGGGTAGCCATGACAGGTGCAGACTTTGGACAGGCGGCCATGACAGGCGCAGACTCAGGACGGGCGGCCATGACAGGTGCACGAGCAGGCCCTGGAGCGGCAGGCGTGGCGTGAGCAGGCCCTGGAGCGGCAGGCGTGGCGTGAACAGGCTGTGGCTTGGCAGATGTCGCGTGAGCAGGCTGTGGCTTGGCATGAACAGGTTGTGGTATTACTGTAGGATTGCGGGGTCCCTCATCCACAATCCCAACAGTAGAAGGTGAGCCAGTTAAACAGAGTGCAAAGTCTATGTATTTTTCAAGTGTCCAGTGAATTTTACCTCCAGGTAGGCAGGACTGAATTGGATCATCTAATCCGTAACGGAAAATGTCTTTAAGCGCCACGTCATTAAAAGGAACCAAATAGCATAGCTCACAGAAGTCGGTGACATAATCCTCAATGGGCCTGTTACCTTGGCGAAGGCGGAAGAGGCGTGATGCAGGGTCCATGGTGATCTGTGTTCTTGAAAGCCGCTGGATCTTTGGGAGGCGAAGTATTCTGTAATGAGCCGGACTCGTAGGAAGCTTGTAAGATTCAATTACGAGCTTTATTAACAGATCGTATTCAAGACAGGCAGGGTCGATAACCAAACAAACAGTAATATCCAGGGCAAGGCGAGAGTGTAAATCCAATAAACAGGCAGAGTCCAAAACCAGAGAGAGCAGTCCGAAAAGTAACAAATAAACAAGGAAATGAAACCAGACAGAACTATGGCAATGAACGAGGCAAAACGGTGGCAAAAACAAAGACAAAACTATGACAAGAAACCAAACTGTGATAATCAAGAAACAGGGCAATGAAAACAGGAAAACGCTTGGTAGAGTCCGCATGAGCAAAACAATACTTCGCAAGGGCCTGTTTGTAAATGGCCTCCTTTTAAGGCCACCAAACAGGAAGTTACCAGAGAAGCAGCAGAGGGAGCAGCAACAGGCAGTCAGTGGGTGAGGGCTCCCTCTGCTGGCGTGGCGTTACAACTGTTAGCGTTTTTTTTTTTTTTTTTTTTTCTGTAGAATTCACATATGATTGTTTTTCTTCATCCATTTAAAATCTACAATTGCACAGAAATTAGATTATTTTTTTGGCCTGACAACAACTGCACACAGAGAGGTTTCCTGGTAACCTCCATGGAAAAAAAAAAAAAAAGTTTCATGTAGGACTGGACGATTATGACCAAAATCAGCATTTTGATTAATTAAATGATTAATGATTATGATTAATGAACAATTTATTTTGGTTCTGTTTTATATATATAAATTTTATTCCTTTGCATAACAGTAACAATGGTGTTAGTTATTTTGTTCCAATTTCTTGAATCATTTTTAAGTCATGTAGCATTTGTAAACAATGCAAAATTTGTTTTTGCTGTTACAACTGTATTGTCACAGACATTTTGTTTTTGTTTTTTCAGAATGCAAACAGACTAAAAAAGCTTCTCTTTTTCTGGTATTTTATTTTCATTATTGTCAATTAAAACATTGTAATAATCTGTTATTTTTTGTTGTTGTTTTGTTTGTTTTCTTAGGAGGAAGAACAAAAGGCTTCAGTAAAGTCACGATATGGAAAAGGTATGGAAGTACAACGATAGGGGCAATTCCAGAAGAAGAGCACTAAGACTAGTCAGTGAATTGTTTGACAATGAGCAGCATAGTGAGGGGCAAGTGGAGGACAATTTGGAGTTAAGTGTTTGTGTTGATGATTCGGGGGAATCAGACATGGAAATTAGTGATGAAGAAAGTGACCACCAGAATTTTGAGGAGGATGTTGAGGATAAGGAAGTACATGGAGAGACTGCAGCTTCTGTTGAGGACCAGTCTGATCTTGGAGAACCTTGTAGTCAGAGTGATTTGCAGAGTTCACTAGCAGATTGGGCAGTTGAATTCGGAATTTCACTAATTGCTTTGTCAGCACTTCTTACCATTCTCAAAGTCCATCATTCCTCTCTGCCTAAGGATGGAAGAACGTGGCTGAAAACAAAAACAAGCTGCAGCATTACCAGTATAGCTGGTGGTGTGTTCCACTATTGTGGAATTCTGAATTCTGTTCGGAAAATCCTTGATAAAGTTTGGCATACTGTGGCAGACAAACATGTCTTCAAACTACAGTTGAATTTTGATGGACTCCCACTCTTCAAGAGTACTGCTACACAGTTTTGGCCAATTCTTGGTTTGCTGCAAGGTCACACTAAGGCACCTGTGTTGATTGGACTCTTTTGTGGTACTTCAAAGCCAAATTCTTTGGCTGATTATCTTCATGATCTGGTTCAGGAGCTGAAAATGTTGAGAGATGGGTTTCTGTTCAAGCAGAAAACATTCTTTTTGCATGTTGCTTCTGTTGTGTGCGATACCCCTGCCCGAGCCTTTATCAGAGGTGTGAAGTCACACACTGGATATCGTGGATGTGACAAGTGTCACCAAACAGGTGTCTGGAAATCAAATCGAATGACATTTCCTGAGGTGAATGCAAAGCGCAGAACTGATGAGAGTTTTAGGCAAGAAACTGATGAAGAACACCACATCCAGCACTCACCTCTTGCAGACATTGGCATTGATATGGTCACTTGTTTCCCACACGATTACATGCATCTGGTTTGTCTGGGTGTAATGCGGCGTCTCTTAGACTTGTGGATGAGCACCATTGGTCCCTTGCACTGTCGCATATCATCCATTCAAGCTTCCATGGTGTCAGATAGACTTCTTGCACTGAGAAGTTACATTCCAAATGAGTTTGCTCGAAGGCCTCGGGCACTGGCAGATCGATGTAGGTGGAAAGCAACAGAGCTACGCCAGTTCTTGTTATATACTGGTCCAGTTGTGCTGAACGATGTTCTACAGCCTCAAATCTATGACAACTTCATGCTTTTGTCTGTAGCTGTGTACATTTTGGCAAGTCCAAAATTTTGTAAGGAGATTAATGACCTTGCAAATACTCTGTTGCTTTCATTTGTTAAACACTTTAGCCAGCTTTATGGTGAAGAGTTTTTGGTTTACATTATTCATGGCCTGGTGCACCTTAGTGAAGATGTCAAAATCCATGGCAATCTAGATCTTATCTCAGGATTTCCCTTTGAAAATTTCTTAGGAAAACTCAAAAAACTGGTTCGAGGGCCTTGCAATCCTTTGACTCAGGTGATGCGTAGATTGTCAGAGATAGAAAATAGCAACTGCAGTTGTGATGTTGAAGAGACAATTCAAAAATTGGATAAAGAACATACAGATGGGCCAGTACCAGAGTGCTTCTCGCAACAAGCTTGTCAATTTAAAGTTCTTGCGGTTGATGGTATAGTTGTGAAGCTCAATGAGAGAGATTCTTGTGTCAAAATTGACAATAAGTTGGTTTTAGTCCAAAGCATTGTTGAGGACAAAGGTGCAGTATACCTTGTGGGCAATGAATATAAACAGGTGGAACACTTCTTTAAATATCCTATTGATTCAAAAGAATTGGGAATTTATGTGGATTCCAACCTCTCCACAAATGTTAAGTGTTTCATGACTGGAAAGAAACTGCAGAAGTATGTGAGATTGCCCTTCCGAAACAGATTTGTTGTTGTTCCACTCCTGCATCAAGAGAAATAACTCTGAAGTTGCTTTTGTATAATAGTTGGCTGAAGAATATAATTCCTGTCTCTTTAGATGTTTCACATTGTTGTCTTTGACAAGACAAATGAGGTTGAAGTTGTGCCATCAGTCTGGATTAAAAATGGAGAGTGCATGTAGCCTCCTAATAAAGGAGATAGAACAAAAGCTGTAAAATCGCAGGAGAGCCCTGGAGATGACTGGAAGCCCCATAAGGCCAGAATTATTTTCACATCATGTGAGTTATGTTTTTCCACCATTTCCTTCAAGTTGAATTAATAGTAATATTTAAAATCACTGTTTTACTTTTTACATTTCTTCTTCTTGTTGTGATGCTACTTCTCCAGATGACTACAAGGAAGCTAGACGTAAACTACCTCTAGCTGTTGATCACACTGACGTTGATCAGACCGATGGAGGGAACTCACCAATTACATTTCAAAGAAAAAGAAAGTAGGGTTTTGGTTTGTTTGCTTTTTGTTTGTTTATTTACATTTATGTTTTGCACCACATTTACAAATAAAAGTATATCTTGAAATTGATAAATGTCTTAGACCCAAGAACATTCTTTTCCCTGGTGAAGACGATGATAATGAGATGGAAGAACACCTGAAAGAACCAAAGTCAAAAAAGGGGTAAGAAGCTTGTTTATGATGATAATGTATTTTATCACAGCAGATAAATGACTAAGACATTTTGAACATTTTAGCAGAAAGCATTCCATACCTGATGCTCCAAAAATTGTTAGACAGCACAACAGATTAGATCCAGGAAAGCCAAGCTGCCCTAAGCTTTGCCACAGTACTCCTGACCTCCCCAATGATGAGATGGAAGGCATTAAAGGAACAAAATCAAGAAAAAAGTAAGAAGCATCACCCTTTTTAAATTACAGAGCATTTGATCACGGCTGTTAAAGGACTAAGATATTTTGTACTTTGCAGGAGGTATGCCTTACCTAATGCTCCAGCGATCACTAGGGAAAAGATTTCTCCTGCAGTAGACAACCTCCACCCAAGTGGCCAAGGCAGTGCTGACCTTCGTCCACGTAGCCAATGCAGTCCTGACCTTTACTCACATGGCCATAGCAGTCCTGATGTTAGCCCACATGGCCAAAGCAGTCCTCACCTTCATCCACATGGCCAAAAGAGTCCTGACCTTCACCCAAGTTGCTACTACAGTCCTGACTTGTATGCAGATGGCCACAGCACTCCTGAGATCCACTCAAGTCAGCAGACCAGCACTACTATTGAAGGATTACAAATTTAAGAATCTGTTTAAAATATGCTGATCCTATGCTAGGTTCCAGTATAACAACATGAACTAAAAAAGTTATGTATATTGTGACATTCTAAGAGCAGGCAGTCCAGCTGAACATCTGGCAGGTTTTCCCAAGTTAAGTGTGAATTCTAAGCTCAAGGTACAATTGTGCCTTTTGCTTTAGCACCTATGCATTTGAATGACACTTGTATGCTAAATAGATCAAGGCTGGGAAAAACCTTTTACTGGGCTGATTTCCTGTACCACATTTGCATACTTTGTTTAGATTGATTCCACCTCTATGTACTCCTCCCCCTTGAAACCTATATACTCTGCTGTGCTGAGATTTTGTTAGACGACTTTTTGATGACTGTAGTGCCACACAGCGAGTATCTGAATAAAGAGAAACTTCTGCTTCAAGATATCCAAAACGTCTCCTGGTCTCTAAGAAAAATTCACAACAGTTTTGGTGCCGTGACCCGGATAGAGCCTCTCGCCAAACTGAATTCCAGAAACTTTTTCAGCTCAACAACGATTTGGTGAGTATTACTCTATTCAAAGAACCACTACAGACCAGTACATGTGGTTAGCCTCTGCGCCGCCAGAGAAGTGTTAACAAACAGCTGCAGGGTTTGGTTAACAGACCAGTTATCCTCTATTCAGGTAGAGAAGATTAGCATCACGTGCTAATATCAGTGACCCTCTGTTTAGGCAGAGAAGATTAGCCTAAAGTGCTAGTAGTTTATGTTGTCCTCTGCGTTGCCAGAGAAGGTTGAATACATGATAATGTGTATTAACTAAGTTTTCCTCTGCTTTGCCAGAGAAGGTTAACAACAGTTGTTCTGTGTTAACAAATTTATCCTCTGCTTGCCAGGGAGGTGTTAGAAGTGCATTGTTTTGTCAGAAAGACATTACAAAATGTTGAGAAGGAATGCTAGGTTGATTCCAACAACTGAGAAACGTGGACTAGCTACCCCTTTATGGACAGACAATGAGTTCAAATCATTATTAGGAGAGCACATGGACTCAATAGTGACAGAGTCAGTCAGACTGGATTTAACAAAGAAATTTGGTATTGATCCAGAAAAAGTATGGTCAGTTGAAGAATGCAAAAAGGTACTTGGAGCATGTATCAGAAAGAAAAACATTAAAGGCATTATCTGCTGCCACAGAGAATTTACCTCATCCTTAGCACAAGAACAAGCTCAATGTATTGCTAAATTAAAAGAACAAAACAAACAGCTGCACACTCGAGTGTCCTGTCTCACTAAAAAGGTGGGCCATAACAAGGCCTCAACCAAAAGTGACTCACACGACCAACAGTCAGATGAAAGCTATCCTGACTTACAGTCTTTGTGTAGACAAGAGGACAAATGCAATACTAGAAGGATAGAGAAAGATGCAGCAATTTCAATTGAAGTATGTGGAGTGAGACAATGGGCTCAGCGTAGGGTAGAAGGGGTTGAAACTGTTCCATCTGCAACCCCCATACTCCAGTTACAAGCAGTCCATACAGCGCTAGGACCTGAAGATATAGAGAGACTATCCCAGAGCTTACCCTCAGCACGCACAAATTTTTCTGAATTTAGAAGAGCAGTAATGAGCAAAATGCGTCTCTATGACATGTCGTTAGCAGAAGTTACACAGCTGATGTCACAAATTCTAACTGAATCTGAATTCAACAGTTTTGAGTCTGCTGTTACTTCTGAACTACAACATGCCAGTAAAGCGGATTTGAGAGAAGGTGTTTTGAAAATTCTAAAGAATATCATGGGACCCAAAATAGACTGGTCCAGAATCACTAACTGTGTGCAAAGGAAAGAAGAAACTGTGAATGAATACACTGTAAGGTTCTGCCAGACAGCTGTAACTTACAGTGGAATAGTTGATGATTCTGAAAGTGTGCTAGATGACAAAGGACCCCTAGTCCGCATCTGGTCAGATGGCCTTGTAGCTAAGTACAGAAAAGCCTTGGCATTCCTAGATCTAACTTGGTCTAACAAAACTCTCAGAAGTAACCTAGACATGTTAGCTATTTGGGAAAGAGACTCTGATGTCAAAGCAAGAGTAAAGATTGCAGCAGCATCCCTTCAGGTCAACACAAAGAACCAACAGAAACATCCTAAGAGGGAGGGCAATTGTCATTACTGTGGTAAACTTGGACACTGGATGAAAGAGTGTAGGAAAAACAAAAAGTATGTAAGAGAAATGAACAGTGTAAATCAGCTCCTACTCAGTTTGCTTGCAACTCTGAAGCAGACCCTCTCCACTACACCAAACTCGTGGGGCAGCTTGCTGAGGTGTTAACTGTTAGGGCTGTGAGTTCTTAATTACCCCAGTAATCTACAACAAAGATGAAAAGATTCTTTGTAAATAGAACAAAAGGAAGTTGACTTACTCCCACTGGGGGACTCTGGTTAAGCACACTCACAGCCAAAAACAATACTACAGCACACTCCAGTCACTCAACTATCCTCTATGGGTTATGATGTTTGCTATGACTGATGTTTCATTAGAGGAAGGAGTGATTGCACAGTTAAGTTCGCACACCAACTACAGGGACAGACTAGGACACACAGGCCGGTGAGGAGCCCAGGGAAGAACCGAAGTGCAACAGGCCTCGGGGGCCAACCCTGTGGTGAAGATTTCCTCATAGGTTTTTCCCCTCATCAGTTTGTCCCCACCTCACTGGTCCATTGGTGTCAAATGACTTAAGACTAGGTCAACAAAACCACTATACGATCACTAGACTTAAAAACCACTATACGATCAATAGAAGTCTAAAGATGTCTATGCATGAATACTGCTGGTCTGCTGTTTCTTTGTTTTCTTGTGTTGCAGGTATGTGTACATGCCATGATGTCTTCAAAAGCAGCATCCTGGAGTAAAGCATCACCTCAGACATCCATGAACAAGCTTCATGAGAACAAAGAGTCATCTGAGTGAATCTACGTGGGAAATGGACTACAGAAACCTACAGACTACACAGCTATTCAGGCGCCATGGAACTTCAGGACTTCCACTCTTACGCTACATGTTTTTCTGTGTCAACATGTAGCTTGTACGACATATTACCATCCATGTCGCATATGTCAACAGTTATAGTTCTGAAAATAACTATTACACCTAATTAAATCTAGGACAAGACACAGAATAAGATAAATGTGCCTGTAACTATTTCAAGTTATGTGAATGGAAGATGGGGCTTAATGTTAACAAACATAGGCTATAGAATGGATTTATGGAGGTTTAAATTTGTATTATGTGAGAGTTATTAGAACTCTCAAAGGGGGGACTGAAGGATTACAAATTTAAGAATCTGTTTAAAATATGCTGATCCTATGCTAGGTTCCAGTATAACAACATGAACTAAAAAAGTTATGTATATTGTGACATTCTAAGAGCAGGCAGTCCAGCTGAACATCTGGCAGGTTTTCCCAAGTTAAGTGTGAATTCTAAGCTCAAGGTACAATTGTGCCTTTTGCTTTAGCACCTATGCATTTGAATGACACTTGTATGCTAAATAGATCAAGGCTGGGAAAAACCTTTTACTGGGCTGATTTCCTGTACCACATTTGCATACTTTGTTTAGATTGATTCCACCTCTATGTACTCCTCCCCCTTGAAACCTATACACTCTGCTGTGCTGAGATTTTGTTAGACGACTTTTTGATGACTGCAGCGCCACGCAGCGAGTATCTGAATAAAGAGAAACTTCTGCTTCAAGATATCCAAAACGTCTCCTGGTCTCTAAGAAAAAATTCTATGAAAAACACTATGCTATCCTCAGGCTGGTATGGTCTCTCTGAGAGCCGTTCATCAAGTAAATCAAGCACTGAGACACTATTAAGGCATGCTAACGTTGAGGTCAGAAGACCAGCCCACAAAAGTAAGGAGGTCCATAAAAAAAGGCACTCTGAACCTTCAAGGCACCCTGAGCAACACCACACCAGGGACATTCAGCAAACATCCAGCCTCCAAATTTGTAAGTATATTAGTGTTAAGCCTTTTTCACACAAAGAATGCACTAATAGTGTGTCACGGATTTTCCTCAGGATCATCTGATTTTGGTTCATTCACATTGCCAGTGATTTTCCGCAATCTGTGAATGCTCACACACATAAAGATTCTGTAAAGACACGTGACATCAGGATGTGATGATTAATGTACAAATAAGTGTTGCGTACTGTTCCCCTAAGCTCAAGCTTGACCACCTATGGAAAAACACTGCAGATTTTTTGTCATTGTTATTTGTCCCTAAAGAACATACTACAAGTCTTTAATATGCAGTTATTTACTCTAGATGTTTAATTTACACCATCACTGTATTCTATGGGGTTCTTCAGTGGCACAGCGTCCAGTTCAATAACTTTTGAAAAGAGGGTGGCACCGCTCCAAAACAAGTTGCAAAATATTTATTTGACCCTAAAGAACATACTACAAGTCTTTAATATAGAATTATTAACTCTAGATGTTTAATTTATACCATCACTGTATTCTGTTGGGTTCTTCAGTGGCACAGCATCCAGTTCAATAACTTTTGAAAAGAGGGTGGCACCGCTCCAAAACAAGTTGCAAAATATTTATTTGACCCTAAAGAACATACTACAAGTCTTTAATATAGAATTATTAACTCTAGATGTTTAATTTATACCATCACTGTATTCTGTTGGGTTCTTCAATGGCACAGCATCCAGTTCAATAACTTTTGAAAAGAGGGTCACACTGCTCCCAAACAAGTTGCAAAATATTTATTTTATATCTATCTATCTATCTATCTATCTATCTATCTATCTATCTATGATTTGTCTACAAAGTCTGCACTTCATTGCTTAGCGTATGTAGTTGTACAGAGACCCAAGTTCTGTTCCATTTTTAATGAAGCAGTTTTTAACCTAAACAATATGTTAAATCAAAGCTTGTATAAGGTAGCATTTATGTTTTAATTATTTTTTTCACAGATTGATCCAAATTGACCTTATCATTGTCAAGCAACCTGTAAAAAAAACTGTCATATTTCCTGAATTAGCATTACTTTTAAACACAGTAACATATAACGCTCATAACATTTCATAAGATGAAGCAGAAATAGAACATGCTGAAATTTCTTCCTTTACTGATCATACTACAGGTCAATGTTTCACCTCAGATGACCTTTGGAGATGTTTATAAACACATGTTCTCACACTAAATATCCACATGCAGCACTAAATACAAATTTTTCTGCAGTGTGCCCATAAAATGTGAATATTCCTGCTGAATTGTTCTGTATGAGGCAACATACAAGATTCAGTTGGTTTTAAGTGGATGAACTCTAAAAACAACTTTGAAATGGTACAGTTTCACATTACAACTTCTATATCTTTGTAATGTTTACACAGATTAGCCCTTAAACAATTTTAAAATGATTAAACTCACTCTACAGTGCACACTACACTTTATAATTTGACTATAAACAAATGTAATGAATTCTTTTTACTTTGTAATGAGGTAACATACAGAGCTCAAAACATTTTACATGGTTGTATTAAAATAATCTGTAATGTGTTTCTTTAACTACAGCTAAACATTTAACCTCAAACAAACTTAGCAGTTAATTTTTATAAAGACTTGTCTATTTTTGAATGACATGTCACTGTTCATGCATGAATGGAGGACGAGAAATGACTTAAGTATAAATAAATAAATAAATGCAGAAATAAATAAATATAGAAATTACTTATACTTAATTATAAATAAATAAATTAATAAATACATAAATGCAGAAATGAATAAACAAATGTAGAAATACATAATAAAATATAGCTGCAAGCAGCAATTGCGGGGCCAAGCACAAAAGAGGCAGAATGAGGAGTTAAGCACGGCAAGGAGCAGCAGACCGACTACAACAGTGAGTAACTTAAGCCATTTTAGGATAATATCAGTTGAAATGGCTGAAAAATCATAATTACAACCAATCGTAATAAAATTTAATGGCTTATCACTTTTGACCAACAGGTGGTGCTGTTTTCAAATTGATGTGACGTGTTCTGTGTGAAATGACAATGACACACACAAAGTTTGCCGTCATTATGTCAAAGCTTTGCAGAGATACAGCCTCAGATGTAGTTTGGCATCTTTCCAGCAAATTTGTTGATGCGCTAAACGAAAACGGTTTCGTATATCGACACGAAATTCATAACTTTTTGCCAGCATAGTCTGAAGATGATCTGAGTCAAATTTGGTGAAGATCGGACTAACAGTCTGGGAGGAGTTCGAAAAAGTAGGTTTTGTACATTAATCAAAATGGCGGACAGGAAGTTTGGCCAATTTCGGCATAATGGGTATCAATGTTCTCGACTTGACCCAAGGAATCTATTGGCATCAGGTTCATTCCAATAGGCTAATGTAAACAGAAGTTATTAGCATTTTTGTAAATTTCATTATTAATGTTTAGTGAATGGCGTATTACTTCTGACCCATAGGTGGCACTGTTACCAAATTGATGTGGCTTGGTCAGAGTGTGGTGACAATAGCACATATAAAATTTGGTGTCAATATGTCAAAGCTTTGCAGAGATACAGACTCGGATGCAATTTGGCATCTTTCCAGTAAATTCGTTGATGCGCTAAACGAAAACGGTTTCGTGTATCGACACAAAATCCATAACTTTTTGTCAGCATGGTCTGAAGATGATCTGAGTCAAATTTGGTGAAGATCGGACTAACGGTCTAGGAGGAGTTCGAAAAAATAGGTTTTGTACATTAATCAAAATGGCGGACAGGAAGTTTGGCCAATATTGGCATTATGGGTATCAACGTTCTCGGCTTGACCCAAGGAATCTTTTGACATCAGGTTCATGACAATAGGCTAATGTACGCAAAAGTTATTAGCATTTTTCGAAATTTCGTTATAACTTTTGACCACAAGGTGGCGCTGGCCCCAAAATTTTTATGTACATTCAGGGCATGGTGCCGAACATTTTTGTAATTAATGTCGAAACGATACGCTAATCCGTTCTTAAGATACAGCATTTTAAAGCTAAATTCAAAATGGCCGACACCCAAAATGGCTGACATGGGAAAATTGGATATGGTTCGACTCGGTATGACACACCGAATCTAAAGAGACCAGTTTTGTGATTTTTGGACAAATCATTCAGACGTTATAAAGAAAAATAGCCATTTTTCGTATCTCCTGACCACTAGGGGGCACTGCACCGAAACACTGCAGGTAGGCTCAGGTCATGCTTGTTATAACACACACCAAGTTTGGTGTCAATATGACAAACTATTACGGAAATATAGCCTCACATTGATTTTTGCTAGCTTTTCGTAGAATTCTTTTGCGTGTTATTCGTGAACGGCTGGACGAATCGACTTGAATTCCATAACTTTTTGCCAGCATGGTCTGAAGATGATCTGGATCAATTTTTGTGACAATCGGTGCAACGGCCTAGGACGAGTTCGAAAAAGTAGGTTTTACGAACAATTGAGAATAGCAAAAAAACTAAACCTTACGATTTTTGAATTTTGGTGTCCATTCGACTCGGCATAAGCCAAGGAATCAGAGGAAAAAAGAATTTTTGTTGTGCGGCTTACGGTTCAAACGTTATTAGCATAAATCTTTTGAAAGTTTGGACAAGTGGTGGCGCTAGAGAGTTTGAGTTAGAGACTCCAAACTTGCTATGGTTAATGTTGGGACTGTCCTCTATCAGTGTGCAAAATTATACAACTTTCCCGCAAGCGGTTCTATGGGCTGCCATAGACTTGCGGCGGAAGAGGAAGAAGAAGAAGAAGAAGAAGAAGAAGAAGAAGAAGCGGAATAATAATAACGCCAACGGATACAATAGGCGTTTCAGTTTCAACTGGTTAGGTTTATTTAGAAATTAAATTGATTTCTCTATTTTATCCATTCAAAAGACTACGAAAGCGCTCATAGTTCTGCACATAAACGTATCTCGCAATGTAGACTAAAAAAGTAGCATAATATTTGTCTGTTTCGCTGTGCAGTGTCGTCTTTTGCCATAATAACTGCAGAGAGCCACCAATAGAAATACTTCTCTATCGGTGTGCGTCCTGCTCCTCACAGCACAGATCGTGAAAGCAGACCGCAGTTTTTGTATTTTATTATAACCAAGCGTAGAGACGATGTAAATAATACATTCAGTATGCAGTGCAGAGAGCTTCATTAATTAAAATCCAAGTTTGTGAGATTCCGATGAACTAAGACACACTGACAAAATGTTTTCATTTATCCAATTAAAAAAAAAAAAAATAGGTTGAAAAAAATGTTTTCTTTTATCCAATTAAAAAAAAATAGGGTAACGGTTCACATCTATATTTTATAACTTGAGCCAATGAAAAATAAATAATTTGCACTAAACAATACGTTTTCATTTATCCAATTAAAAAAAAAAAAAAGGTTAATGGTTCACATCTATATTTTATAACTTGAGCCAAAACAATATTCACTAAACAATATTTTTATGAAAACTATTTTATAAATTTATTGTTGAATAAAGTCAATTAATTTAAATTCTAGTTTTTATCTAAACAAAAAGATATAGATTTAATCAAAACAAAAATTCCCATTTAAGAGATAATTTATTAAAACAATTTATAATTACTACAACTGACTTGCAGTCACAGCCTTAGATTAAATCAACTGAAATAAAAGAGATGAAATCTCTCAAGATTTCAGCAGAGGAGGATTAAACAACTCCACAAACAGCATCAGCAGCTTCACCCATTACTAACCAGTTTGACTTAATTTCTGTCATATGTCTAAAAAAGTTTTTATTGAGAACAGAGGTTTAGATGTTGAATGGTTTGTTTGAAGTCACCATTAATGTGGTCAGTGTGTGCTTTAGTTGGGCTCTTGACCCTTGACTTTTTAAATATTATTTTTTCCCCTGGCTGCTGTAATTGTTATGGCAAAAACACCAAATGAAAATATGTTCAGGTGATGTTGTCTGGTTATTAACAATGATGTAGCTCATCCAAAGTCTGAATCTGTGCTCAGTTTGTTGTAAAAAAATAACTTTATATTGCTGATATAAAAAATGTTTTAATTTTATAATTTGAACATTTGTTCTGTTTAACCACACATATTCATCAAGAATCAGCATATGAAGCTCAATGATGGTGACAATAAACAAAAAGCGTCATGCTGCAGTGCATTCTGGGAACACCAATCAAAACTCAGTCATGGCTCCCAGAATGCATTGCAACATGAATAAATTATGCACCTGAATTGTCTTAGTATTTTCTTTTATTTTTACTATTTGCTTTAATTTTTGCTATTTGTGTTGCAACTTATTAGTAGCTTGTTTTGTGATGTTCAAAGATCTGTTCATCTGAATATTTTGTTGATTGTCACCATTGTTGAGATTCTTACGCCGATTCTTCATGTCTATGTGTGCCACCGATAAATCTTTTTTGTGCACAAAATATATATGTACACAGGGTCAGAAACACAATTGGTACACCAATGAGCTACTATATTATGCAACAACCAGAGAGTCAAGCCACTATATAAAGACTTTCTTAGTAACAAGCAGCCAACATTACCTGATCAGGTTTTCTCTTAGTTTGCTCATGCTTTCTAAACACAGAATTGCAACAGCAAAAGAAAAAAATCTAACCGTGCTGTAATGGCAACAACCAAGTGACCAACTAAAGCAAACACTATTCACCAAAATGGTAACCTTCAAATGGAATTCATTAAAACTGTGAAAATAAACCTCTGTTAATTCTCAGTAAGAACTTCTGCATGACAAATAAAGTCAAACATCTTTAGCTTTTGGGAAACACACCTCTGGTTAGTTATAAGTGAAGTGATTAGTGCTGCTGTTTGTAGAGTTGTTTAATCCTCCTTTGCTGAGATCTTGAGAGATGTAATCTCTTTTATTTCAGTTGATTTTGTCTAAGGCTGTGACTGGAAGTCAGTTGCAGTAATTCTAAATAATTTATAATCTTATTTCTTAAATGGAAAATTTTGTTTTGATTAAATCTATATCTTTTTATTTAGATCAAAACTAGAATTTAAATTAACTGACTTTCTTCAACAAGAAAAATATACTTTCATGCCAGGTTTAATAAAACAGTTTTAATAGAAATATTGTTTAGTGCAAATTATTTATTTTTCATTGGCTCCAGTTATAAAATATAGATGTGAACCATTACCCTACATTTTTTTAACTGGATGATCGAAAACATTTTTTCAGTGCAAGTGACATTTTTTAATGATTATAAAGGGAGTTTGCAAAAGTAAAATTGAATTTATACAACAGTTTATACATTTTTTTTTATTATTTTTTTGATTTTATACAAAAGTTAATATTAAGTGACTTACATTTTAGGAACACTGTTGTCTGATTGTGGTATTTCGTCAACAAAAATATCTCCAAACAAAGTCACAGCTGAGCCGCTGCGCATCTAGTATTTGACACAGCGCTGTTTCTTTATGAATGAATCTACGTTTTGTAATCGATTGAATTAATAATTCCGTCACGAAACTTTGATTTGTGCCACCTATTGGCGGTTTCAGTTTCATTTTAGAAATATAAATCATAAGTCATTTAAATCGTTTAATATTTCTATATTCAAAACTTTATATTTAAAACATTAATCTCATAACATTGTTATTATGAGATGGATTAATGCCACCTCTGAATCTTGTTAAAAAATCAGTCTCGCCACATTGAATGCCACATGTGCTCTTCTGTGTCGTGCAAAGGTGAATTGTTGCTGAATTAATTTGACTGCTAACTTAATATTCCTGATTTTATCGTATTATTTTAATTTAATTTATAGTTTAATTCATTTTTTTGCCAAAAAAAAAAAAAAATTGTAAATTAATTTTTTATTGTCACAAAAGATGACATACATTTAATGAAGTTAGAAAAATGGCATTACAAAGGTTAAATAATAATAATTATAAAAACTTTAAGCAGTCAAATATCGCTTTATAATGGGATGGTTAATTTTTGTACAACCGAAAGGACATCTAAAATTACCATTATTATTTTTGATATATGGTAACATATACAGCTCAGTAGTTCCAACGTGATTTAACAGAAAGCTTCAGAACATGCTGGCATTTCTTTGGGGCTGGGGATGATGAACCCGTTTTAATAAAGACACAACCCAGCCCCTGTGATGTGGGCGCTGTCCACACCTGTGGTGCTGAACGAGCAGGGCTCCGCTGTGCCTCAGTGTATTGAAATAACTGTTAAGTGTTTTGAACTCATTTTTATAAATCAACATTTAGGTTTCAATAGTTTTTGACTGGATATCACAAAAAGAAATTTAAAAAGTTTAAACATGACTTGGAGGATGTGAAAAAAATTTAGGTACTCCAACCTGCACCTCAAAGTTACAATAGCTTTTCATTGGTTCCGCAACCTAACCTCAAACCACATGAACGTTATTGTGCACTCTCCATACATACACTACAGCTCACAGCCTGTTTTAATAAAGACGCGACCCAGCCATGTGATATGGGCGCTGTCCGCACTTGTGGTGCTGAATGTGCACGTTCCGCTGTGCCCCAGTGCAGAGAATAACTTTTGAGTATTTTAAACGTTCTTTTAATGTTTCTTCAAACACAACTTTGCAGCAAGATGTGTATCTTGTAACATGTAACATCCTTAGGTAACTTGCACTAACTCAGTTTCAGTATATTTTCAGTCGTTGCACAGACTGACCCAAAACAAATTGATCGTCATTGTCAGTAACTTGTTAAAGTTCATCGTCTCAAAATTAAGCCCGGTAAAGTTAGTTTTAGGTTTGATATTCGCCTGACATTCGCTTTTTCGTGCCACTGTTCTATAGAGTGGGCAGTCCTACAAAGTTACCACTACCACGATTAGTTTTAACAATATGCAACAACTTTATATCGACATAAAAATATTATTTAAAAACCACTTAAATGTATTGTAGCAGCAAATTTAAACCGGAGAAAGCTTTGACGTGCTGTCTCAGCACTTGATGCGTAAGGGACCGTCTGAAAATTCCACCTACTGGGTATAAAACGTCCAATGTATTTTAATTAAAGTGACTTTTAACATTTAAAATAAAACATTGTACAGATGTACAGATTAGATTTTGCCAATATCTTCCTTACTGTATGTACAGTACATAATTATTTAAAAAAAAAAAAAAAAAAAAAAAAAAAAACTGTCATTTTTCTTAAGTTTTTTTTTTTTCTTTTTTTTTTTTTATGTTTCAAAGGTGGTACTACATTTCTAGTTACAAGACTGACTTACTACAGGTCATATTTTGCCAATATCACCTGTACTGTACATACAGTAAATAATTATTCTTAGAAAAAAATTACTGTAATGCACCAAAAAGGTTTTTTCATCTTTCAAAGGTTGTAGTACATCTCTAGTGGGCAGACTGACTTACTATAGGTCATATTTTGCCAATATCAACCTTACTGTACATACAGTAAATAATTATTCTTATTAAAAATTTACTGTAATTCACCAAAAGGGTTTTTCATGTTTCAAAGGTTGTAGTATGTTTCTAGTTAGAAGACTGACTTACTACAGGTCATATTTTGCCAATATCACCTTTACTGTACATACAGTAAATAATTATTCTTAGAAAAAAATTACTGTAATTCACCAAAAGGGTTTTTTCATCTTTCAAAGGTTGTAGTACATTTCTAGTTACAAGACTGACTTACTACAGGTCATATTTTGCCAATATCACCCTTACTGTACATACAGTAAATAATTATTCTTAGAAAAAAATTACTGTAATGCACCAAAAAGGTTTTTTCATCTTTCAAAGGTTGTAGTACATCTCTAGTGGGCAGACTGACTTACTATAGGTCATATTTTGCCAATATCAACCTTACTGTACATACAGTAAATAATTATTCTTAGAAAAAATTTACTGTAATGCACCAAAAGGGTTTTTTCATCTTTCAAAGGTTGTAGTATGTTTCTAGTTAGAAGACTGACTTACTACAGGTCATATTTTGCCAATATCACCTTTACTGTACATACAGTAAATAATTATTCTTAGAAAAAAATTACTGTAATGCACCAAAAAGGTTTTTTCATCTTTCAAAGGTTGTAGTACATCTCTAGTGGGCAGACTGACTTACTATAGGTCATATTTTGCCAATATCAACCTTACTGTACATACAGTAAATAATTATTCTTATTAAAAATTTACTGTAATGCACCAAAAGGGTTTTTCATCTTTCAAAGGTTGTAGTATGTTTCTAGTTAGAAGACTGACTTACTACAGGTCATATTTTGCCAATATCACCTTTACTGTACATACAGTAAATAATTATTCTTAGAAAAAAATTACTGTAATTCACCAAAAAGGGTTTTTCATCTTTCAAAGGTTGTAGTACATCTCTAGTAGGCAGACTGACTTACTATAGATCATATTTTGCCAATACCACCCTTACTGTACATACAGTAAATAATTATTCTTAGAAAAAAAATACTGTAATTCACCAAAAAGGTTTTTTCATCTTTCAAAGGTTGTAGTACATCTCTAGTGGGCAGACTGACTTACTACAGGTCATATTTTGCCAATATCACCCTTACTGTACATACCGTAAATAATTATTTTTATTAAAAAATTACTGTAATGCACAAAACGGGTTTTTTCATATTTCAAAGGCTGTAGTACATTTCTAGTTACAAGACTGACTTACTACAGGTCATATTTTGCCAATACCAGCCTTACTGTACATACAGTAAAAAATTATTCTTATTAAAAAATTACTGTAATGTTCATCTTTCAAAGGTTATAGTACCTCTCTAATGGGCAGACTGAATTACTACAGGTCACCAGTACCTCCTTTCATGTATATACTGTACACATATATTTTTGTAAAAAAATTACAGTAAGTTCCCAAAAGGATTTTTTCATGCTATGAAGGTTGTAATATATTCCTTGTTATAAGACTGACTTACTACAGGTGACATGTACATTATCTTAAGAAGGTTTTTGTTTTAAGAGGATGCTGTAAGTTCCCTTTTGGTGCTCTATGATGTCTTTTCTGGAAAATACTCCTGTTAATATGCGTGTATTAATATTTTTATATCTTGTATTTCTCATCTGCTGATGTAGCCACCTGACATGGCAGCATATTATGTTTCCACCACTTTGCACTTTGCACTTGATTGTCACCCTTATGGTCTTGTCTTCCCTCCAAAACCAAAACCAACTCCAGGTCTTTTGTTCATGTTCCTATCTTCAGCTGCAAGGCGGTTGTCCTTACACAACAACCCAAAATAATTGTCCTTACTGTTACTTACTGCATAACATAGAAAATAATTGTTGATTTGAATATTGTTGTTTTATAATCTGTCCAGTTGTTCTTGGAATGCCTTTTGAATTATACATAAATGTTGTATTACAGGTATTATTACCCGTGTAATATCTTAATCACTGTTTTTCTGGAACATGTTGAAAATTGATTTAAGTGGTACTTATATTGTAATAAACCCCTTTTACTGAGTGTGTAGTGAACTCATTTTTACTGTACTACTTTTTCTTTGATGTGAACATACATTTTCAAATAAAACAAATTTGGGTGTTTTCTTCATTTGATTAAATTATTAAAACTGTTTTCAGGACTACTTTGCGGCAACTATGTACATATTTATTACACACTGAAATTGGTCAACATACATTTATCTTACTGTTTTATTACATATTCAGTTCTTGTTATTTTTACCATGTTACATATTTAACAGAAATTAAATCCAAATCATCCACATATTTTTTGAGGAAAAGAGTACTGACATCATGTGTTCCATTACATATTATCACTTAAGATCACCCCACACTAACCTTGCCCCTAAAACCTACCACAACAGAAAACTATATGCGGTTTTTAATGTACACACACAAAAAATAAATAAATAAATATATAAATAAAAATCTGTATAATCTACAAGGTTGATTCCTCATAGCATGGCATGGAATAGATAAGTAAATAAATAAATAATTAAATACATAAATAAAGCAGGTATTTCCATCTTACTGGGAACATTTACTAGGGGTTACATGGACCACATATGCACACACAAACACACAAATTACACTGTAAAATTAATTGTTGGTTTACATTTAAAAATATGTAACTGGTTGGCTTACAAAATTGGGTTCAAAGAAATTATAAATCTGAATTAACACAAAGTAAAAGGTAAATGAATAGAAACTCTAAATATGTTATCCAAACATTACTTCACAAATCATGAAAATGTAGATATCTAAAAAAAAATCAGTAGAAATAAGTTAAGTAAATAAATAAATATCTATATCTATACTGAATATATATATATAGATAGATAGATAGATAGATAGATAGATAGATAGATAGATAGATATGTGTGTGTGTGTGTGTGTGTGTGTGTGTGTTACTTTAGTTTTGAAGGATGTGCGGTGCGTGAGGGCTTTAAATTTATATTTAACAGTGCGTCACTGTGTTGCTTTCGCGATCGACTCGATTATTCCACTTAGATTAACGCAAGTGAATTTTTTTTATTTAATTTGTTTATCTTTATTTTTTTGTAATTTTTTGGGGCATGGATTCTATTGTCTTAACTTCAGAGATCAGAACTGGTGAGTATAACAACAATTGCTAATCCTGACTGTTAGTTGACTGTCGGTAGCATAATCCAGTGCTTTTATTATCCAAGAGATATTATGTTAAGATAAAAAGCAATTAACAATATATTTTAGATTACTGAGGTTCAAAAGTTGCTTATATACCAAAGGGGGAAAAAGAAGAGGACTGAAATGCATTTATAGTGTACTTTCAAACTGCTGTAGGCCTATTTTTATAATTTTATGATTTTAAATTAACAGTCTTTCACATCCACTGACAATGTAGGTTAGGTTTTGATTAAACTTCTTAAAGGAAAGTTGAACGTTCCAAAATAGGCAACTAATTTCAAGAAGTAAAAGAAACTTACAGCCATTAATAGTGATTATAAACATATTAGATGTTAATTGGTGCATTATCCTGCTCCCTCTTGTGGATAATATTAGTATTACAGCCCTTATTGTTCACTTGACGAATTTTGCTGTACAAGCATTAGAAATTCATAAAGGATGGTCTGAGGATGATGCATGCAAAGTTTTGTTCAAACTGGATGAACGGCCTGAGGATTTAGACTCTGCTGTCGATGTAGTTTACAACAGGAATAACAAAAATGATTTGTTGGACTTACTTAAAAAAGACTGTCAAGTGGTTCCACGCAACTATATTGAGTAAGTTGTACAAGTAACAATTTAGTTGTTTGAACAAAAAAAAAATCAAGTAAAGCTGACAAAATTTCTTCAAGTAAATCCAAATCACGATGATGCAAATTCCAATGACTGTATTAATCAGGTCTCATTCAGCATTCACAAAGTCCTAAAAGGCATGAAATCAGTAAAGCTGTTCAATAATTTTCATTACACCAACACATGCAGGTTGCAAATGTAACATCACTTAGCAATACATCCAGTAAAAGCATAGATTCTGAGAATAATGTATCCACAGACCTTAGTCGGGTCATATTAATTTCAGACAGGAATAAATTAGACTGTAAGTAATAGGTTACAGTGCATTCAGTGAATTGTACTGTTGTTTAACAACATACATTTTCAAGCTGAAAAAAAAAAATAAATAAAAAAAACTTTCAGTGGACACAAACTCCATGCATTTAGATTACATAGTTTCAATTTAAGCAAATCAATTAAACTTAATGTGATTCAAAAGCATCAGTCATACGTGAATGAAACAGGTAAAGTTTATGTAATAGTTCCCAGTGTTAAACAAACCCTGCTCAGTGTTCATGGGTTTCCACACTACAGAGTGTTCAAGTAGCATTGACACAGTGTTGGAGTTAAGGAGATAATTATGTCATGATTGACCAATAATGTTGTTTACAAGCAGAATCACCGAAGGAAAGAGAAACACAAGAATCAGCCACAGCCAAAGATAAAATTAACTTAAAAAAATGAGGACATTAAATCTCTGATTAAACAACTCATCAAACAACATTACAGTTTGACTTGATTTCTGTCATATATCGACAAAATGTTTTTGAGAACATCTAAACAGAGGTTGAGATGTTGTATTAAAAAAAAGTTTCATTTGACCTCACCATCATGGCGATCAGGGTTTACTTTAGTTGGACTCTTGACCTTTGACTTTTTTTTTTTTGGCTGTTGTAATTGTGTGTGTAAAACGCATTTGTTACAGCAAAAAAAGCCAAGAAAAGAAACCTGATTAAGTGCTCTTTGTAATAACTTACATTGGTTAGTTATTACTTGTGGTGTAATCTTCATCTGGTAGCCTGATTCACTGATCTCACCCAGTAGCTAATCTATTAGTTATATGATTTTTATAATGGCTGTATGGATGTTCATCTTATGCACTAAACCTTCAAATCGATGGCATCACTTTGACACACACAGACATCAAGAATCAGGATATGAATCTCAACAACGGTGACATTCAACAGCTGCATGCTGGGTAGCAGCAGAGTACAAAACTCACCCATGACTCCCAGCATGCAGCTGTTGAATATCACCATTGTTGAGATTCATATGCTGATTCTTGATGTCTGTGTGTGTCTAAATAATATTGCAAATTATAAGGTAGTTATAGTGACAGATCATACAACTGTTGTAAATATGAAATTAATAGACCAAGCACTGAAAAAGATCAGTAATAAATAACAAAGAACATTTAATGAAGGTTTTTTTTTTTTTTTTTTACTATAACAAATGTGCTCTACAAACACAACTACAGCAATAGAAAAAAACTATCAAGGGTCAGGAGCCCAACTAAAGTAAACCCTGATCGCCATGATGGTAAGGTCAAATGAAACTTTTTTTTTTTTTTTTTTTTTTTTTTTTAATAAAACGTCTAAACCTCTCCCTTTACTTGAAGAAATGTTGTCAGCTTTACTTGAATTTTTTTTGTTCAAACAACTAAATAGTTACTTGTACAAATTACTCAATATAGTTGCGTGGAACCACTTGACAGTCTTTTTTTAAGTAAGTCCAACAAATCATTTTTTTGAGTGTAGTACTACTTGTAGTAGTAATAATAGTAGCATTATTATATGAAGAAAATAGAAATTATTGAAAAATGCAGTACACTACAGTTTACGCACTTCAACTCTTAAATATAGCTAATTTTTGTGCATATGTGTATGTTTGTTGACATTTCACTATAATTTCTACTGAAAACAATAGTATGTCATAAGCTGTTTGAAACACATTTGAAATAATTGATTTAAGTTGACATTACATTACAAACATTAATATGTAGCCTATAGTTCATTTGCATTACAGAATTTACTGTTAGTTTGTGGAGTGTGTGTAAGCATGTATTTGAAAGTGTTCAAGCTTTCAACATCAGCAATGCACATTCATGATTCACTGTTTTATTATTGTTGTTGTCATATTTTTTTTTTAATTACAATTTCATTTGTAGTTTAACACTGTCTATTTTATAACTTTGTAGAATATGACTCGTGGTAGGAAACAAAAGGCAGCAAAAGACCTGTGGGCTTTAGCAGGTGGTTTCAGTGTTGTAGTGAAACACTTCTCAAAACTGAATGTTGGACATACCATTCCATATAATTCTGAGATCTGGACCAGTCTGTCTCTGTCAATGTTTGGAAATGACAACAAACAAAACAAACATTGGTTGTGGGTAATTTGGCATGACAATCGCAGGGGACTTAAAGACCAAGTGCTGCTATCAAGGAAACTTGAAAGGAGCCAGCTTCCAGATCCTGCCTTAGGATGGTCTGATACTGAAGATAAGCCTACAGAAAGTGAAACACTTTGTACATTACAAGACTCAACACACAGTAAAAGTCCCTTACATGTCAGTGAAGATGACGCTGATGATACTTCATGGGACAGTGCTGATGATGTTAAAAAAAACATTGTTACAAGAGAATGACTCTGACAAAACTAACATCAACATGGCTGCTCAATCTTGTGCTGTTGATCAGGAAACTGCTGGGGATGAAGTTAATAAAAGTGAAATTCCTGAAGAACTATTCAGCGAAGAAGGAGACATACATACTACTCCAACAGAGTTAAGTGAAATGGTGACAGATTTCTCCAAGGAAAAGACAGATAGTGAACAAGAGTCACTAACAGTTAAAGATGCTTTTGACTCATTGATTACAGCAACAGAAAATGGTGAAAATGACAGTGCACCACAGAGAAAGCCAAAGAAGGTTCGAAAGGTTTGTTCTGTTCCAAGAACCTTTAAGATTTCACTCAACAAAAAGAAATGGAGAGCAATAAAACCAAGAATAGGTTCCGTGCAATTAAGGAAACTGTGGACTCATATCATATATGAAGCATTCAACAAAGTGAACCCTAACTGTGTACTTGCCTTCAAGTACCAACATGCCAGATTGATGCACAGCAGCAAAAGGAATTCTGCTTTTTTAAATATTCGTGCAGTTTGCACATTTCCAACGTGCAAATCTCAGTACATTTTTCTGATGAAGAGAAAACCTACAAACATGCAAAGAAAAGTTTTCATGACAGTTTATCGCCATGGACAAATCTGCCATTTAAAAGACCACACTCGAAAACGTCAGGCATCCCATGTCCGTAGAGCAAAAATTGCAAGAGTCATCCATAAAGGAGTGAGTCAAGTTTACTACAGTAAGCTCAGGAGGACCCCTGTGGAAGAAATTATGGCAGGAAATTTAACAAGGTCTCTTAACAGAGACATCTGAAAAGTAATTTCCTCAGAGGTAAAAAAAAGCTGCATCACTACATGACAATGTCTTGTTAGAAATGCATTTAACACAACGAATTATGAAGAAATGTGACACCAGTTACCGACATTTGCCAGGTTACATTCAGAACTTCCAGGTAGATCCTTTCGGCTGTCACATGTACACCGGAAAGGGAATTTCAATCTTAGTGACGCACATGAGGAAAAAGTCACCAGTAACGCTCTATTTGGATGCCACTGGTAGTGTGGTGTCTAAAATACCAGAACAGAAAAAAAGAGTGCTGTACTATGCCCTTGTGTTGGCAGGTCAGGGCCATGGCACACCACCTTTGCCCATTGCTGAAATGCTGTCAAATGACCACACTGTGCCATCAGTTTCTTTTTGGCTGATGAAGTTTGTGCACAACCTGTCAAAGTACACTACACTGACAATCAGGTATTTGGAGACAGATTACAGTTGGGCGCTTATACAAGCTGATCTATTGGCTTTCAATAAAGAGAGCATTCTGTCATACCTTGACAGATGTTTTGATATTTGCCAGGGCAAGGATGATGGGATGGACAGCAAAGGTTTCACTGTGATACACCTTTGTTCAGCACATGTGCTTAAGGCTGTAGCCCAAGCCATTTGCAGGCATGTGACAGACAAGGGACACAGGGAGTTTGTGATTTTTGTGTTCGCAAGATTGCAAAATAGCCAGACTCTAGATGAAGCAATTTGGATCTTTCAGGCTCTTTGCATTGTCCTTCAAACAAGGACAAATACTGCTTCTGTAAAGAAGAGTATTAAGGCTCTTCAAGGACTCATTCAATCCTTCAACCTGGACATGCCTGATATGCCTGAAAACAGAGTCCAGATGAATGCAGATGATAAGAATGTGCAGTCCAGAACAATTGTTGGAAGGTCTCGCTTCTCAACTGTGTTTAGAAGAGCGTTTGATGAGGCAACCACTGCAGTTACTGAAGAGGAAGAGTCTTCAGAAGAAAACTTGTACTACAGTCCAAGCATCATTCAAACACTTTTTAACACATACATGCCTATCTTTCCAATGTGGAGTGGAGTCATGCTGGGTGATCTAGAGAGACATGCAGCAGACAAAGACATTACATCAGTGGAAGATGGAGGACAAAGACAAGACAACAAGACACGAGAAACAAATTGCCATGTAGAAGGATGGTTTTCCATTGTCAAGCAACACATCCTAATGAAAGCTCGTAGACTGCGGCCAGGCAACTTTGTACGCAAAATGTACTCTTCCTTGCAAGGAAGATACATTGAGCATATAATGCAGCATGGCTTTCCTTTAAAACTCCTCCAAAAACCTCTAAATGTAAGAGATATTACATTTGCAGAGGAATCATGGGCCAAAAGAGAAAAAGTGACTGCTTCTAAGATGGGAGAGTCCAAGTATTACTCCATCCCAACATCAGTACCACATCCTAAAAGGAAACAGTCAGGGAAGGCCAAAAGGCATGTCACAACTGCAGTGGATCAAGCAAGAGAAAATACATTTGAAGTCTCAAGCAATCAAGAGCAAGATATCTCAGCAATTACAGTACCAGAAAAGAATGCAAAACAGCAACCTACTACTACAAAGCTTGGAGAGGCTACATCTGCTCCCAAAAAGAAGCAGCAAAGAAAGCCCAAAAAGCGTGATCATACAGCAAGTGAAAGTGAAACACAATCCAAAACATCCAGCAATGATAAGGTAGACTTGTCCTCCTTGATGACCATGAGAGCTACTGGACTTGATACTTACACTTGTAAGGACAAGGATGTTGCAGCTACTTTGAAGACAACACCACTAAATGTACAAGATGAAGTATGTAAAGTTCACAATACATTTATATTAGTTTGAAAATAGTATACTACAGTATTGTAAAATAATTCATGTAAAATCACAGCTTGTCTTGATTTTGTTATTACAGCCAGAACAACTGTGGAAAATGAAGGAATGTGAAGTAGTTGTAGCTGTCCAAAAAATGGCAGACAAGAAGACTTGGATGTCTCTGAGACTGAGCGACTTCATTACATTAAAGCCTCACAACCTATTGAATGGAGAGGTTAGTACTTTTCTGTACTGTAATGATGAATTATTTTTATATGAACAGAACTTTACTACTGGACCAAGAAATACAGGGGTTGGACAATGAAACTGAAACACCTGGTTTTAGATCACAATTAGTATGATATTGGGCCTCCTTTTGCAGCCAATACAACATCATTTCATCGTGGGAGTGACAAATACAAGTCCTGCAAAGCAGCCAGAGGGATTTTGAGCCATTTTCCTCTTGCAGAACAGTGGCCAGGTCACTATGTGATGCTGATGTGGGAAAACGTTTCCTGACTCGCTCCTCCAAAACACCCCAAAGTGGCTCAATAATATTCAGATCTGGTGACTATGCAGGCCATGGGAGATGTTCAACTTAATTTTCATGTTCATTAAACCAGTCTGTCACCAGTCTTGCTGTGTGTATTGGTGCATTATTATCCTGATACAGAGCACTACCTTCAAGGTACAATGTTTGAACCATTGGGTGCACATAATGAAACTTTACACTGCTCTAACTGGTGTAATGTACAATAAGTGAAGATTGGGCACCAGACAGCGCAAGTATAGCCATGAGATCTCCAATACTATATTGGCAAGTGTTTCAGTTTCATTGTCCAACCCCTGTATCTAACTGTGTAATATTTTCCAGACAATAGAGTACTATATTCATACCTGTATGAATCGGGGGGGGGGGGGTTATTGGTGGGATTCACACTGTAAAATTAGCATTCCAGAGGCAAAATATTATGTTACTGGGGTCGTTTCAACCCGCAGACATGAAAAACAACCCACGGCAACAGTGTTAAAGTAGCCCAATTCTGCGGGAAAACCACAGAATCGGCAAAACTGTATGTTTTTACAGCCTGTTAATCTGCAAATGTGCAAACACAGCTTATAATATTTTCACTAATATTTTCAATTGCTTTTGTAGGAAAACTTTGAAAATTATGATGGTGCAGTGGGATTTGTTAATGTACATAGCAATCACTGGAAGTTTGTGGTAAGCAAAACCAGTTGTAACTGAAAATTGTAGTCATTCCTTAGTTGTAGTATTAAATGCTAACATTAATACTGTAGAAAACAATGGTGAATATGGTGTAATTTAGGATTCATTATGTGGTTACATTTTTAAAATTACATTCATTTATATTTTTCCTTTTAACTTCTCTGTTATGGGATGAACCTGGGAAATGAATCTGTAGTTCCTTCATGCCATGTCACAGCAGATATTTGTTGTTGACCCAGCTGATGTCTCGAATGACCTCAAGGACTCAAAACTAGCAGCCACACGTTTTCGGTAAGACAAATAAGACAAAAACATTATGTTTCCTCACATTTGTCACATTTATTTCCCTTTTTCCTTAAAAAAAAAAATGTTTTCATTTTAGAAAATATTTCAAGACACGCTTCAATTTGCATGGGAAAAGAGACTGGTTACATGTTAAATGGAAACCCAGCACCATTGTCCACACGGTGCAGGAGGACGCAACGAGTTGTGGTATTTTTGTTATGCAGGTGAATTTTATTGTTTTGTAAATTAATATATGTCAATATAAATTAAGTTAATACAAATTATTTATTATTTAGAAAAACATTGTCATGATGACATGTAAAGTTTTTTTTTTCTTCATATAACCCCCCCCCACACACACACACAAACAATTACAAGGTGTATTTACCCAGTTAAAGTTTTGCATGTAACATTTCCTTTCTTTTAAGATGGCAAAAGAGGTCATTGACAAATTTCCTGCCATCCCTGATGTCTTCAACATCAATCCAAAGCCAGAAAGCATCAAGCTACTCAGACAAGAAATAGCCAAGGACATCCTTCGTGGATCAGGTAATATTACAAGCATCCAGTAATTCAACACAATATGTATCGGTTATTCTAAAAGAGTTATTGAACTGTATTAGTCAAAGAATAAGAGGCCTAAATAATGATTCAATATGGAGTTTACATTATGAAACTTATGGTTAAACATACATGCAAACATACATACATAAATACATACATACATAAAAAAAATAAACAGACAGATAGACAGACAGATAGATAGATAGATAGATAGATAGATAGATAGACAAATAAATAAATAAATAAATAAATTCTGTAGAATCCAAGGAAGAGTACTGTTCATACTGTGGATGCAAGGAAGTACAATCTGACATCAACAGTCTTTGGGTATGTATATTGAATTTAAGCAAGTGATTAATCATGTATTAGCAATACAATTATGCATGTATTAACTTTATAATGGTGCAATTCTGCTTACTTTTGAAGATACAATGTGAAAACTGCCAAAGATGGTACCACACAGGCTGCCTCGGACTGTCTCCAGACAGTATACCTGAACAAGTTGCCCCGTGGTATTGCTCAATGTGTGAATAGTGAGAAGAAGAAAAAAAAGGCCACTTAAATTTTTGGATTGTTTGAATAACAATATTTGAAAAGCTGCCTAACTTTGTGAATGTATCTGTGTGTTTTTGGACTTATTCAAAAAATGACTTGAATCATTAAAAATTTCTTATTTATAACATTGAAAATATTATTAAGTTCTTATAATAAAAAAAACAACAACAACAAAAAACTTTTGTGTACGGTTTCTGAACCAATAAAAGAAATGTGTTGTAGAAGTAACAGCAGTTCCAATACCTACTTATGCCTAATATATTTACAGAAAATAATTCAGTGGAGTGGCCACTACGCATATACTACAACCTTTAGAACATTTAAAAAAAAGTAATAGATTGATTATTTTTTAATTAAAAATATCTTTGTAATGCATATACAGTAAAGATGTAACTGTCAAAATATGACCTGTAGTAAGTCAGTCTGTCCACTAGAGATGTACTACAAGCTTTGAAGGTGAAAAAACCCTTTTGGTGCATTACAGTAATTTTTTTATAAGAATAATTATTCACTGTATGTACAGTAAGGCTGATATTGGCAAAATATGACCTGTAGTAAGTCAGTCTGCCCACTAGAGATGTACTACAACCTTTGAAACATGGCAAAACCCTTTTGGTGCATGACAGTAATTTTTTTCTAAAAATAATTATTTACTGTATGTACAGTAAGGTTGATATTGGCAAAATATGACCTGTAGTAAGTCAGTCTGCCCACTAGAGATGTACTACAACCTTTGAAAGATGAAAAAACCTTTTTGGTGAATTACAGTATTTTTTTTTCTAAGAATAATTATTTACTGTATGTACAGTAAGGGTGGTATTGGCAAAATATGACCTGTAGTAAGTCAGTCTGCCCACTAGAGATGTACTACAACCTTTGAAAGATGAAAAAACCCTTTTGGTGAATTACAGTAAATTTTTTCTAAGAATAATCATTTACTGTATGTACAGTAAGGGTGATATTGGCAAAATATGACCTGTAGTAAGTCAGTCTGCCCACTAGAAATGTACTACAGCTTTTGAAACATGAAAAAAATCATTTTGGTGCATTACAGTATTTTTTTCTAAGAATAATTATTTACTGTATGTACAGTAAGGGTGATATTGACAAAATATGACCTGTAGTAAGTCAGTCTTCTAACTAGAAACGTACTACAACCTTTGAAACATGAAAAAACCCTTTTGGTGCATTACAGTAATTCTTTTCTAAGAATAATTATTTACTGTATGTACAGTAAGGCTGATATTGGCAAAATATGACTTGTAGTAAGTCAGTCTTCTAACTAGAAATGTACTACAACCTTTGAAACATGAAAAAACCCTTTTGGTGCATTACAGTAAATTTTTAATAAGAATAATTATTTACTGTATGTACAGTAAGGTTGATATTGGCAAAATATGACCTGTAGTAAGTCAGTCTGCCCACTAGAAATGTACTACAACCTTTGAAACATGAAAAACCCCTTTTGGTGCATTACAGTAATTTTTATATAAGAATAATTATTTACTGTATGTACAGTAAGGGTGATATTGGCAAAATATGACCTGTAGTAAGTCAGTCTGCCCACCAGAGATGTACTACAACCTTTGAAAGATGAAAAAACCCTTTTGGTGAATTACAGTAATTTTTTTCTAAGAATAATTATTTACTGTATGTACAGTAAGGTTGATATTGGCAAAATATGACCTGTAGTAAGTCAGTCTTCTAACTAGAAACGTACTACAACCTTTGAAACATGAAAAAACCCTTTTGGTGCATTACAGTAAATTTTTTACTAAGAATAATTATTTACTGTATGTACAGTAAGGTTGATATTGGCAAAATATGACCTGTAGTAAGTCAGTCTGCCCACTAGAAATGTACTACAACCTTTGAAACATGAAAAACCCTTTTGGTGAATTACAGTAATTTTTTTCTAAGAATAATTATTTACTGTATGTACAGTAAGGTTGATATTGGCAAAATATGACCTGTAGTAAGTCAGTCTGCCCACTAGAGATGTACTACAACCTTTGAAAGATGAAAAAACCTTTTTGGTGAATTACAGTATTTTTTTTCTAAGAATAATTATTTACTGTATGTACAGTAAGGGTGGTATTGGCAAAATATGACCTGTAGTAACTCAGTCTGCCCACTAGAGATGTACTACAACCTTTGAAAGATGAAAAAACCTTTTTGGTGAATTACAGTATTTTTTTTCTAAGAATAATTATTTACTGTATGTACAGTAAGGGTGGTATTGGCAAAATATGACCTGTAGTAACTCAGTCTGCCCACTAGAGATGTACTACAACCTTTGAAAGATGAAAAAACCCTTTTGGTGAATTACAGTAAATTTTTTATAAGAATAATCATTTACTGTATGTACAGTAAGGGTGATATTGGCAAAATATGACCTGTAGTAAGTCAGTCTGCCCACTAGAAATGTACTACAGCTATTGAAACATGAAAAAAAAATCATTTTGGTGCATTACAGTATTTTTTTCTAAGAATAATTATTTACTGTATGTACAGTAAGGGTGATATTGACAAAATATGACCTGTAGTAAGTCAGTCTTCTAACTAGAAACGTACTACAACCTTTGAAACATGAAAAACCCCTTTTGGTGTATTACAGTAATTTTTTAATAAGAATAATTATTTACTGTATGTACAGTAAGGCTGATATTGGCAAAATATGACCTGTAGTAAGTCAGTCTTCTAACTAGAAACGTACTACAACCTTTGAAAGATGAAAAAACCCCTTTTGGTGCATTACAGTAAATTTTTAATAAGAATAATTATTTACTGTATGTACAGTAAGGCTGGTATTGGCAAAATATGACCTATAGTAAGTCAGTCTGCCCACTAGAGATGTACTACAGCTATTGAAACATGAAAAAAATAATTTTGGTGCATTACAGTATTTTTTTTCTAAGAATAATTATTTACTGTATGTACAGTAAGGGTGATATTGACAAAATATGACCTGTAGTAAGTCAGTCTGCCCACTAGAAATGTACTACAACCTTTGAAACATGAAAAACCCCTTTTGGTGCATTACAGTAATTTTTTTTATACGAATAATCATTTACTGTATGTACAGTAAGGGCGATACTGGCAAAATTTGATCTGTAGTAAGTCAGTCTGCCCACTAGAAATGTACTACAGCTATTGAAACATGAAAAAAAAATCCTTTTGGTGCATTACAGTATTTTTTTTCTAAGAATAATTATTTACTGTATGTACAGTAAGGGTGATATTGGCAAAATATGACCTGTAGTAAGTCAGTCTTGTAACTACAAATGTAGTACCACTTCTGAAACATGAAATACCCCATTTTGATTCATTACTGTTTTGTATTTTTTCAAAAATTATTTATGTACTGTACATACATATTTGTAAGGTAACATATTGGCTAAATATATTCAGTCAGTTTGCCCACAAGGCATTTACTATGGCTTTGAAAATATAATTTGTATTAATTATTGGACTTCGTTTTGTACTGAGAGGTAAATTTGCAGACGGTCCCTAAATCAGCCTAGACGAATATCCGGCCAATATCAAACCTAAAACTAGCTTTACCAAGCTCCAAAATTTTGCCTCACCAACAGAGCATGGTGTGGCCCTGTGTTTATGTGAACTAAACTGTCACTTCACCTCTTTATGTGGAAAAATAACAAGCCCAAAAAATTCATGTAAGTGGACATGGCAACAAATGCGCGATTGACAAAGCAGCTTTACAAACATAAATTAAACACAGCAGAGCAAGACTACAGCTTAACGGTCAAACACGTCAATGAAGCGCATGTTTAAGCAGAAAACAATGGAAAAGTAGCGCAATGGAATGTCAAAAAAAAAAATAAAATAAAACTTTAAGGTTTAGTGCAACCAAATAAACAAATCTACTGCATGGTTACACACGTTTGTTCACAGTACATTATTCAAAAAAAACATGTCCTGTATTAGCACAAATAATGGAATGATGATCCAGATTTTAAGTAGTGTTAGCTGAGGTGCAGTTACAAGAAATTCGTTTTATGTGTGTTCCATTCCACATTCGTTTTAAGGTATTCCACGCAGGCTACGCGGTCACAGTTAGACGCGTATTGATGCAGATTTTTTTTTTTTTTTTTTTTTTTTCTTTATTTTAAGCAGAATTTGTATTTTTTTATTATTTTTTTCACCCCAAAGAAAGTGATGGGTCTTATCTGGCCACCCTTGAAAAAAGTTTCGGCTACGCCCCTGCTCATCATTGGGAAAACCTATAAATATGCACGTGCCCACAACTTTGAAACAGTAGCAGTATGAAGTTACGTGTGAAAAGCAAAATGGGACGATATAAGAAAGGGACAAAACTAAAAAGAACTGATGTGTGGGCAGAAGCAGGAGGAGTACAAAATGTTGTAAATGAGCTATGGAAAGCAGACATTTTAAACAGAGACACAAAATGTTCGTCAGAAATATGGAATCAGTTGTCCATGACCTTGTTTGGCGAGGATCTCCAAAAAAATCGTCACTGGTTATGGGTCACTTGGACCAACAACCGCAACAGCGTGAGAGACCGATTACATCTGGCCATTAAAGAAAACAAAGGGGCAATTCCAAGTTCTGGTGGGACAGATGAAATAAAACTACGACATAAAGGTAAGAAAATGAATATATTGTTCTTAATACTGAACTTTGCTACACCTACTATGAACATTTAAAGGCTGAAATGTGACTTTTATCATTTCATCAAACTTTTTTTTTTTTTTTTGTGAAAACTTGTATCTGAACTGTAAACCATGCCTTTTATGGACATTTTACAGTTTATGTTACCATAGACGTTACCCTACACCTGTAATATGGTATTCGTTTTATTTGCAGTTGCAGATCTTAAAAAGGTCTTAAAAGGTCATAAATTAAAAAAAAATGGAAAAATATTATTATTATTAAATTTTATTATTATTATTATTATTATTATTATTTTTAGGATTGCTCAATTCAATTTGATGGAATTTCACTATTATTTGAAATCTGTAAATTTTGAAAAAAAAAAAAATCAATTAAAGTTCCCAATCGCATCTGTGCCTCTGTGTGCCCCAATATTGAAACAATTGATCTAGTTTATGCCATTTTAAGATATCAGTTGTAAGACAACAGTTAAGTTGTAGGTTATGTAGGACTTAAACGAATCATTGTTTATTATTATTATTATTATTATTATTATGCTTCCATGAAAAAGTGGAGTTCAGTTATAAATTATAGTAATACAAAGTAAATATTTTATATCTAAATGCTATAGGCTGTCTTTTGTGACTTCAGCTTACATTCTCTTTTAAAACTGATGTACCACAGGTATGGCAGTGAGTGAAATAGCATGCCTGGAGCATGTGGAACCTGCAGATGATACAAGAAGTCTGGAACAGGAGATTGACACAAAGCATCTGGACTCAGAGTCTGTTCTGCAACCAGAACACAATGCAACTGAGGCAGTGGAAACAAAACTAACAGAGGCTGGACCAAATAAGTGGCGAAAGTGTCCAAGGATATGCAAAAAGTTTTCTATCATTTTGAATAGAAAACAGTGGAACAAAATCAGACCACAGAGTGTTTTCTCCAAATTAAGACAGCCTTGGACTCATTATTTATATAAACGGTTTAAAGAAAAAAATCCATGCTGCACACTTTCTTTCAAGTACCAACATGTAAAGGCTCCCCACAGCAGGAAAAAAAATGCTCCATATGTACACATTTCAGCCATCTGCACATTCCCCTCATGCAATGCTAGATACAGCTTCAGGTTGAAGAAAAAACCAGCTACAATAGACAAACAGGTTAAAATCATGGTTCACCGAAGTGGAGAAATACAACATAAAATCACAGAAAAAAAATTTCAGCCAGCAACTAATCTAAAAAGAGGCAAGATTGCTAAACGTCTAATTCATGGACCTAGCCATTATTTTTACCGCAAACTTCAGTCAACCTCAAAAGAGGAACTTATGGCCGGAAACATGACCAACTGCCTGAACAAAAATGTTCTCAAAGTCATTGGTTCAGAGGTAAGAAGAAAGCAATGTCTCCATGATGATGTTTTGATGGAGATGCACCTCACACAGACAATACTCAAAGAGACAGACACAAAATTCTTTAAAATTCCAGGATACGTTTAACACCTCAGTATTGAACCGTTTGGTGTGCATATGTACACAGAAACTGGCATCAGCATTCTTGTAGAACATTTAAGAAGCAGGTGTCCAGTTACTCTGTACCTTAATGCTACTGGTGGGCTTGTGAAAAAACTTCCAAATCAGACAAAAAGAATACTTCACTACTCACTTACTGTTCCTGGAAGAGGTCGGGATGCACCCCCTCTCCCAGTATGTGAAATGCTGTCTAATGAGCATTCTGTGCCTCCAATTGCATTTTGGTTAATGCAGTTTACACTCCATTTGTCAAAGTACACACAACTCCACATCCATCATATCGAAACCGATTATAGCTGGGCTCTAATGCAAAGTGTCCTCCTTGCTTTCAATAAAGAGAACATCACCACCTATCTGGACAGAGCATATGCAATTTGCAGAGGGGAAAGAAGGTGGGACGAAATAAGACCTTACACTGTGCTGCATATCTGCTCTGCCCATGTTCTCAAAGCAGTTAGACAGGCAATTGCTAGGGAAGCCAGTGATAATGGTCTGAGAGACTTTGTCACCTTTGGATTTGCAAGACTACAAAATACAAGTTCCCTCAGCGAGTCTGCAGACACAGTGCTGGAAGACTCTGAAACTGAATACTGTGGTGAAGAAACAAGGGACCTTAAGTCAATTCTGGGCAGATCACCATTCACTCCATTTTTCCATCGACTGTTAGAAGAGGTCAAAGAGCAGGCAGCAAGGGTCAAATGAGGAGAACCTATACTTCTGCCCAGGCATTATTGACTTCCTCTTTCAAAATTATCTTGCCATCTTTCCCCTGTGGAGTGGTTTACTCTTAGGAAATTTAAAGAGGTATGCCTCCAATGAGAAAAACCTGGAGGCAAAGAGCAAACCAGAGAAAACACGAGACATGAATTGCCACGTAGAGAAGTGGTTTGGGATCGTAAAGCATTCCATCATTAAGGAAAAATGTGTTAGACCAGGAACATTTGTAAGGAAAATGCTTCTCTCCCTGCAGGGAAGGTATACAGAACACATTTTGCAACATAACCTCTCCCAAGAACTGCTGTTGAGACCTCTTCCAGCAGAGGACATTGACCAGTCTCATGAGACATGGGCAAAGAGAGAGGAAAGAAGATTCCCAGCCAAGTCCAAATTCTACTCTGCTCCACATAGTGTGCCAGTCCCCCAGAAAAAGAAAAAGACAAGGAGCTGTGTGGCGAGTTCAGACACGAAAAGCCAAGAAAGTGACTCAAAGTTTGACACCTGTGATCTTTCTTCAGAGGTAGTTCCTGTAGAGGGAGAGGTAATAAAAAATAAGTATTAGAAAAATATATATTGTAATGCATACATTGAGACAAGCAAAAGCAACCATATTTCACTGAGTATAATGAATTCATATTATAACAGGTTGACCTGCTATGGCAAAATGAATCCACAGATGTTATTGTGTCGATTATAAGATCAACTGACAAGAAAATGGAGTACCTGCTGCATCACAGGGATTTTCAAACATTAAGGCCACATGACTGGTTAGTTGGGGAGGTAAGCTTACCAGGACAGTAAAAAAGTAATGCAAATGATGCCAAATGTGGCATTTAGTTTAATTAAAAAAATAAATAAATCCATATTTCATGTATTAAAGTTAGATATTGAAGTACAAACTGCTTTTCATCCTCTTATTCAGGCAATTGAGAGTTACTTCCGCACCATTCTTAATTCCTGTGATGCTACAGGAAATATCTTTCAACTGAGTCATTATACCGCAGATGTCATTTTGCATGGCAAAAGGGAACAGATGGCTTAAAAGGGTTGAAAAAAGTGAGTGAAATTATTACAACTCTGTTTTTGATGCTACATATACATGAACACAATTGCTTTCATTTCTGATGGTCTGCAGGTTTTTTTTTGTTTTTTATAAATTTACTTTGTAATTATTGTCACACAGGTGAACTTTGAGAAATACAATGGTGTGATCACTTTTGTAAACTGTAACCAAGTGCACTGGAAGTCTGTGGTAAGTGAAAACACTCACTCATTTTCATTTACAGTAATGTGGAAATATGTTCTGTACTATACGATAAAAAATCCAGGTATTGGTTATGCTGTGTATGTTTGAGCTTATTTTTGGTATGTCATATATTCATAAGAAATTTCTGTTTTTCTCTTTAGTATCTGCATGCCATGTCAAACACTATCTTTGTAATTGACCCTCAGCGTGGCACTGATGAAATGGAGGAAGCCAGACAGGCGTGTTATAGATTTGGGTACATTACATTGTTATTTAAATGGCCTGTTGCTATTATGCTGTGTCACAACTTTGTGAAGGTATATTAGTCAAAATGTACAATTCAATGTATTTCTTAAAATGTATTACTTTCATTTCTTAAAAACTAGGGAATATTTTAAAATGCGAAGAAACCAGCATGCAAAACAAGACTGGGTAAAAGTCAAATGGCAACCTGGCAAAATTATACACACATTTCAAGCAGATGGCACAAGCTGTGGAGTTTTTGTAATGCAGGTAATAGAATATTGGTTTACATTGTTTTTCTGTAGATCACCCGATAGAGCTTGGTGCTGGCAATGCCAAGCTCAAGGCTTTTATTTCAGTCTCTTAAATTGACTGTAAGTTGCTTGGGATAAAAAGTGTCTGGCACATGCATACATTAAAACATTGCTCTTACATTTTCCATAAGGAAACTGTGTGTAAACATTTCACTGCTGTCACTCCAGATGGCCAAGGTGGTGGTGGAGCAATTTCCACAAATTCCTGACAGCATCAACATAACTCCTACCAAAGAGTGGATGTGCCACTGCAGAAGAAAAATGGCGGAAGAAATTCTGCAGGCATCAGGTATTGCAAACAATCCTTAAAGCAGATGAACAACAAACTTGAAAGTACATTATGTATACTTAGAAGTGTACTTAAATAAAATCTTTCACATTTACATTCAAATAATTGCAGTGTCAAGGGAGGAGTATTGTTCGGTGAGCGGAAATGCTGAATCTCCCCAAATGGAAGAGCCCTGTATTTGGGTAAGCAATATCTATTTCACTTGAATGGCTTCTATTTATTATTTTTAAAACCAAGGGAAACAGTAAAAAAAAAAAAAAAAAAAAAAAAATGAATATAAATGTTACTGTGTGTGTCCTGCTTTCTTAGGTTCAGCGTGAAAAGTGCAAGAGATGGTTTCATATCAAGTACCTAAATCTTGCAATCCCACAGGAAGACCAACCATGGTTTTGTTGTTTGTGTGTTTAAGTTTGTGTTAAGAGAAGATGTTCACTGTCTCTAAGTGTTCCTTGAGTTTGTTTTGTTCGGTTTTTATGTAAATCCATGTGTAAATTCATGCAGTGCCACCGTATGGTTAATGTTGCTTATAATGCATTGTGTTTGGAAAAGAAAAGAAAAGAAAAAAAATCTGTGATGTATCTGTAATAAAGGTAAAAAAAAAAAAAAAAAAATCACTCAAAACCTTTTTCCATTTTTTCTAAATCAACAGTGCAGGAGACTTCATTAAAAATATGTCTTATTGGCTAAACATCACAGTTTAGAAGTTAATTTTGAAAAACTAATCAGTCTATTAGAAGCATATGTCCTGTTTACAGGCTATAACTGGAATTTTTGAAGTTGATTATTCATCGTTAAACAAAATGACTTCAATAATTAAAAAAACTACATACAGATGCTGCTCTACCAGAATGCGTAGCTGCAGAACTGCAGTGTCGACAGTATTTTGCAACTTGTTTGGGAGCAGTGTGACCCTCTTGTCAAAAGTTATTGAACTGGATGCTGTGCCATTGAAGAACCCAACAGAATACAGGGATGGTATAAATTAAATATCTAGAGTTAATAATTGCACAGTAAAGACTTGTAGTATGTTCTTTAGGGTCAAATAAATATTTTGCAACTTGTTTGGGAGCATTGTGACCCACTTTTTAAAAGTTATTGAACTGAATGCTGTGCCATTGAAGAACCCAACATAATAGAGTGATGGTATAAATTAAACATCTAGAGTTAATAATTGTATATTAAAGACTTGTAGTATGTTCTTTAGGGACAAATAAATATTTTGCAACTTGTTTGGGAGCAGTGTGACCCTCTTTTCAAAAGTTATTGAACTGGATGCTGTGCCATTGAAGAACCCAACAGAATACAGTGATGGTATAAATTAAACATCTAGAGTTAATAATTCTATATTAAAGACTTGTAGTATGTTCTTTAGGAACAAATAAATATTTTACAACTTGTTTGGGAGCAGTGTGACCGTCTTTTTAAAAGTTATTGAACTGGATGCTGTGCCATTGAAGAACCCAATAGAATACAGTGATGGTAGATATTCAACATATAGAGAAAATAATTGCACAATAAAGAGTTGTAGTATGTTTAGGGTTAAGTTGAGATTTTCCAATGTCTTCAGAAACAGTCCATCAAGCCTTTTAAAAGCTATTTAACTTAATCTTGTGTCATTAAAGAAACCACAGTAATTAATACAGTAGTAGCAAATAATAATAATAATAATAATAATAAAAAATAAATAAATACGCTTGAGGCACAAATAGTTTATTAAATATATAAATCATAAATGTGTTATATCAACATGCTTTTGAACGTTTTAAATAAAAGCAAACAGCGCTTTTCAGCTCAAAAGTGTCTTTAGCAACTTGCCATAAAAGGTTCATGCAATTTGTAGACGGTCCCTCTGGTGGTGATGACGTCACATCATTCCATAGGCATGAACGTGTTTTTCAGCCTTCTAAAAACATTGACTTCTGCAGAAAAATGGAAGTATCCTTTTTAAATGCATATTAACAAAGCTATTGAACACGTAAGTCCGAATGTGCGAATATGAAACCAACTTTACCGCAGTTGCGAGAAGCCGCGATTTTGTCAGCGTCTGCAGATGGAAGCGAGTGAATTAAGACGATTTTAGGTAAGCAAAGATTAAAAATGTAAAGTCATCATTCATTATGTGTGCCCGGGAGTATTTTTAAATTTCATGAAACATGGAAAAAGTCGGAAAAGAGCTTTTATTGAAAAATCTTTATTGGAAAATCAGTCTTAACGGCCTCTTCGACTGAACGGAAGAAATACCTTTAATACAAGAAAAGAAAACGGCGTTGTGTAATGAAGACTAGCCTAATTATTTTGAGGCTGATGAAGTTTTAATTGTTAAAAGTAATGTTTTGCATGTAATATTTCAGACTTGTTGAGCTTTGAGTCTTCATTGTGCCCGCCCCGGGAGTTAACGGCACGGAAGCCTGCGTGTGTAAGAGGCGATGGTCTCAGCTTCTTCAGAAGAGAGGAAAAGACGGCATAACGCAAGTAAAGGTCATAATTCCATATTATCATTTTTTTTTTTTTTTTGACTATTAGTAAAAGAATGTTTGCTTTTTTGTGCATGTTATAGGAGAGCATCATTCTTGTGAGCTTTTTTAGAAAATACTAGAGTTGGGGTACTCGGACTCGAGTCCGGTCTCGAGTACAATTTTTAGGCGACTCGGACTTGTCACGGACTCGGATGCATTTTTACTCGGACTCAAGCTTTTCGGACTCGGAAAATATAGCGAGTCCATCCGAGTCCAGAGACAGTTGACGGAAATGTCACTGACTCGATGCATTATCACGAAAGTGATATTCAGTATTTGCATGTGTTTTTAAGTCTTGTCCAGTAGGCTACTTGAAAGCCGACGGGTTTATGTGCGCACACAGTCAAAGTGCGCTCACAGAACGCGCCTCTCAGTGCGCGAATGCCGAACTCTCTTTCGCTTCTGATAGGGTCTGTATTGATACACACATGCTCGTCTTGGAGACTGTTCATGTAAATGAAGTCGGTTTTGTCTTAAGTAAACCTGAACAGTTGGGAGAAATACTGATGCGTCAAAATATTTGATCTGTGCGTCAGAACTTAAAGCGACAGCAGCGTAAACCTGCAGCCGCTAACCGCGTCATAAATATTAATCAAACAACAAAAGAAAAAGATAAAATCACTCACTTTTCTTGACTGAATCACTTATTAACTTTAATAAGAATCATATTTAATGTATACTTGTATACAGATGTCTGTAGTAGCCTATTTCTGTAATAAAACAAATCTATTTTTAAAAAGATTCTGTTTTTAAAAAATATTATTTCATTTGTATTTTTGATTCATATATTTATTTATCCTTTTGTTTGTAAGTAATAGGCCTACTTGGAGTGTTTTCTTTCCTTCAGTAAGCTTGAGAATGTCTTACATTAGTTGATTAGTTTTTGCTGTATTCAAATTATTATTATTATTATTTTAAACATGGTGGTAGTTTCTAGCTTAAAAGAAAAATCATTTTTCTAACATCTTTGCAGCCATAGTTTTGATGGGTTCAAAACCACCTTGGGTGTGGATGATTTTCTAATAATTCAATGGCATATCATCAATTTTTCTTTATATAATGTCATTTATTGTAATTAATGTAACTATAAATGGATTCAAAAATAAAACAGGTGTGAGTTTGCTGTGACTTATGGAAAGTATATGTAGGGCTTTATACACAGTGTGTGCCATTGTAAAGACTAGGTTTATCCCTCACAGCCTCATTTTCATCCAAGAAAAAAAAAGTCATATAAAACCCAAAATACACACAGCCACAATCAGAAATAAAAGAGGTGCATTTTCTGCTCTTAAGGTCCCATTCACCAAGATACCTACTCCCTTACCCCCACCCTTGAATTTATACATTTACTATATCAATGAATAAAGTCAAGTAATATAATTTATCACATTCTAAAACCTGTTTCACTCTGAAATATGTCACAAGACATAAGTCAGCCATAACTTCTGTCACGTGACTTTAAGTTTGCTAAGCAGAGCATGGACACTTATGAGATGTTGTGAAATCAAAAATCAAAATGACAAGATCCACTGGAGGTTTGCTTTTCTTACATTTCAATTGACATCAGGTTTTTAGTTGTAAAGGTTAAAGACGGGGTGCCCAAACTTTGGACCAAGTTTGGGCACCCCTGGGTTAAAACAATGTTAAGATACTGACAAACAGTAGTGTTTCCTTGGACTCGGACTCGACTTGGACTTGAGTCCGACTCGGCCCATTTTGGACTCGGACTCGTCTCGGACTCGATTGGTTAAAGACTCAGACTCGACTTAGGTGGACCCAACACTAGAAAATACATGTTTTTGTTGTCTCCTGCCTGTTTACTTCACATTTTGATGCAACAACAGTATGATGACTTGTTCAAATTTTATTTAAACCATTGATGTCTGTTTTTTGCAGAACAACTTTGAGGCTTCTTTAGAAAAGAGGGAAAGTCGATTTAAGGCAAGTAAAGGTAGTAATTTAATGTTATCTTTATTTAATTTAATTTATTTTTTTTGTCTAAGAGTAAAAATGTTTTATGTAGATGTTCAATACCAGAGACAAGATAGATTTATTCTTTTTTGATTGATATGAGTTATTTGTAGAAAATAAATATTTCTGTTGTCTACTGGCTGTTTACTTCACATTTTGATGCAACAATAGTATGATGACTTGTTCACATTTTAATTAAACCACTGATGTCCGTGTTTTTCATTGCAGAACTTAAAACAACTTTGGAGTTAACGACACAGAAGCCTACTTGTGTGCAGATAGGACTTTTACTTACTCAAAAATGTTCTGAGGGCAGAAAGGAAAATGGTTCACAGATTTAACCAATGAAATTGAAGCAGAGGCGGGGTCAGGAAATTTTGACGTGTGGAGGGAATACTTCAGACAGAAACGTTATTAACGCTTTGTGGGAGGCATTTGCTGCAAGGTAAGTGAATTTACCATGTATTTTATTAAAAAAAAAAATAAAATAAATAAATCAACATCTCCAACGTTTACTGAGATAATTAGTGGGCAAAGACGCACAGAACAAGTAATCATGGGCTATATATCATATGCATTTTCATTCAACTGCTTTATCAGTCGATCGCACCAAAGCTGCTTATGGGGTAAATTGAGTAAAACATGCTTTTCCAATGCTACCGCGCTGTCTGTGAAGCCGATATGAGCGACAACAGAACTCGTTCAAATCTTCATGGCACTTCATTAGTCAGTTAGCACTAGCATTAACATTAGCGCTGCTCTCAGGGCAGGAGTAAAAATAACAGTACTAAACTGAATTATACGCTGCTCTCAGGGCAGGAGTACTGAACAGGTCCATATTACGTTTATTATTATTGTACTATCCGCTGCTCTCAGGGCAGGAGTACTGAACAGGTCCGTATTACTGTTATTTTTAGTGTACATTGCGCTGCTCTCAGGGCAGGAGTACTGAACAGGTCCGTATTACTGTTATTTTTAGTGTACAGTGTGCTGCTTTCAGGGCAGGAGTACTCAATATATTCGTATTACTGTTATTTTTACTGAATTATGCGCTGCTCTGGGTGCAGAAGTACTCAGTAGGTCTGTATTACTGTTATTTTTACTGAATTATACACTGCTCTGGGTGCAGAAGTACTCAATAGGTTCGTATTACTGTTATTTTTAGTGTACTATGCACTGCCCTCAGAGCAGGAGTACTGAATATATTCGTATTACTGTTATTTTTACTTAACTATGCACTGCTCTCAGGGCAGGAGCACTCAGTAGGTTCATATCACTGTTATTTTTAGTGTACTATGCATTGCTAAGCTATGCGCTGCTCTCAGGGCAGGAGTACTCAATAGGTCCGTGTTACTGTTATTCTTACTAAACTATACACTGCTCTCAGGGCAGGAGTTAAAATAACAGTACTAAACTGAATTATGCGCTGCTCTCGGGGCAGGAGTACTCAATAGGTCCGTATTGCTGTTATTTTACTGAATTATGCACTGCTCTCGGGGCAGGAGTACTCAATAGGTCTGTATTACTGTTATTTTTAGTGTACTATGCATTGCCCTCAGAGCAGGAGTACTGAATATATTCGTATTACTGTTATTTTAACTAAACTATTCACGGCTCTCAGGGCAGGAGTAAAAATAATAGTACTAAACTGAATTATGCGCTACTCTCGGGGCAGGAGTACTTAATAGGTCCATATTACTGTTATTTTTAGTGTACTGTGTGTTGCTCTCAGGGCAGGAGTACTGAACATATTCGTATTACTGTTATTTTTACTGAATTATGCACTGCTCTTGGTGCAGAAGTATTCAATAGGTCTGTATTACTGTTATTTTTAGTGTACTATGCATTGCCCTCAGAGCAGGAGTACTGAATATATTCGTATTACTGTTATTTTTACTAAACTATTCACGGCTCTCAGGGCAGGAGTAAAAATAACAGTACTAAACTGAATTATGCGCCCTGAGACCATCGCTAATGTTAATGCTAGCGCTAACTGACTAATGAAATGCCACGGAGATTTGAACGACTTCTGTTGTCGCTCATATCGGCTTCACAGGCAGCGCGGTAGCATTGGAAAAGCATGTCTTACTCAATTTACCCCATAAGCAGCTTTGGTGCAATCGACTGATAAAGCAGTTGAATGAAAATGCATATGATATGTAGCCCATGATTACTTGTTCTGTGCGTCTTTGCCTGCTAATTATCTCAGTAAACGTTAGAGATCTTGATTTTTTTTTTTTTTTTTTTAAATAAAATACATGGTAAATTCACTTACCTTGCAGCAAATGCCTCCCACGAAGTGTTAATAACGTTTCTGTCTGAAGTATTCCCTCCACACGTCAAAATGTCCTGACCCCGCCTCTGCTTCAATTTCATTGGTTAAATCTGTGAACCAATCATTTTCCTTTCAGCACTCAGAACATCTTTGAGTAAGTAAAAGTCCTATCTGCTACTTGTGTAAGGAGGCGATCTTCTCAGCTTCTTCATAAGAGAGGGAAAGACGGTTTAAGGCAAGTAAAGGTCATAATTTCATGTTATCAATTTTTTTTGTCTAAGAGTAAAAAAGTTTTATGTAGATGAGCCAGAGACATTATGTAGAAAGCCAGAGGCATAGGAGAGCACTTGATTCTTTTGAGACTGATGCAAGTTATTTGTAGAACATAAATGTTTCTGTTGTCTCCTGCCTGTTTACTTAACATTTTGATGCAACAACAGTATGATGACTTGTTCACATTTTAATTAAACCACTGATGTTTGTGTTTTCATGTGTTATCATTTTTTTTTTTTTTTGGCTATGTGTAAAAGAATGTTTTATGTAGATGTTAAAAGGCCAGAGACATAAGAGAGCTTCATTCTTTTAAGATTGATGGGAGTTATTTTTTTAGAAAATAAATGTTACCGTTGTCTGCTATTGTAGTATTCTAGAGCACTGTGGTAGACAAAGACAATAAACAACCACACAATATGGTTGAAATTATAAGTTACCTATCCTTACAGAATTGGATGCACCTCTCTTTGAAAATCGTTACATTTTAACTAAATGTCTTCTTTTTAAAATGTTTTTCTATTTTAGGCCACTGATGAAGAACAGGTGGTGACTGGGATGAATGCTGGACAAAGAGGAGAAATGATCTTTCCCCCAAACTGATGCAACGGTGGTTTTAAAGGAGGAGGCCACCCTGCATAATGTAAAAGATGTTGCACACCTTTGCTGAGCTGATGTGACTTCTTCATGACTACATCAATTATCGTAAAGAGATAATGAATATTGGCAGTGATGCATGTTCTGTATGTGTTCATGGACTATGAAACAAACAGTAAGTGTATAGTCTGTAAAAACAAAATGTCAAACACTTGTTCTGTGTTGTTTAGTAGAAATGGAGTTCACACTCATTTATACACATGCTCACAATACTTTACACGGAATAGTTTGTGTAAAAAACAAACAAACTAACTAATTTACTTTTTCTGTATTTCTTTTCACATGCATGTTACTTTTGAATGTTTTCTCTTGTTGTGGTTTTTAATAAATATTTATCTTTTGATAGTCATTCTGTGTGTGTTAAAGTGATTTTAAAATGAACAACATTTGTAGATTTAATGCCTAGCTCAATTTTGGGTTCATTTTAGCTTAGTAGTAATTTTAAACCATAAAAAAGCAACCCAGCATGCTGGGTCAATAATTCAACCCAACTTGCTGGGTCAAAACAACCCAGCATTGGGTTCATCTCTTTTTGACCCAGCGCTTTTACTTACAATAATTAATCCTAAAATTCGACATTACCAACTTACTTTTTCGCAGCATCAGTCCCTTGTGTGCTCACAAGTTCCCCTGGTTTTTACTTGTGAATTCAGTTCACTGGAGACTCGCTCTAAACAGATCATTTGACCAGTAAGTTGTCGACTCGAGGATAGCTGCAATCTGATCAGATTGTGTCCAGGCCAAGAGCGAGCGAGTAACATCCATGTGCTGAGGCTCTGCACTTGCTTTGTAGTTGATAAGCCTAAGTAACTTGATATGTAAAAGGGAATATAATAATAATTCAGTTACTGATTTGAGTGTTTTTTTTTTTCATGCTCTTTCATCTTTCTAACCTTTTTTTTTTTTTTTTTTTTTTAACTTTTCAAACGAGCGCGATGGAAGAAGATAGGCCTGTTCGAGGTGCCATGCATTCTTACGCGAGGAAATCTCTGGATGCAACGTTCAAGCGGAATGATGCAGCGAACACCTCTGGATCAATAATTCCCCTTCGTTTAACTCCTAAACTGCCTTCCAAAATAATAAAAAATGGTTGACAGAGTGGCATCGAGCAATCAGACGGTCTCCAATTCGCACCTGTTGGAAGTTTTGGAGCAAGTTGAAAAAATGCAGTTCGAATTTCTGACTCGCATGCAATCCCTCGTGACAAAAGTGAAAAATAATACAAGTTCATTAAACAGTGTGATTGAGACACTTGAATTTATAAACAATCAAGTAGAAGAGATGACCAGCAAGGTGAGCTCATTGCAGAACAGGGTGGAATCACTGGAAAATGAGAACCGTGTGCTGGGTGGCAAATGTGACGAACTGGATGCTTACAAGAGGAGGTGGAATCTACGAGTGGCTGGTATTCAGGAGCAGCGAGCAGAAGATGTCCAGAAGATTCTAACTGATCTATTCAGTAAAGTTTCTCCTGAGATAGCAGACCAGCTCATCTATACGCTTGATTTTGCACATAGACTGGGTCCACGCTCTGAGGGAGCTCGCTCGAGCTGCCGCATCATAGAGTTTCTTTCACGCAACATCCAAGATCAAATCTGGAGGGATGCCAGAACTGCCACCATCCTCAAAGAAAGGAAAACCAGGATTTTTGAAGACCTGAACAAACTTTGGCCGCTTGTTAAGCAAGCAAGAAAGGAGCAGGCTTCAGAGGCCCCTTCGCTTATATTGATGGTAAAAGAATCTCTGCCAAAGATTAGTTAGGCTGAACGATGCTGTGGGATCCTCAAAGTTTCCGTACGCCAAATGATTTTTTTTGATACCTACAGAACGGTAAGCACGAACTGTTTCACAGCTTTTTTTTTTCACCTCATTTCAGACAGGATGGACAGACTGTGTTGTATTCAGATAGAATAGAATCTGGAGCCTGAAGATGTAAAGTTACCGCTACCTATTTGGTGTTAGATCTACGTGCTAGGTCTGTTACTATATTTTTTTTTTTACTTTTATTTTGGGACTTACATTGGTCATAAATATGAAATATTTACTTTTGAATCTTTGCTGTCAATGAGACTGAATGCTCGTTTTGAAGAAGACATATAGTAGTCAACATCTGAAGTGGATCAAAACCTTTCATCAAATTTGTTCTAAAATAAAAACAATACCTGTTCTTGTCTTAGGATAACTTTTTCAATCCACTTCAAATGTTGACTACTGTATAATCTTAATGACCGAAAAGAAAACGAATGTGAGAAAATGGACAAAAGGGGGTAGAGAAAGAAAGAAATGACAATGAAAAAGACTTTTACTCGAGCCCTTATACTCATTATATTCCTTGTTTTGCAGAGACTATCATTTTTTTGTGTTATTCTAGTGAAGTTTATTCTTTTCCAATTGATATCTTATTCTAGTTTTTCAGGTTTTAACCTCTTGGTTCATTTTCATGTCTTTGTCTCTATTTTCTTTAACTGCCAGGGGTTTGAAAAAAAAAAAAAATTATATATATATCACTTGACATCTAAACACCAAATTTTGGAGGTCAAAGTGGGGCAATGAAACATGGTCACATGAGTCAGAATATTCTGCTTGATTGTTGAAGTATAATCTTATTGGTAGTATTCTGGAAACCAGGATTGACCCTTCAGGTAATTTCCTGCTAATAGCAGTTGCTATCAATCAGTCTATATTTGGCAATGCATCTATACAGAAACATTTTGGTCAGAATTTTTAATGTTTGTCCAATTTTATTTTGTAAGTGACTTCTGTTTTTAAAAGAAGATGCAGGAGAGTTGCCTTAGACAAGTTAGAAACTTCACAAAATTCTATTCATTCGAAAGCAATGAAAACTGTATTTCTTTATTCATCCTCTGTGTCCTCATAAGATGTAAATGTATTACTTTGTTGTTGTTTACCCTGGCTACAGTAAAATAAATGTTAACCAGAGGAAAAAACAACAACAACAACAACAACAACAAGCTGCAATTGGATCATCCCAATTCGTGAATGAATCGTTTGGTGAGACTGGCGAGCCGATTTAACAGGTTTATTGAAAGGAATCAGTTCATGAATCAGACAGTGCTCCTGCATCTCGGAGCACGTGATATTTTATATTTTGACGGACAGGGTCGTAAAAATTCTGTCATAATCTATTATTACCCGTCATTTTAATTTTCATATTTTAATTAGAATAACACATTTATATATATATATATATATGCATGCCCTGATTTTTTTTTTTTTTTTTTTTTTTTTTTTGCTTTTTTCTTTTGTAAACCTGTAATTCATTTTTGAATTAATGGACAGCCTGAACACTACTCTAGGGATTTGTTGGTAAGGGCTGGGGGGATTGTTAAATGTGAAAAATATTGGAAAAATCAATAAAAATATTAAAACCAAAAATTGGAGTCTGTGACATCATACACTACGCGATTTTCTATGGAATCAGTCGACTCAAATCTGCAGACTGGCTCTGACCTTTGGCAACTAGCATCAGGTTCTCCAGAACAAAAATCGGGGCAAAAATCATGTAGTGTATTCCAGCCTTAAAAGATTTGACATCCATTTAATAAGAGGCTTTATAATGAGGCTAGTTTCTGTGTTCATCCCCATGAATGAAATGTTTTATTGGTTTGTTTTATTTGATTTTTGAATATTTGTTACTTAGCTGAACATGAACTAGATGTTGCAATGTTCTTAAATGACACTTCACTATGAATATATAACTGATCAAATTGAATGCCTCGTTACTTGAATTTAGTGTTCTGTGTGTTTGTTTGTTTTTTTTTTTTTTTTCCTTGTGATTGACTTTGTAACTTCAAATAAAACATTTTTCAGTTGTGACCCTGGACCACAAAACGAGTCATAAGGGTCAATTTTCTGATAAATAAATTTTCCATTGAAGTATAGTTTGTTAGAATAGGACAATATTTGGCCAAGATACAACTATTTGAAAATCTGGAATCTGAGGGTGCAAAAAAAAAAAAAAAAAAAAAAAAAAAAAAAAACACTAAGTTAACTAAATATTGAGAAAATCATCTTTAAAGTTGTCCAGATTAAGTTCTTAGCAATGCATATTACTAATCAAAAATTACGTTTTGACATATTTACGGTAGGAAATTTACATTACCTTCATGGAACATGATCTTTACTTAATATAATGATATTTGGCATAAAAGAAAAATCGCTAATTTTGACCTATACAATGTATTTTTGGCTTTTGCTACAAATATACCCATGCTACTCAAGACTGGTTTTGTGGTCCAGGATCATTATTATTCTTTTAAAATAGTTTGTTTAAAATAACCAAGAATTTTTAATAAAACATGATGTAAGCTTAATGGGAACAGGGGTGTGCTTAAAAAGTTAAAAAAAAAAAAAAAAAAAGCACAGCCAGACGTTTAGCATTTAATGATGTACATCTCAATTAAAATGCTTTTGTCATTTAAAATAAAATGTAATATTCGGTCCCACTTTATATTAGGCCTTAACTACTATATACTTACATTTAAATTAATCATTTGGTACAATGCATGTAACGGGACTCGTGAGAAGCGTGATAGATCCAGGTGAGAGCTTTATTAAACACAACGTAGTCAAGACAGACAAGGTCAATCTCCAACAAATGGTAATATCCAGGGGAAGGCTAGAGCGTAATCCGGTAAATCAGGCAGAAGGTCAAAATACCATGATAGCAGTCCAAAAGTAACAGATAAACAAGGCAATGGAACAAGGCAAAACTATGGCAATAAAACTAGGTATAACTATGAATATGAAACAAAACAAAACCATGGAAATCACAAAACAAGGCAATGAAACGGGGAACAGGGTCCATACAGGCAAAACAATACTTTGCAAAGGGCCCTACAGAAGTAACCAAAGAAGCAGCAGAGGGAGCGGTAACAGTCAGTCCATGGGTGAGGGCTCCCTCTGCTGGTGTGGCATTACAGAATCCCCCCCTCTAGGAGTGACTCCTGGCGCTCAAAACATCAACAGTCCAGGATGGTGGGGGAACAGAGGCAAAACAGGGGGTGGGACAGAGGGCCAGGTCCATGCAGAGGAGGTGGGCCTAGATCATGGAGCAGCGACAGACAGTGAAGCACTGGAAGATCTGGGCCCTGGAACAGTAGCAGACCGTGAAACACTGGAGGGCCTGGGCTGTGAAGCAGTGGCAGACAGTGGAACCCTGGAGGACCTTGGCCGTGGAGCTGTGGCAGACAGTGGAACCATGGAGGACCTGGGCCGTGGAGCTGTGGCAGACAGTGGAACCTTGGAGGACCTGGGCCGTGGAGCTGTGGCAGACAGTGGAACCTTGGAGGGCCTGGGGCGTGGAGCTGTGGCAAACAGTGGAACCTTGGAGGACATGGACCGAAGTCCACCATGTTTGATTCTGAGGAGCCTGGAACCATGGTGGAGCAGGTGGAGCAGGGAGCCATGGTGGGGCAGGCAGAGCAGGAAGCCATGGCGGGGCTGGCAGGGCTGGCAGGGCTGGCGGGGCTGGCGGGGTAGGCAGAGCAGGGAGCCATGGCATGGCAGGCAGAGCAGATAGAGCAAATAGGAGCAAAGATACCCATAGTGGAACAAATAACATCCATAGCAGAGCAGAGAGTTTATGGTTGGCCTCCTTGGCTGTGACATGATGGGCGGAGAGTTCATGATAGGCCTCCTTGGCCGTGACATGATGGGCAGAGAGTTCATAGGAGGACGTCACCCCCTTAGGTGGTTCTGCAGCCGGAGCCGCCACCTCCGGGGGCACTGGCGCAGACTCATGGTCAAACAAGATGTCTGGAGTAGATTCATGGGCAGACAAGACGGTGAGTTCATGAATGGACGCCACCTCCTTAGGAGGTTCTACAGCGTATGCTGACACCTCAGGAGGTATTGGCGCAAATTCGTGGACAGGTGAGGCCTCTAGCACAGACTTGTGATCAGACAAGGCCACTGGAGCAGACTTGTGGTCTGACGAGGCCTCAGAAGCAGACTTACGGTCAGACGAGGCCTCTGGAGAGGCCCACACGGTTAAAATGGCAATCGCCATGACAGGCAGCATAGTAGATAGTGGGATGCCTGCCGGGCTTGAGGGTGTGGAGGCTGTTAGGTTAGAGAGCGTGGGCTCTGCGTGGCTTGGGAGATGAGACGAGACCTGGCGAGGCTTTGGAAGGATGGCTAAGACCTGACAAGGCTCTGGGATGTCAGCTGAGACGTGAGGTGGCTTAAGAGGATCAGCTGAGACGTGACGTGGCTTTGGAAGGTCAGATGGGACCTGGTGAGGTTCTGGCATGACGGCCGTGGCTTGGCGAGGCTCTGTTAGGAGCGCAGCTGTGTCTTGACTTGAGGATCACGGGGTCCCTCATCCTCGATCCCCACAGTAAATGATGATCCCGCCAGCAACAAAGCACAGTCAATATATTGCTCCAAAGACCAGTGAATTTTACCTCCAGGTAGGCCAGAACGAATGGGTTCATTTAATCCGTGGCGGAAAATGTCCTTAAGCGCCACATCATTGAAAGACACCAAATGGGACAGTTCACAAAAGTCCATAACATAATCTTCAGTAAGCCGTTTACCTTGGTGAAGATGAAAGAGGCGTGATGCTGGATCCATGGTCGAGGTTGTGTGTTCTGAAAGCCGCTGGATCTTTGGTAGGCGAAGTATTCTGTAACGGGACTTGTGAGAAGAGTGATAGATCCAGGTGCGAGCTTTATTAAACACAACGTAGTCAAAACAGGCAAGGTCAATCTCCAACAAACGGTAATATCCAGGGCAAGGCGAGAGAGTAATCCAGTAAATCAGGTAGAAGGTCAAAATACCATGAGAGCAGTCCAAAAGTAACAGATAAACAAGGCAATGGAACAAGGCAAAACTATGGCAATGAAACTAGGTATAACTATGACTATGAAACAAAACAAAACCATGGAAATCACAAAACAAGGCAATGAAACAGGGAAAACGCTTGGTAGAGTTCGCACAGGCAAAACAATACTTCACAAAGGGCCTGTTTGGTATGGGCCTCCTTAAATGGCCACCAAACAGGAAGTAACCAAAGAAGCAGCAGAGGGAGAGGTAACAGTCAGTCCATGGGTGAGGGCTCCCTCTGCTGGCGTGGCATTACAATGCACTTATTGTGTACATACATGTTTTTACATTGTACTTATATTTAAAAAAAAATATCTATATGTAATCACATCTGTAATTAGTTTCTGTAATTACATTTATAATTACACTGTTGACCCATCCTTTTCACCTTAACCCACCCTTAAACCTACCCATACCACTAAACCCATCCCTAACCCCACCCATATCCCACCTTAATAGAAGCAAAAGTATTTTGCAATACAATATGACAACAATAAGTACATTGAACTTATTTTTCGATGTAAGTACATAGTAGTTAAGGCCACCTAATATACAGTGTGACCAAATATTTTTGTGTGTGAGATTAATATTTTATTTTAACATAACTTCTTGTACTAAAAACCGATATCATGTGTCTCAATGTAGATTTTGGTAAGCTTAATAGATACATTTACCCCACAGTTACTTCTGGCATATAAATAATAGTATTGGTTACAAATGATTATAGTTAATTATACATATTTCTTTTTTCAGCTAATCACTTTTTTTTTTTTTTTTAATTAATTAATTTATTTTTTTTAGGTATCTGTGTGGGACACAGTTAAGGTATCACAAACAATATGATTTAAAAAGTGGCTTCTTCAATATTGATTCAGCTGTGCAGGTAGGGTCCGAAAGATCATGCCACCAGTGAGGCACAGTTGTGTAGCATGCTCAGTTAGGAAGGGCTTCATCTTCCTGATGTTGTTTAATGGAAACCTGCTTGACTGTGAACTTGCTTAGAGTTTTAGGAAAAAAAAAAAAAAAAAAAGGAGTGTGCACGTACAGTGCCCATTAATTTATTTAAAGACCTGTAATATTTATTTCGGCATCACCATTCGTAATACATTTTATTATTATAATTTGATTATTCTTTAGTAAATATTTGCAGTAGTATTTTAATTTGTTATTCATAGCCATTATGTGTTTACTACATTGTAATTTCACATAGTCAAAATTGACATCCTAACACCACAAGTTAAGATATAATACAGTGTTAAACTATTTTAAAAGACCCTTAAATAGGCAGCATTCATTTACTTAGTAAAACTGACAAAATTGATATTTGCACATATCGAGTACAGCATGAATTAAACTCTGTGCCCTTAACTTATAAAACCATTGCTCCAGCTGCTTTTGAGTAAGTATGTTTTTTGATTGAATTGACTGTATCCCTTTTGAGTTATGCCGTGTATATTTGTGTACAGCTCAGCTGTGGCCTGAGAGTGAGCGATGGCCCAGCTGAGTTTTTTTTTTTTTTTCCACACAAAACAGCCTTTGTCTCTCAGTGCTTTTGCTCTTCAGTCCATACACACACACACACACACACACACACACACAACAGAAGGGACAGAAGGGTTCAGTTCTCCTTCACATTATTGTTGGAATGCCGGGCATGAATTTCAGGCTTGAAGCCACTGGGTTTGCTGGGCAGGAGGATCATAGCCAGAATGCTGATGACATGCACATGAAAGTACATTGATCTGAAGGACAGAGAAGATACCAGATAAGTATTACCAGCATAAACAACATCCTGAAACATATATCATCAAACTGAATTAAAAAAAAAAAAAAAGTTCCAAGGTTTTGGCATGTAGAAGTAGTACGTAATAATAACAGTAATAATAATACATTTTAATTGTCACAGCATTCAAGGACGTATATATTTACAACATAAAATGCAGACATGCAAAGTACAGAAAAAAAATGTATATCATTGCATGTATCTTACAAAGAATAACACACTTAAAAAGCCATCATCTGTTTTAATCTGGCATTTTGTCACGAATCTGGTCCTGAACGCCAGTCCACTCGCCACCAGAGGTCGCCTTGCCATTCACATTACACAGACTGTTGCACCACACCCCAGACTACGTTCCCCATCATCCATTGCGCTGATTACACGTTCACAGCTGCAGCCAATCACGAACGGTATAAATACGAGGCCCTTCCCACTATTCTGGGCTGAGTACTGTACGTTGCATTTAGCACTCCACTAGAGTTAGCAATCTTTACGGAGCCATTTCCTAGTTTCCTGTGTTTTATCTGGTTTTCTAAGTTTTGTATTCTCGCCTAGTTATCTCGTCTAGTCTGTTTCCCTGCCTGCCCTGGATCTCTCGCATGTTTATAGGGTTACCCTTTTGCCTAACCCCCTGGATTATGTTCGCCGTTGAACGACCCTCGCCTGTGTCTCGGATTACTCTTGTGTCCTGTCCTAATATACCCGTTTGCCGATGTTTGATCCTGCCTGCTGTTTTGACCCCGTCTCATGTCAATAAAAGTTTTGCATATGAATCCGCCTGCTTCACGCGTCTGTCACTCCATTACACATTTATACTCTGAAACAGTGTACAACTGATGAAACTTAAGTTCCACAATTTTGGTGCAGATCAAGTGAAAGAGCACAATATATGCAATCAAATCCCCAACAACATCCACCTGTTTCTATACGTACCTCATACCAAACCTATTCCATACTCTCACTCGTTTCATTCAAACTCAACTGCTATCATCTTGAGCCTTGGTTATTGACTATTTACTGTAAAATGAAACCAGAGGGCCTCATTGTTAAGTAGATGAAAAGTGTTAGTCTTGTTGCTAGAACAATTGTTTTGTACACTGTGGGAGTGCATTATTTTCTAATAATTCAGTGGCCCAACATCAATTATTCCTTACCTAAACAGTATATACACGTATTCCTCTGTGGTGTCTGTACAGCAGTTTGTAAGGACTACTATACAGTCATTTTAAAGAGCTACGACTTTGTTGCATCCCACATTCCTATTGTGGTATGATTTTAGATTTACCCTCCCTTAAAATTAACAAAAAAAAACAAAAAAAAAAAAAACAAAACAAAACTGTGGTTGGTAATTTTATATGCTGACTATATAACACCATTTCTTAATATACAGTTCTTGACCAGAACAAGGTGCAAAGTGGACCAGACTTAACGCCAATTTTCACACTACACAAATCACATAACTGAGTTTTTACCTGTAATACTGCATGGTGGGTTCCACTGCAAGTAGAAGGAAGGGCATTACAGTGTAGCAGACAGTCAGCTGAGTGGCAGCCCACGTCACAACATCATAACAGATCTTGAGCTCCCGAGAAGACAAAAAATACTCCCGGAAGTTTCTGCGCACCTGATTACATCAAACCAAATCAAAATGCAACAGTGAGAGAGTGGGTGGGTGTTTGACAGGTGTGACTGAGAATGATGAGCGACAAACTAGTTATACAACAGTGATTTATATAAATGTACCACTCACACTGTCTTGCGTGCTGTGAGGAAAAATAGAATAAGACAATGGTTCACATTCACTAAGCATGCGTACGCACAAATTTGTTCATAAAACCTGCAGACAAACATTTTCACAAACAAATCATGATTCACAAAAATTTTCATACTAAAACGTATTCTAAATTTAAGAAAAAAAATATAACAACTAAAAGCACACGTACACAAAAATCACACACTGGGCGGTCTTAATAATCTATGTAATCTATGTATAGTTTTGACAAAATGTACGTTTCAGAATAATAGTTATATATATAAATAAATATATATATAAATTATGTATTATATATATTATAATTATATATAATTATGAAAAAATGCATATTTCATTTTCCAATTATTTCATCATAGAGAGACCGCGAGAGTGTTTCTGTAGACATCTTCATACACGGTTGTGTGGAGTTTCTTTGACGAGAGTGACAAAATGCTGAAAGCGTGTGGGAAAAGGCCTTATATGGAGATGGTCTGGGCATGTTTTATGCATATGACTAACCTTGTGCAATCTGAGGTGGTCAGGTGGTACAAATTGTAGCTCTCAGAAAATTCCCAGTTCACAAGTTGTAATTACGAGTTCTGCCTGAACGTGAAACTTTTTACAGGTTGATATCTTGTCATCACAGTAATTACGACATGGCGTGAAGGCACCTTAACATCAGGACAAGGTTAAGAACAAATTCATGTGCATATGCATGTGTTGTGAATTATGCGGAACGTTTTCATGAGAAATTTGAATGTGCGTATAAATACAAATAATCCACGCAAATATTAGTGAATGAGACCCATTGACTTTGCTCAAAAAGCTAAACAAAATCTTTGTAGGCAAAATAATAGAAGTAGGAAGAAAACAAGGGACATTGTAGTGTTGTGTTTTTGTATCCTTCCATACACAGAACATTTAGCAGCTCATGTCCATTTGTGTTTACTGACTATGTAATACCAATTGGAAACAGGGCCTAAAAGTACCAACGCTAATATTTTAGCTACATTTTTAAATACCTTGAGAGTAGATTAAATACTGTTTAAAATAATGTAGCTTTTCCAGTAACAAGCTATAATGATATAGCGCAACAAAACGCTACAACACAGGTCACACACAACTTCAAAGTTTTATCCCCTTTACAAGTGGCTCCTCCACAAAGATCTTGGTTGTATATACTTTATATAATGTTCACTTCAAGGAAGTCATTTTACCACAGCTTTCAAACTGGTTGTGAAGCAATAATTACTATGGAAGTGAAAATAACAAATGTATTTGAAACAAAAGAGCATGCTGAATTGCACTAATTAAATGCAAACATTAACAGTGTTTGCATTTTAATGCATTGTATTTTCAGAGTTTGCAATTTTAGGGGCTTTCAAATATACAATTCAATGTCGTCAAAGTTGTGAATATTTCAATTCAAAACATTTCACACACATTTTCATTATTAATTTAATAATCCATATTCGCTTTCCAGATACCACTTCTGAAAGGGTCAGTATATATGTGGAAAAACATTAAGAAACAAAAGCTGTTTACACGTTTAATTCACTGCATTCACGATTAATTTTCCTCTGTAGGGTAGGATGGGGTAAGATGCCCCCCAGGGCAAAGATAATCCCCAACCTTATTTTTTTCTCTTGACCATAGATGGCACAAAAACCCATCTCATCACATTTGATGAATAGCTATTTTTTTTTTTTTTCTAATTTAGAAATTTCAATATTATTTGGAAGACAAGATTTAAAATTAGACCCATGGGGTAAGATGACCAAAATATGCAATGTTAAATATTTTGCCGAAAATAAACCCATAATTTTCAGAAGTGTATTTGTAAAGCAAAATAAATGGACCAAAAATTATCTGTCGAATATTATAGGCTGCATTTTTAAACAGACTGAATATTCTTAAAATGAAGCCTGGATGGCGAATATGGATTATTCTATTTTAATAATGAAAATATGTATCAAATAAATTTAACTTAAATATTCACAGCTACCATCAAATGGCAAATGTACTACCATGTTGAATTTCAGCCCATAAAAAATAAAAGCCTTACAAATACAATGCATTAAAATGCAAAGCTCTTGTAATGCCACACCAGCAGAGGGAGCCCTCACCTAAGTTCTGACTGTTACCACTCCCTCTGTTTCCTCTATGATTATTTCCTGTTTGGCAGCCATATATGACCCTGGACCACAAAATCAGTCTTAAATAGCACAGGTGTATTTGTAGCAATAGCCAAAAATACACTGTATGGGTCAAACTTATCAATATTTCTTTTATGCCAAAACTCATTAGGATAATAAGTAAAGATCATGTTCCATGAAGATGTTTTGTAAATTTCCCTGCGTAATTATATCAAAACTTAATTTTTGATTAGTAATATGCATTGCTAAGAACTTAATTTAGACATCTTTAAAGGCGATTTTCTCAATATTTTGATTATTTTGCACGCTCGGATTCCAGAAGTACTTGTATCTAGGCCAAGTCTTGTCCTATCCTAACAAACCACACATCAGTGGAGCTTATTTAATTCAGCTTTCAGATGATGCATAAATCTCAATTTAAAAAAATGTACCCTCACAACTAGTTTGGTAGTCCAGGGTCACATATAAGGATAGCGATGCCAAACAGAAATATTGTTTTGTTGAAGCAGACTCTACTGAGTGTTTTCCTTGTTTACCATAGCCTTGATTCATTGCCATTGTCATAGTCTTGTTTCTTTGCCATTGTCATTGCCTTGTTTATTTTGTTACTTTGGATTGCTCTGTTGGATTTTGACCTTTGACCGTTGCCTTGTTTCTTGTGGATGTTTTGCTGCCTGCCCCGACGATTGCCTGTTTATTGATTATGCTTTTGTCTTGCCCTTGGATATTACTGTTTGGAGATCAACCCTGCCTGTTTTGACCACATTGTGTTTAATAGAACTTGCACTTGGATCTATCATCGTCACGTCGAGTCCTTGTTACAGAATACTTCAACCGCAGATCCAGAACACAGATCAACCACGAACGAGATGATCGACTGGATAGTTGATCATCTCGTTCGTCTCCAACAGGGAAACCTGCCTGTTGAGGATAATGTGGCCGAGTTCTGTGAACTTTATTATCAGGTATAAAAGACACTTTTCTGAATTACATTTTTCGTTTTGGTTTGGATAAAAACATATCAAGGTTAATGCCATGCAGTACCCCTCAATGGTCACAAGCGCAATACCTTTACAGTGGCTCTGCATTTACTACTGTGGGGATTGCTGATGAGGAACCCTGCTATCCTCCAGTATCTGCCACACCCGAATATTTGCACGTCATGTCTGGAGTTGTTCAAGTCATATATACAAAGTCTGCTCACGTCATACCTGCCAAGCCAAAGACTGCTCACATCATGCCTACCAAACCAGAGTCTGCTTACATCACATCTGCCAAGCCAGGGCCTGCTTATGTCATGCCTGTCAAACCAGGGCCTGCTCACATCACATCTGGGTCTGCACCTGTCATGGCCACCCTTCCAGGGTCTGTACGTCACAGCTACCATACTAGAGCTGTGTCACATCACAACTACCATTCCAGAGCCACTTTCAATCACACCTAATCTTCCAGAGTCTCGTCCCAACCCACAACCCTCACACCAGAGCCTTGCCAAGCCACGGCCAACATGCCAGAGTCCAATCTTCCAGGGGGGATCATTGGATCAGCGTTCTTGTCGCCATCTATATTAATGATCTTCCAGCAACACAGTCCCGCAAATTCATCTATGCCGATGACATTTGCTTCAGGACCCAATATCGGACATTTGATGAGGTCGAGAACGTGCTGAACAAGGACATGGATTTGATGGTGGACTTCCTCAGTAGATGGCAGCTCCAACCCAGTGCAACTAAGTCGGTATCTAGTATCTTCCACCTCCTCAATGCACAAGTCAAACAGGAGCTCAATATCTACCTCAAGGGCCAGATGATCAAACATGACCTAATTCCAATGTACACTGGCGTTACCCTGGACCGATCATTGACATATCATGATCATCTTAAGAAGACAGCAGCCATTTCAGTTCTCGAAATAATCTACTCAGCAAACTGGCCGGCACAAGTTGGGGTACAAGGGCCCAGACACTCCAGACCACTGCAGTTGCTGTGTTATTCAACAGCAGAGTACTGTGCACCAGTCTGGTCTAGATCATCCCACACCAAGCTTGTAGACGTTCAGCTAAATACGTCTATGCGCATAATCACTGGAACCTTGCGTTCCACTCCTTTACCATGACTGCCAGTCCTCAGCAACATACCACCACCACATCTCAGATGACAGGAGGCCACTGCCAAGCTGCTGACTAAAGTCCAAGTGAATGACAAGTTGCCACTCAACATGGACATCACACTGCATCAAGCAGCTTGCCTGTCACTGAGAAAACCTGTCTGTCTGGACCCGCCGCCAGAGGATATGACAGCTAATTCGGCATGGAGTGATGAGTGGGCAGCAGCTGATGTTGTGAACCACTCCCTCGTAGCTGAGCCTTCCATCTTTCCTCCTGGTTTTGACCTTTCCTAACGACACTGGTCAATACTGAACCGATTCCGGACAGGACTAGGTCGATGTGCAGCCAACCTTCTCCGGTGGGGCCAAGCCACCAATCCGAACTGTAGCTGTGGGGAACCAGAAACCATGCAGCACATTGTCAACGAGTGTCACTCCTGAGAGAGGGGATTCTGTAACACCACACCCTCACCTAAGTACTGACTGTTACTGCTCCCTCTATGGTTGTTTCCCGTTTGGCAGCCATATAAGGATAGACATGCCAAACAGGCCTTTGCGAACAGTTTCCTTGTTTACCATAGTCTTCTTTCTTTGCCATCGTCATTGCCTTGTTTCATTGCCTTGTTTATTTGGTTACTTTGGACTACTCTCTTGGATTTTGACCTTGGACTGTTGCCGTGTTTCTTGTGGATGTTTTGCTGCCTGCCCCGACCATTGCCTGTTCCTGGATTACGCTTTTGTCTTGCCCTTGGATATTACTGTTTGGAGATCAACCATGCCTGTTTTGACCATGTTGTGTTTAATAAAAGCTTGCACTTGGATCTATCATCTGTGTCACATTAAGTCCTTTATACAGCACTGTTATGTAATGCAATGCATTTTTATTAGTTCAAATCAATCAACTCAACATGCTTTTTTTTTTTTTTTTTTTTTTTTGTTTCAAATACACTTTGAACAATTTTTGAATCATATCAATATTTGTCATAATTTTACTTAATTTACCCTCTTTTACTAAACTTACCTGACAAATTAAAAGTTTTGATCAGAATACATCACATCTGGACAGGCAGTCACATACAGTCTATTCTCAAAAGTTTAAATATTTCAACAAACTCAAAGCTTTTGCATTTTTTGCCAAAAATGTGACAGAGAATGCAGTGGATTCAGCCCAACAGCACAAGATAAATTTGAATGGCATAACAGTAATTCAAGTAACTTGCAGTGTCATTAGAGGAGAATTTATTTGTGTGTGTGTGTGTGTGTGTGTGTGTGAGTGAGAGAGAGAGAGAGAGAGAGAGAGACTCTTACAGAGCGAGCTGCTAAGGTGATGGGTATAGCAGTGATGAATGTAAAGTAGTATCCTGGGTAAACTCCATGCCAGATGGCTGACAGCAGAAACGTGAGTGGCATTCGATAATACGGCGCTCGATCATAACATACACTGAAGCATAACAGATGAAAGCATGTGAGAAATGACACTGAACAGATATATGCTGATGCACATACACATACATGAGATAATTATAGCAGTATAATTGATCACAAAGAACCGTACATTGTATGGAAAGAAGCAGCCCAATAACTATTTCTTTTTTAAAGTTTTATGAGCTTTTATGCGTTTATTAGGTATGACAGTATAAATCAACGGTTCATCCTCATGCCCCCCTGCTCTGCAAATTTTGTGTGCATCTCTTATCAGTTCAGATGTTTGTTCTATTTCACTGTAAGTGCCTTGCGAAGTGAGCATCACAGGATATTCCGCCATGATTCCAGTTCGAAGGGAGCATACGTGTTCTATTTAAAGGACATTAAATTGTGCGAGACGTGAATATAAATTGCATTTATTTACAGAGGTATGTCACACTTCTCTAATAAGTTTCATCTGTGTATGAAGATGCTACAGGCTGTTGCATTGCACAAATGAATGTTCCGAAGTGAAGTAAACTTCAATAGATTTCCCATGCTCAGGGAGTAGGGAGAAATGAACACTGTGTAGGAGCCATGTCAATCGAAACCTCTTTTAATGAGCTGATGATCTGAAACAGGTGTGTTAAATAAGAGAAACATGCAAAATATGCAGGGGGTGTGGGCGCGAGGACTGGAATTGAGAACCGCTGGTGTAGAAGAAACAGGAAACAACAAGGAGGAGAGAGAGGACCAAAACAGGCAAAGGGTCTCAAGCAAGGAATCAAAACAGTAAACTAATAGTATAAATCGAGTATTTGAAACTTTGATTCTGAGTAGACTATAGCCCCTTTCTCACATACAGTCCTTACTGGAAACTTACCGGTGAATGATCATGCATGTATGAATGCAGAATGAGATTACCAGTATGACCACACACGAGTTCAGAATGTGCTGACGTAAGAAGTCTAGACGTCATCTAAGGCTGATGATACACAAGCAAATTTTTGAGCAATGTTGCCATCAATGGGCAACCAGGTGAGACATAGGGCCCAAGACCGATTAAAAAGTATCCAGATAGAAATTTGCTGCCCATTCTCAATGGGAAAGTTCCCCCGGTAATTTTACAGCAATTTACTGGTGTTACTGTGTGAAAGGGGCTTATGAACAACATAACTCCCCCACTCTATGTTGTCCATAACAACAAGTTCCCTTTCAAGTTTTGTCACTTTGATGGTGCAACAGCAGTTGATGCTATGGGTAACTCTTCCCAGGAGTGATTTTCTCTGACACCCATTAACAGTCACAGAGTAAAGGCTCTAAAGGCTCGGGGGGTTGCTGAAGCTTCCCATAGCTTCAGCAACTAACCTACTGACTCCTTTCCTTTCAGGGAATGTCCTCCATGCCTTGACTAGTTTTGGACATGTTCAATATGCATTACTGTATTTGCATTACTCTGTATGTTTCTGTTTTGCTCTCCTACATAATGTATAAGCAGTCTCATGTCATTAATGGCTGCGCAGACACATCTCTATTGATAAACAAATTGGCTAAGACTTGTTATTTTTTAAGAGACTGGAAGTTCAAAACTTTACAATTATATTTTCTTGTCAAAAGCAACAGATCATTTGACTAATTTATTAAAGAAAACATAAATATTACATTTAAAACACACCTTTTTAGCCAAAGAGCAGTCTGTATATTCCAGTTGTCAATAAATGATTTAAAACTTGTTGCTGTCTGTGGATAAAGAAAAGATTTGTTTTATAATTCATTCACAGCCCCTCTGTACCATTAAACAATGCTGTACTTAATATACTGTTTGCTTGGCCTTTTCAAAAGTAGTTAACAAACCTCTATTTTCCAAATGCGAACATTGGAGATGTGGTCCCAAGACACTTCTCCCCCTTCATTCACACCACTGACTCCATAGCCCGCTGCATTATGAATTGCATCCGCTATACATGGAAAAAAAATAAATAAATTGCATTTACTATATAGCACTATTTTAGCATCAATTTTAGTTGATGTGTAAGGACACCCACACTATTACATTTTGATGATTTTCCAATCATTCATTAATAATCAAACATTTCTCTCAGCCCACATCACAGTTCAACACGATTATTGCAGTCTGTTAAATTTGTGTCATCACTGAAGCTGCACAGAATTAAGATTTCTAGAGCAAATGAGTATATCAAACTAATTAAACTTGTATATTATACATTGGTCCCACTTTATATTAGGTGGCCTTAACTAGTACAATAGTAGTTAAGGCCCCCTAATATAAAGTGGGACTGATACATTTTTGAGATTTAAAAGATTATCCTTATATTGCACAAATAAATGTCTCCGGCAAGACCTTTAATGCACAAACTGAGATTATCATGATGACTTTTTTGTAAGCCAGTTTGCATTCTACACAATCAATCACATAGAACAATATCTAGCTGAAATACACAATAGCAAAACTAGAAAAGCTCATATTAAAGGAACACTCCACTTTTTTTTTTTGAAATAGGCTCATTTTCCAAATCCCCTTGAGTTATACAGATGTGTTTTACCGTTTTTGAACCGGGTCTGGCGGTAGCACTTTTAGCATAGCTTAGCATAAATCATTGAATCCGATTAGACTATGAGCATCTCACTATAAAATGACTAAAGAGTTTAGATATTTTTCCTATTTAAAACTTGGCTCTTCTGTAGTTGCATTGTGTACTAAGACTGGTGGAAAATGAAAAGTTGCGATTTTATAGGCCGATATGGCTAGGAACTATACTCTCATTCCGGCATAATAATCAAGGAGTTTTGCTGCTGTACCAGCAGACGCAATTAAATTTTTAAACATGATAAAATTACTTCCTCCTATCCAAGCTTAATGTGTAAACACTGTGGTACACTCAGAACATTGCCCTATTTGTTTGAACATCTCAAATAGTGCAACAGTACAACAGTCTCAACCAGTGGTGTAAGTTTGGAGTGGAACCATTTGTCTGTTCAACCACTAACAGAGAGAAAAAAACTTTAATTTCTTTATTTTATTATTTTTTTTTTTTTCAGTCATTAGTTTTATAATTCCATTTAGGAAGGGGCTCCCGATGTAAAAACCTGTGCTAAATAATGTGTGGATAATTATGCAAGAGAAGCTGAAGAAGAGAGTTCTATAATTCCATTTAAAAAGGGCATCAGGCATAAGATCTGTGACAACCCCTGTTGGAAGCAGCCGAAAGAGAGATTTCTTTGCAATTTTATTTGGTGATGCCAGTGATATACACTTCTTGTATCTTTTTTTCCATGATTTTTCAATGTCTGAAAATTACAGAGCCTCCCAAGGGACATGGTCGGGGAAAAAATAAAAATCAGAGTGAGTGGAAAAATTTGGGGTTCATACAGCTCCGTATGTTCACAATGGAGCGGTTCATAGAGTTTTAATTTGAACTTGGACTCAAGTATAATATAGTATAATACAGTCAGTGCTTATCATGGTTTTGGGACATTCTAAAACGCTGGAGGGCCAAATTCAGTACACACCTTATTAATAAAGCATACAGACAAGCAGAACAGCCCAGAATATACATGTAACCCACTAAAATTGCACGTTAAACCACCCCCCATAGAAAGAAACGGACTAAGACAGTGGTATAAAAAGGCAGAATTCAGTATACAGTTTAATAAATTATACATACAGGAAAGCAGTTTAGTCGCAGTCACACCTTTTCCATTAATGGACAATATTTGCCCCCTTAAATTGATTTACAAGTGCATTTTTTCCCATTATAGAGGCAACGTTTTTCTAGCCTTATTAATTGTATGTCATGTTTTGTGTCATATTCTTAACATTCCATTAAGTGTATTATTAATATAATAAAGCAATAAATTATGGCAAAACAAAGTGCTACTTGTAGGTTCAAAACTAAAATTGGCAGTAGGTGGCAAGTCACTGTCTTAATGAGCAAGGCGTTGCGTCATTCATTCTTTCATTCAAGGAAGCAAATACCTGTAGTTATGAATGGGTTATTAATCTCTGACTCTCCGAATCCTTCAAAGCAGCAGATTCATTCACTAACGAAACACTGGTGATTTTATACTAGAAGTGGCATTTTGCTTGTCAGAAATACATGCTTGTTTTTAATGTTATTTTATGTTGAATGCCAAAGTTCTGTATTTTGTTCGCTAACCCCCTCAGTCACCTCACGTACCCCCAGGGGTAAGTGCAGCGCCGACGCCACGGGGCCCATTCCCCTCAGTCACTGTGCCCCCTTACCTCTAGTGCCATCTCCGGATTGGGCACCCTGCAGGCTCACAAAGACCCATAGTGAGGGGAGCATGGCCATGTCTGGAGGGATATGGTTGCAGAGCAATCACAGAAAGTGTCATAGGAAGTGTCAAATGGAATTCAGCTCAAAAGTGGATCACACATTCCAACTGGGACACAGCATAGAGGCTGGGGCGGAAGCGATGGCTCAACAACTCCGTATAGTAGCATATGGAGTTCTGTGGAGCAGCACTCTCGGCCCTTAAGCTGAGGCGGGCCCTCAAGACACAACTGGGAGCAATATGCTCATAGCTAATCCTTGTAGTGAGGGGAGGATTTCCAGGCTCGACCAGAAGGCAGCGCCAGGTAGAAGGGAAGTCTGGCAGGCCCCAACGAGAGGTCGTGAAGTGATGCGGTTAAGCGCCGCTTCATACCCTCAATAGAGAGCACGGGTCCCATTCAACCAGGTCCAAAGGGAGCCTGAGGTAACGGAAACCAATAACCATTCATGCATGCTGCTCCTCAGAGCCGGAGCACTCAGAGGGGTTCCATAGAAATGCACCTTGCTTGTACCTCTGGGAATGCAGCATACTCAAGTCCACTGCGTGAAGGGGTGATTCACTGGTTCAACCATAAGGGCAGTTTGACAGAGGGGTCTGAATGGGACTATCAAACTGCAGAGTGGAGTTAAGGAGTGGAGCTGCTCAACGCCTCAGTGAGAACTCAGAGAATGTGCATAATGGTTGAATGGATGACTCAAATCTGAGGAAGCCCCTTGGGGCAAAACATGAGTATCGTGTCCTGGCCGGAGCAGCTTCTCGAAGCAAACACCCAGCCAGGACGTCAGGGAGCACATCACAAAGCATTACACTCTGAAAGTGCTCAGCCTGAATAGAGGACTCACAAGTCCTGGGGTTGCAGCACTATACTGGGGACCTGAAGGCCAAGGAGGCTCCTGCAGAAGAATCCAGCAAGCATGATTTTTTTTTTTTTTTTTTTGACCGAAAAGGTAGGTAGGCTATCATCAGGCTCCAGTACCGACAGGTGAGACAATCACCACAATCAGTCAACAGTACAAGAGGTTCTGACTTCTGCAGGGGAGGTTGTGAGTCTCCATTGAGAGCTGAACGCGCCTGCTCTTCACCACACACACACAACACACGAGCAGTGTGAAACTGCGGGCATCAGAGAATGCTTATCCATCATAAGAAACAAGCAATGAATGCAATGAGCACGTTCAACTCCCTCAAGAGCTGAACGTGCTTGCTCTTCACCACACATGCACAACACGCAAGCCATGTGAAACTGCAGGTATCAGAGCAAAGCCTCCGGTGAGAGAACATGCACTCCTAGTTGTGCTTAGCTTCTGCTAACAGAAACAAACAGTCAGTGAAGACCAAGAAGAGGATGACACGTTCTCCCGGCACCCTTGTATACTGTGGTCGTGCTGGTAGTGACGTCACAGGCTGTCGCCGGCCAATGTTATTGTCGTGTTTAGATGTACGCTTCAGTACATCGGTCATGCCGGCGTTCACCATAGCGACCCCTAGAGGATGCAGTTCAATGTTCCCTCGAAAGGGAACTCTGCCGTTGCTGTAGGAACGAACACAACTTTAATATTTTTAGGATAGTTATAAAGCTACAGTGCTTCCAGTAGGCTATTTTACAGGGCAATCAACACTGATAGCATGCATAAATAAAACAATATGAACCGCTCCATTGTAAACGTACAGAACTGTATGAACCGCTAACTTACAAGCTGTGAAGTAAACAGGAAGTGTTTCTCTGAACTCAACTGGATATGCGAGAGAACGCAAGTTTTGTGAGGGAGCGCAAATATCTTTGCGAGAGAATGCAAAACTTTTGCGAGGGAACACAAAAGTTTTGTGAGAGAACACACACACACAAAAAAAATCCTCCCACCTCAAATTTTTTCCACCCACCTCCATTTTTTTCCCCAACATCATGTCCCTTTAGAGCACTGTTCTCAAACTTAATTCCTGGGAGGGCCACAGCTCTGCACAGTTTTGCTTCTACCCTAATCTAACACGCCTCCAGCTAATCAAGGTCTTCAGGATTACTAGAAACTTCCAAGCAGGTGTTATTTGAAGCTGGTTGGAGCTAAACTCTGCTGAGCTCTGTAGAAAATCCTAAATTCAAAACTCCCTGGCATGTTCTCTATCACATACCTGCCACTTGGCTGTAGAGTTAGTCACATGCCAATATGGAATGATCTTTATTAATGCTTTGGAATAGACTTATACATTTCTGCCTCCAACAGACAACAAGAAATTACATTTTAACAGCTCAGCTAGTACGTCTTAGAACAGCAACTCATAACACGTCCTCAGTTTTTTTTTTTTTTTTTTTTAATCAAACATTTTCTACCCCCCATCTGCTTACCGAGGGTCCATGCAAAGTAGAACTTGGGTCTGGCTGCCTGGACGGAAATGAAGGCATAAGCCAGTCTTGTAATGAAAGAGGCCTTGTTGATGAATTGTGGGTCCACATTGTATGTTATGGGGAATGCTTTTGTGATGATGAAGAACCAGAGCAGACAGCAAGCGCACACAAGAAGCTTATTAATCACAGCTCTCTGTACAAGAACAGCAGGAATTCATCTCAGTGAACAAAATTAATACTCAAGAAGTTTTTTGGGATTGTGCAAGACAACTTGGTTCTACAGTTGAATTACTCTACATGCAATGTTGATCCTTATAAATTTGCTACAACAAATAAACATACCACAAATTAAACACATGCACACGCACACACACACACACACACACACACACACACACACACACACATATATCCATACATACATACATACATACATACATACATACATACATACATACATACATATACACAAGTGCACAGCATAAATGAGTACACCCCCTCTAAAATTTAACAAATTCAGCAATTACTCTTTACATAGAAGACATGTTAATGTTCTCAGGAGATTTCATATTCCAACAAGCCTGCTTGATCAATTACCAAAGAAGAATATCAAAATTATTCAGGAAAATAATATTTTGTTATCAAAGTGACAAAGTTGTGTTGCAAAAAAGAGTGTACACCCTCCTGAAAGTTACTAAATAAAACTAAAAAAGAAAATTTTAGTGTAGGTTTAAGGTCATTTTGATCAACAGGTAAGTATTTTGAATCAAAACTTTTAAGGACATGTAATTTTCTGACAATTAAAAGTGTTATATAGCCTACTGAATCATACTCCGACATAATGCTGGCAACAATGGAACCACTTGGGAGAGAACTGCCATCTGACTTATTTGTTAGCATAAAAGAGGACAATGGTACAAGAGGAATACCAAATTATTGTTTTTAAGTGTGAAAATATAACAGAAGTAACACTGATATTCCAAAACAATGGATTTGTGGCAAGACTCCTGAAATAATCAGGTCTTCACTTGAGCAGGAAAAATACAATGCTAGTGTCTCAGAGCTGGTAAAAGCTATGAAAAGAGTGACACTTTATCTCACAGAGTATGATACAGCCTGCAGAAGTAACATGCATGGTGGTTGTCACCATTAGAATTACTTACTATAGCCAAAGCACAATAAACTCATTTAACCTCTTCCAAGGCCCATATTTACAAAATATAGACTTCTGGGAATCCATACTCTGGTCTCAAGAGACCAAGTCAATCATTTCGGATCCAAAAGCATCCAAAATGTTATGGTGTTGCTAGAGAAGGAGTATAGTGAGAAGTGCCTGGTACCTACAGTGTCGTTCAGTGGTAGTAAAGCTCTTATATAGGGGTGTATGAGTGCTGAAGGTGTGAGGGAGTTGTGCTTTATCAATGTTGTCATGAATTCACACACCACTGTGTGATGTAATGCAAAAAACTGAAACTGAAGATGCTACCCTCCCCACATTCCCTGCATTATTGGGCATTTTTTCAGCATGACAATGAAGATACTCATTCCCCCAAGGCAAAATTCCTTCAGTGAACATGTATTTTACTCAATCTTAATGCTCTTCAGCAGCTGTGGGGGATTCTGTAGAGACAGATGAGCAAAACTCCCCATTAAAGACCAGGGGATTTAAGGAGGTCGTCCTCCAGGAATTAAACAGGACAGATGTGAAAATGTGTCATGAACTTGTACACTCAGTGCCAGAGTATGTGAGCGGAGTGGAGTAAGAGCGGAGCGCGATGTGGAGCGGTGTGATTCTGAATGGAGTGAGGAGCGGATATTTTCAAAGTCGGAGCATAGTGGTTCCCACTCACTCCAAGAGCGCTTCAGCATCACTCCATCACGTGTACAATTCATGACAACGACCCATAATATAACTGCATATTTAGCAAGAATTCACGTGTTAAACAGCCTATTTAGCTAGCTTTATATAGATGGATCACTCATTTCAGTCTCGCTTCAGTGAAGACTAGGATGACGGCAATGGACATGAGCAGAAAGTTATAGTTTTCAATGAATTAGTTTGTTCCTTCAAGATACTGAATATTTTCAGGTGAGAGCATGATTTAAACGACACTTATTCACGTGCAATCGCTCTCTCAATAATGCATTCAAACAAATGTAAACTTACTGTACTTCATCTGTATCCGATTTCGAATGAGAAGAAATCTGTTAAGAAATGCAGCGAACTGTAGGTAAAATAACTGACGAAACGTACTGTTATTTTCATCACAAACATTTGCACTGCAAAAAGCAGCAATTATACCTTTTAATGCTGACAACCATGTTAGCTTGGCATGAGGAAAAAAAGTTTGCACACTAGTGTTCCAATAAGCCACTTTAAAACTATCCTGTTGTTTTATTTCTGTTATTTTCTTCGTTTAATATACGTTATGAACAGAACTGTGGTATTTCAAACATACTGAAGTAGGTTAGACATGGAGCGAAGGCAGAGCGGTGTTTCAGTGAGCGAGGAGTGAAGCGGGAGCGGGAAACAGTGAAACCCGGAGCGGAGCGGTTATTAAATGCTCGGAGCGCGGAGGGGAAACTGTTGTCGCTCCACTCCGCTCACATATTCTGCTCAGTGCCAAGAAGGGTCAGATCAGTATACTTAAAGTTCTGGAGGACATACTAAGTACTAGAATATTATACATTTATATTACTACAATATTCTACATCTTTCCATGAATTATATTAGTGATCATTAAGAAAATACATCTTTTATATTTGGGTGTACTCATTTATGTCTGTCATTACTCATTTATCACTTTACACGCATATACACATACACACACGTATATATGGGATGGATTTTTTTTTTTTTTTTGACAAAATTTAGTACAATAGAATTGGGAAAAAAAAAAAAAAAAAAAAAACATTTGGCAGACCATCAAGCCTTTTCTTTTCCATACAGTAAAAATTAGTGAGGATTTGGCCTTTCAGGCTTTTTGTTTTTACTCACATGAGTTTTAAAAGACATGATTTTAAAGAATTTCTTGTTTGGGTGAAGTATATCTTCACATATTCCCTGTCTTGATCACATATAAAAGCCTAATTCATGCTATTCTTAATTCTTTACTATTATTATTATTATTGTTATTATTTACTCCAATTCATCTTATTAATGTGATGGATGTCTGGGGATGAGCCTCCCAGTCACACCAAGTCCTTTGTAAATAGCTTTATTCCTAAAACAATGTTTAGATGAGTATGTCTTTGTGTCTCACCACGGGCGATGGCTCAGGAATTTTATCCCAGCCATTCTGCTGAGAGCTGGTGTCTTTCACTCTTTTCAGCCTGTGCTGGACATGCTGGCCCTTTATAAACTCTGTGTATTCTTTATACATACTGCAGGGTCCCACCAAGACACTCATGAAATTTATATTGTAGCTCAGGTACTCCAACAGTGATGGCATAGAGCTGTAAAAAGAAGAAACAGGTGGGTCAGTAGAGAAATACATACTTTACATAACATTAGGGATATTTCATGCAATAAGCATCTATTTCTACAGTCTAATCACTGTTTTAGTCCCAAACATGGTAATGTACTGTGTGGTGAAACTGCAACAGCACAATCGTAAGTATAATGCTCTTTGGTTCACACCCAAGCATTGTTCAAACATATATTGTTGAATTTATAGTTCCGTTTTAGGTTAAAGAATGAAATTCAAATTTAGGACTAAAGGTTAAGGGTTATATGCCAAGTATTCAGAAATATTTTTCCATTTGCATAATCAGCTGTAATTGCTGCCAAATGTGCTTCAACTAAGTACTGAATTAGAGATCAATTTTTTTTTTCTTGTTTTAAAAAATTTGCAAAAATATTATAAATCTGGTTTTTGATTTGTTATTATGGCATGTGGAATGTAGACCGATGTGGAAAAAATGAACACTTTCACAAGGCATGTTCAAATTAATTAAACAATTTTTTAAAAAGTTATTTTAATATATTAGGTTCATTACTAAACAAAAATAATATACGGTTTGCTAATTTGCAAATAATGGCTAAAATATATTTACTGCACATTCAGTTAATCATTACTTACTGGTTTAATTGTGCTTATTTATCACATGAATGTGGATTCTTCAATAGCTAATATGCCCTTACTATATGTTAAGTTAATCATTAACTTCATAACTCATGCTTAACTAATGTATAAATCTGGACCCTTAGAATAAAGTGCTACCCAACACTCAACTGGGCTAAATCTCTTCTAAAATTTAAAAATATTTGATGGTGACACATGGCAGCAGTTGACATAACTTTATACATTTCATTATGTTTAGTGGTGAGAAATGACATACTGTACAGCCAGGCGCCTCTGATCATCTGTAAGTTCCTCTTGCTTTTGACACATACCTTAAACATGCAGAACGACAAGAAGTCATGTTTTCTGAAATTTTAGATTGAATTCATTTCTAAAATGTCAGTGACTTTGGGACCAATTTACTGTAATAAATATACAAAAAAAAAAAAATTGTCTGCAAACAAGTGGAATGATTTCTCACCGTCATGTACCTGAAAGGCAAGAGTAGTGATCTTCTGTGTTATTATCATTAAAGGGCTGAAAATAAGAGGAGACAAAGTAAATGAAACTACAATTAAGTTACCATTAGTTAACTAAGTTACCATGAATTGGTTGAATTACCATGAATTAGAATTAATTGGTGAATTTACTTTTGTTGGTGTATAGAAGTATATATGATTAGTAGTTAATTTTGCCTTCAACTAGTTTACATTTGGGACAGCAAGGTTTAGTGGAGTTTTGCCTCTATACAGTCAGTAATTACACTGAGATAAGTCTGGCAAGCCTTCAGTACACAAAAACTGCCTAATTTGTAGTTTAGTGAGTCAGATGTCAACTCATTAACTTGTGAAGTGAAAACAGTCTCAGTACCTCTCACAAATGTGGGCTAAAGATCCACATGTGAATAGCAATCTACAAATGCGTGCAAGAGATCCACACACTTGCACAACAATCCACAAACGCGCACAAGAGATCCATACACATGAACAGCAATCCATAAACAAGATCTGCACAAGCTCCATTTACAATACTCTTGTGTGCAGTTGTGGGAGATACTGAAATGGTTTCATCTTAACAGAATAATAGTTATATATACACAGTTACAATACCATGTACATTAAAATGGGTCATCAGATGCTAAGTTCACTTTTTCCATGTTGTTTGAACATTAATGCGTGTTGGCAGTGTATGTACAAATCTACCCCATAATGATAAAAATCCATGCAGTGGTTTTTAATTAATCTGTAAAAATAATATTCCTTTTTTTAAAATCGAGTCATTCTCAGATGCCTGTCGTTGTGGCGTCACACCGACAGAGGCCACTCCCACGATAGTTCACTGACATGAGTGTCTTACCACAGACCAGCTGTCACAGTCTGCCCTCTTTGTTTCAATGCAGGAGCAGGGATGTAAGTTAGAAAAGAATATCTCCGACTGAGCGATTGAGGTGTGCTGCTGGATGTAATAATGAACATAGTGGTCGTCATTTACTCCCGACATCTGAGCTGCTGAAGATGCAGTGGATTACGTTTGTTTGTGAAGAGAATGCACCTCCCGATCTAGATGTATCCCTTTTTGTTCGCGCAAATCATTCATGATCCAGCTTCACTTACAGCAGAAGTGAGTATAAGGGTTTTTTATGAATCTTTGCGATTGCCTTTCCTAATAATGTGCCAGTTAACAAGTTTAGCGGCTAAATGAGGCTAAAGTAAACAGGCTTGTCAATCCACAGAGAGAAGAGAGGGGCGGGGCGAGCAGAGCTCATTTGTATTTAAAGCAGCCTCGACCAGAATGAGATGATTGTTGCAGAGCTCATTTTGGCAAGGTAAAAGGGTGCATATTATTACACTACCAATGAGAATTTTTAACCAAAGTATATTATAGACATTTCATTAAGACCCTAAAGAATCATATCAACTGGAAAATGGGCATCCGATGACCCCTTTAATCTTAAAAATATTTCATCATATATAGTAGGGGTGTCCCAGACTAAAGATTTACATAGTAAAATCAGAATTGTTGAATCGTGTGTGGGGGAAGGTGGCAAAACACCAAAGTCAAGTAGTCAGATATTCAACAGTCCTAAATACTGACGTCAACACAGGGAAAATGTGTAACGGATGCCTCACAGATGCAAACTGGGTAAATAATGTTTTATGTTTTCATTAAAAGTTCAAAGTTAACATGGTTGTATATCATGTTGTATCAAAGTTGATGAAGCCAAAGATTTACACTAAATAAAACCAAATAATCCACACATAAGATGAACTCAAGAGATGCAAGGAGTATTCGATGAAGCCTGTGCACATGTATACTCTAACTGTATAGAGATTTTCACTGAGAAAATTAACAAACATCCTGCCAGTTTTTCCGACTTTGATGCATAGCCTACAGCCACATAAAACTCCTGAATTTTGCCTGAATATGAGCTACAGTGAAAACTGCTCAAACACAGCTAGTTTTATTCAAGCTTGGTTACAGAATTAAATATTGAGGCCATGTCCACACTAATACATTTTTGTTTTAAAAATGCATATTTTTTTCTCAGTTTTGGTCTTCCGTCCACACTGAGGCTACATCTACATTAAACCTAGATGTCTATTGGTACAATATGCATCACATGACTAAACAACGTTTTCAAAAGCCTCCATTTTCACAATCCAGACTACAGTGCGAAAATTGTGTTTTCAAATGTATCCACTTTGGAGAGTGTTTTTAAAACGCTCAGTTTTCCTTGACAAAAATCGCTGTCTCAGTGTGGACAGATGGCCAAAACGGAGAGAAAAATGTGTGTTTTCAAACTAAAATGTATTAGTGTGGACAGGGCTTGAGACAGTGTCAAGGAAAACATTTTAGGTTACGTATGTAACTATGGTTCCCTGAGAAGGGAACGAGACACTGCGTCCTCTAGTGGTTGCTATGGGGGAACACCTTCGGGGTGACCGGTGACTGAAGCATCTAAACACCACAATAACATTGGCCGGCAACAGCCCATGACGTCACTACTGGCACGACCACAATATAAAAGGGTCCCGGGAGTCTGAAGCTTGCGTCCGAAGCATGGCGAGGCTTCTAAAGGACTCAGTGTCTTGTTCCCTTCTCAGGGAACCATGGTTACATACATAACCTGAGACGTTCCCTTTCGAGGGAGCATCGAATTGTGTCCTCTAGCGGTCGCTATGGGGAACGGTATACCCACACTGCTATGCTGAGGGGAGTGCATGCCAAGCATAAAGGCGAGCACCAAGTACCAGCTCTACCAAAGCTTAAGGAAGTTGCCACTGGGATGAATTACGGCTGTCAGTGACATTATCCCCTTCGAGCAGATGCCTGAGCTGTATACCCAAAGACTTACCTGTAAGGGGTCAGAAATGCTGGATCCGGGGTAGAGCTCGAAGGCTTGGAATCAGAAAGGAGATTCCTTTAAGGGGATATGGCTAAGTGTCTAGGTAGTAACTAGGCCTGGGCTGTCACCCAGGGGCTACCGCTGCCTCTGCAAGGGTTCGCTCAGGAACTGTCTCAGGAAAACACCCTGCTCCAAGGATGCATAGGTAGAGTGGGGCCCAAGGTGACCGGGGCCTGAACCAACTCAGAGAATGGGAACAAGGTTGAGTATGTAACCCATGCCATACAGGATCTTGTACACTTACCACCATGTGGATTTTAACAAAGTGCCTAGAGACTAGCTTAGCCTAGGAGATGCCTCGACAAGTCCTAAGTAGCAGATGCTCAAGAGGTATCACTGAAGATACATAAGTGGAGTGGGGCCCAAGTAACCTAAAATATGATAACGTATCCTGTGTGTGCAAACAGAGTGCGCAGAGGTCTGCAAATACTATAATATTTGACAGGCAGGTAGGAAAACCATTTAAAACGCTCGAACTGAGCTGTTCCGTTTAAACTGGCTACTGTAGACAGGCCACCAGGGCACCATACAGACTTTATCAAAGAATTTGCTGATTTTCTATCTGAGTTAGTGCTGACAGCAGATAAAGTCTTAATTGTTGGTGATTTCAATATCCATGTTGATAATGGAAAAAAAACATGCATTGGAATCAGTATTTACAGCCATTCTGAACTCTATTGGGGTTAGACAACACTGAACCAACTCAAAGAAAGGCTACGGGCTGGCAATGCGTGATCCCCACCATAGAGGATTTTAGAAAGGACGCAAAATTCCTGATGTGCATCCATACCACAATGTGGATTTTAAGAAAGTGCCCAGAGACTAGCATGCACACTTACCATAATCATGGATTTTAGAAGTACCGTTAAAAAGGGGTTCAAGAGACTCTACACGACCGTGGCACTCTGAGGGCCAGACCAACGTATACAGAGAGCGTTATAGACGGAGATGGTGCATCTCAAGAACGAACCATCAACATCATGGTCATAAGCCTGGTTGGTGGCAATAACCCCTGTAACTGAAGACCCAGCCTTCAACTGAAGGGAGAGGGAGACTGCGGGAGCAGCATGCTTGTAGGTGACCCTCTACAGTGAGGGGGGCGAAGCATGCTTGATTAAAGACAGCTCACCAGGGAGGCTAGGAAAGCCTAAGGACCTGGTGTAGCTGTTGACCAGGACTCTGTAGGGCAGAGGCCCAACTATCAAAAGGGTCTGGATGCTCAGCTTAGAAGCGGCATGCTCATAGGTAACCCTCTAGGTGAGGGAAGCACTGCTAAGCTTATCCAGTGAAGCTTATCCAACACAACAGGGAGGCAGAGAGAGGCCTAACAGCCTGAGGTTGCACTCCAATGGGGGCTCCAGGTGATAGGCAGTGAGGGGGAACCTTAGATGCCTGGTTGGGGGCAATGCTTAGGGCCAACCCTCATGGTGAGGGGAGCATCACTATGCCCAACCAAAACAGGCAACTCAGCAAGCAGCTAGTTATCCGATAATTCTGCCATGGAGCTGATACACTTGACCAAGTAAGTGGTCAGTGCTCAGGGACAGGTTTCTAACTCCTGAGAAGTAAGGAGGAACACCTGATCCGCCCAGGGGTGGCGAGCTCGTAAGAGACCCTCCCGCAGCGAGGGAAGCATTGCCATGCCCTGCCAAAGAGGCCCTGGAAATGAGATCCAATTAAAAGGGGATCAGACATTTCAGCAGAGATGAGTCCAGCAACTCGGTATGGCTGCAAAGCGTGCAGCAGTGACCCCTGCCCTCGGGCTGTAGTTGGAATTCTTAGAGGGGGCATTAGCTAAAACCAACTCAAAGCGGTCCTGTGCTTTCTATCTTGATAGAAAGCAAGGGCCCTGTTCTAACCAGACCCACAGAGCCTGCAAGAATGACAAGGGCCCAATCATGGATGGAGAGCTGTTGCTCCTCAGAGCCAGAGCACTCAGAAGGGTTTCTGCAGAAACACCTTTCATTTACACCTCGGTGGAAAAACATCGTACTCAAGCCCGCTCCACGGAGGTGTGACTCACTAATCCACTGAAGGGCAGTATGAGGCTTGGAAAGAGCCGTTCTGTTCCTACACGAAAGGGGGCCCCCACTCAGATGAATGCATGATGATTGGGTGGATAGCCTGAAACAGGAAGCCCCTCAGGGAAATAGCTAGAGTCTCTCATTCAGGCGTCTCAGGGTGTTTTTACACTTGGGTCCTCTTTAAAAGAACCAAACCCAGACCCCTTTAAGTGGACCAAGAGGTGGACCAAGTGAAAAAGGACCCAGTTTTCTTTATGTTCACACTGTTGCTGTGCCTGAAAGAGGACTCAGATCCTTTTTTGGTCCACTTAAGCAGTAATGGATAATAAAGCCTTTTTAAGACCTACACAGATAAAATTATTGCCATATGAGGAAGGAAAGGAAAGGAAAGGACGTGACGTGTGGCCAAGTATGGTGACCCATACTCGGAATTTGTGCTCTGCATTTTACCCATCCAAGGGTTTACCCACACACACACACACACACCGTGAACACACACCCGGAGCAGTGGGCAACCATATTGCTATCGCTGCGGCGCCCGGGGAGCAGTTGGGGGGATCGGTGCCTTGCTCAAGGGACTCACCTCAGTCATGGTATTGAAGGCGGAGAGAGTGCTGGTTATTCACTCCCTCCACCTTCAATCCCTGCCGGACCTGGGACTCGAACCCGCAACCTTTCGATTACAAGTCCAACTCCCTAACCATTAGGCCACGGCTGCCCCCAATGGAGTGGGGTGGGGCGGAGTGGGGTGGGGCGGGGCGGGGCGGGGCGGGGCGGGGCGGGACGGGGCAATGTCTAGAGTAACATATTAACTGTGAAATGACTGTAAAAAGCATAATTTACAGTTTATATAGGCCTACAGGTTTTCAAAAATGAAAAAATAATAAAATGATGAACTTCACATTTCAGCCTTTAAACCATTTTTTTTTAAAAAGTCAAAAGTATCAATTATTATATTTATTATTTAGTGGTTTATTGACTGGTTTAATATCAATTATTATATTAAACCAGAAAAGGGCTGATTAAAAATCCTAATTCATTCTCTGCCAGTAGGTGGCGCTTTTATCACAAATACAACTGTTTCCCCGGTAACGGCAGTACACAAAGCAGCGCAGCACCTCACTTTGAAACGTGCAGCGCTCATATTTATCCAATAAAATCATACCCTTTTTAATTTTAATAATCACATTACGTTATATGGCAATACTTGTCTTTTGAAAAAAAATAAAATGCATATTATTAATCGTAATTCTCATATTAGGCTGCTGTACTAGAACTACAGTAATGCACAGATCAGTATATTGATACACATGCAATTACTTTCTCAGATGTTTACGTTCGATTGAGACAAAACCAATTGTGTATATGTAAATCATGGGTGTTTTGACGCAATAGACGCTAAAGAGAGTGTAGCTTAGTTGGAACTTGCGTGCGCATAAAAACATATCAAAAAGTTTAAACTGGCAAGGCACACAGCCACTTAACTCTTACACAGTTTGAAATTGGTTGAAATGAAAATAAACGGGTGTACATTGTGAGCGAATAATTTGTAGCGATCTGCCAGAAGAAGCAGTCATTATGAACAGCTGATTTGTACGGAAACATCTGATGACCAAACTACATCGGAATTCACGAATGGAAAAATCAAGTGAGCCTGGGTCGATTTGTGTTCACAATGCACGTTTTTAGCGAACCGTACCTTTAGTCAAAAGCGAACCGTACTCAGACCACCTCCTGAGATGGTCTCGGTTCGCTTCTGAGGGGTCTGAGATCGTTTGGAGTGTTCACATATGGGCCAAAAATCACGCAAACCGTGCTCAGACCCCTGAAAAGGACCAAGTGTGAAAACACCCTCAGTCTCTTGTTACGTCCCAGGACGTAAATTCATTATTTAGTTTTTTTTTGGTTTTCCAGTGTGGGGGCGTGGTCATATGTGTCTGTGCTATGCTCTCTCTCGCTCTCTGTGTCTCTCTCGTGCAAACACAGGACTGCAACCATGTACTCCACTCTCAGTCTCAGGCACGCTCTCCTAACGAGCCACAGGTGATGGTGATTCTGCCTGAGAGAGAGACAGAGAGAGAGAGAGCATAGCACAGACACAGAGCATATGACCATGCCCCCACATTGGAAAAGCAAAAAAAAAATAAATAATGAAAATACGTCCTGGGACGTAACACTCTCATTGCAAAGTGTCCAGGGACATCCCGTGAAGTACAGCTACTGAAGAGCTTACCTGGAAGAAGGACCTGCAAGTCCTAAGGAGCAGTACTGAAATGGGGACCTGAAGATCAATAGGTTCCGCAGAGACCTAATGACTGGCCACATCCGGGAGGTATGCAAAGGCAGATCCAGAATAGAAAAGCAAAGCCTTAACCGTAGTCAGTAGACAAAGAGGGGGAGGATTGGGGGGTACTCATTGAGGACCAACCTAAACGAAAAGCAAAGCACAACAGACAGGTCCCAGAAATACAGTAAAAGAGGCTCACCCACCGTAGTTCCTGTGCATGACTCCAGTTCAGGAGATGAAGTCCGAAGGAGCCTTAGTTTCAGACCATCATTAAAGGTAGTTTCTATGAGACATAGAAGCTAACCAAAAATGTCATAGGTCCGGAAGGAATGCACGCAGAAAGTTCCCACCTAACCTCGGCCAGGTGGAGTTGATGGTGGTTGCAGGGGAATTAAGAAGGGGAAGATAAGGGCAGATGTTAATTCCCCCGAGGGAAGTGAAATAAATGTTCAGGTTTTTCTCTGATCCAGGCGTGAACGCTGCCTCATCTGGATCACATCCCTCATTCCTCATGCCTTCTCCTAGAGCCACCCCAAGGCGGGGGAGGGGCATGAGTCGCAACCGGTGCATCGAGAAGAAAGCCCCTCTCTTTCTTCCTGATATTAACAAGGTTCACCCACAGATATCTCTCTGTAACCACCATGGCTGCCATACACCTGCCCATGGCGGTGGCGGCCTGCTTAGTGGCAAGAGAGACAGACGAGAACGGAGCTTTTTCATGGAAAAACGCTCGCAGTGCACGCAGATTGCCCCCTCGAGGACATCGCATGTGGGCTCTTCGCCCAAACAAATGACGCAAAGATTGTGTGTGTCATCAGGTGTCAAATATCGAGGACACGGATCCACACACTTCTCAAACGTCTTACTAGTACTTGCCATGATAAAGAAGGGAAGAAAAATAGTTCTTACCACCAGAACGCACACTAGACAAAACAGTCAAGATGAAGAAGAGGATGACGTAGTCTCCTGGTGCCCTTTTATACTGTGGTCACACCGGTAGTGAAGTCATATGTTTATAGAGCATTAAAATCATTAAAGGGGTCATCGGATACTAAGTTCACTTTTACATGTTGTTTGAACATTAATGTGTGTTGGCAGTGTATGTACAAATCTACCCTATAATGATAAAAAGCCATGCAGTGGTTTTTAATTAATCTGTAAAAATAATATTCCCTTTTTCAAATCGAGCCATTCTCAGATGCCTATCGTTGTGGCGTCACACCGACAGAGGCCGCTCCCACCATAGTTGATTGACATGAGCGTTGAAGGATCTGACGATCCTCAAATGCAAACTGTGTGTGTTTTGCCTCAGAGCAACCATACATTTGTGTTGTGTTTTGCTTTCTTTTTATATATTCTTCATTTATTCTTTATTAATTTATTCATTTTATTATTCCATTTAATCATATAATCATTTATAATAATTATTATAATCATTTATATATTCATTTTATTGATTCATTAATTGATTAGTAATTCATATTATATTAAAGTTGTTTTTTATATATTTTTTCCATTGTTGTTTAGTCTTATGACTGTGTAGCTTCAAGGGCTGTTTGGCTTCATGAATAAGAGATACAAGGGAATGTTTATAGAAACTCAAGGTTTATGGGATGTTGTTGTGAATCAGTTTGGTATAACAATACTTGTTGAATTTATGTTCTCCAGACGAAGTCTGAGCATTGAAACATATGCAACTAAGACTATTCAATAAAGTCTGCTCCTTTTTATCATCATTACTTCGTTTCCTGGTTCTACTCTTTTTCTGACTTCCATCGGTCAACTTCATAACTGACAGAAACCTGCTGTTAGTGGGGTTGGGGTAACTACAGCTTGCTGACTAGTTGTTCAGTTACCAGAAAGACTGATATTTTTTTTTTTTTTTATGTTGCTGGATGTAATAATGAATGTAGTGGTCGTCATTTACTCCTGACATCTGAGCCACTGGAGATGCAGTGGATTACGTTTGTTTGTGAAGGGAATGCGCCTCCCGATCTACATATATCCACCTATGTTCGCGCAAATCATTCATGATCCAGCTTCACTTACAGCAGAAGTGAATATAAGGGTTTTTTTTAATGAATCTTTGCGATCGCCTTTCCTAATAATGTGCTAGTTAGCAAGTTTAGCACCTAAAGTAAACAGACTCGTTACACCACAGAGAGAAGAGAGCATTTGCATATGCATTTAAAGCAACCTCGACCAGAATGAGACGATTTTTTCAGAGCTGATTTTGACAAGGTAAAAAGGGTGTTTTACACAACCATTGAGAATTTTTAACCAAAGTATATTATAGACTTTTCATTAAGACCCTAAAAATTCATATCAACTTGTGGAAAATAGGCATCCGATGACCCCTTTAAAACAATCCTTCAAGGAAAAATGCTTTACAAATGTAAAAAAACATATCACAATAGTAAAAGGACTGCATTGTCAATTTTACCTTAAGTTGCACAAGGAATACACTAAAAAAAAAAAACAGGTTAAAAACAACCCAATTTGGGTTATTTTTAACCCAAGGACCGGGTTAATATAGGACAGAAAACATTTTGGCATCCAATTAATTTTGATCACCACCAACAACTAGTGATAATGCAGCAAAATGGAGTGACATTAGATAATTTTAAAACATCAAATAGCCTTCAATTTATAGGTTATAACTGCATCTGTCTGTAATGTAAACTGGTGAAAATTTATTTTAATGCGGATTCCAAACTCCAGCACTGACCTATATAAATGTGCTTTATTTTTGGCCCATATTCAAGTGTTTTTGCACATGCATAGCAGGGAGGCACTTCCATGGGAGGCGCTCACATATTTTCCTGATAATAAAACTTAATATCAGTTTAAAAATGACTTCATTTTATGTCAACTCATAACAACAAAACGTTGTGCTTGAAATGTATGAAGGTCTCTAAAGGTGCATCCAGTAGGCTATATTGTAGAGATGAGAGTCAGCACTGTGAATTTCTTCTTGCAGCTGACAAGAAAACATTAGTTTAATAATAAATAATTAAAATGTCTCCTTTTTCTATATATTCATAATCATTGGGCTACTTTTGCCTGTGCTTTGTGGCAAACTTTATGCATGTGCGGAATATATTAAAGCTCATTATGGATTAGTATATAGATTTTATATAAATATGCGATTAGTTGAATAACGGCTTAAATGAACGACTACTAGTTAACTAGAAAAATCTTTAGTTGAGGGCAACAAAGACGTCTTTGTTAAAGTTTTTAAAGCATTTTATACATGTTTCTATAGTCGGATAATTCCACTTCAGAACTGTCACGTCCTTAACAGAGAACTGTCACGGCCGCATTGATTTTTCCTCTGAAACAAAAATGAAAATTGAAACAAAATTGATATTTTGGATTTTGTAAATAGCCAACCCTTCTCCATTCAGCAGATTTTATCTATTGTTGCTTCTGGTTTATGCATTGTAAATAAAGTCTATAAACTATGTTGTCTTTTTGGTCACGTCTGTTAACGCATGTGTATTTTCCTCATCTAAAATATAAAACACTTTTTATCAGTTTATAGACTGATACTTTTCTGATGTCTGGACTCTATTTTCGGGGGTTTAGAAAAATATAAAGAGATGGTTTAATATATTGGTAGTGAATACATTTTATGAGAATTTATATTTCAGGTTTTGACTGCGAATGTCACGTCCATAACACTGAATTTCCCATATTTTCAATTTTCATCTAAAAGTTTTAGTACTCATTTATTAGTTTTTATATTACAAAATACTATTTCGTCATATAATGTCTTCGCTGATGTTGCGATTTAGCTCAAAGGGAAATGTATATAAATAATTACAATTAATTATGATTAATTACAATTATTTATATCAGCTGCCAGTAGTAACTGTAGCAGAACTAATTTTCCATCAACTAATCTGCTCGTCCAGCGAACATTCAGTATAATTTTTATATCAACTCTAAGAAATTATATTTTCTTGGGCACAGAAAATAACTTTCTTAAAGTGCTGTTGCATTAGAGCATGTAGCTCGAATCGGAATCGTAAAGGGACATTAATTTGCAAGGCAGAATCAGAATCAACACTCATGTAATTTGTGCACAAGAGTTTATTAACAAAGGACTAACACATAACTAATCTAAACAAACAAACATGAAATCATTCATACATGAGGGAAGGGTCAGTGAGAAGCAGTTAGAGAGACCAGAGAATGTAGCTATGAAAAGAGTCAGTTAACCACCTGAGTGAAACCATCAGTGCTGTCTACAGCTTGTACTAAACCTCTGTTTTGTTTAGTTAAATGTACGATACTTGCATTGCCTTGGTCAATGAACAAGTGTCCGAATGCAGTCTCGGGTGAAAGTCTCGATGGTTTGGAGCAGTGGTGGTTTTGGAATCGTGATCACATTCTTCCGGGTCCGAAGAGTGATGAACTCCAAAGATGTTCTGACTCAATGGTGACTGGGAGTTTCTTCCCATGTGAAAACTGAAGAAGAACCAAGAGCTGAGAGGGACCCAGCTGAAGTCCTGTGGTCTTTGGGGAATGGAAAGACAAGGCCGCAAGGCCTGGCGCAGCTTAGAGTTCCAACGAGTTCTAGCTCATCCTCCTCATCCTCTTAGGTTCTGAAAGAACTCATGTGAGACAAGTGAAGAAAGCCAAAAACCGCAGAAGAGAGAAATGTCTGTTTGAGGACATTTCGTGAGGATGAATTCCAGGGCTGAGTGAATGTGTCTGGCTCTTTGTGGTCGAGAGCCACAGCTCTAGATGTTGGGGCCTGTCGTGCCCGGCGGGCACGCCCTGTGCCGGCTCAGGCTCCCCGTGGGTTCCTCCACACGGGCAGCAATCGTGAAGAGCGCGAAAAGAGTGAAGAGAGTGAAGAGAGAGAGGTGTTCAATCGTTTGAAGCCTTTAAGCCCTCTGGAGGCTGTGCCTCCAGGAGGTCTGCGAACCAATGGTAACTTTCACCTTTGGAGGGAAAGTTTATGACTCTTTGTCTGTGAGCATGGTATTTTGCATATGTAATTCGATTGGGTGTTGATGCAAAAACTACTAAGGTTTCTTGAAACACTAACATGTTGCAAAGGTATCAACATCTAATTTACACCATCTTTTAGATCATCAAAATATGAATTCAAAGAAACCAAACATGACATAGGTGGGTAAACGACTAGTCATCTATCATAACGCATGCATAAACAGTAGAAAGACAAATACAACAGACAAAATTAAAATACAATGCAGTAATACTGTACACAGTGACCTGGGCTATGTGTGATAGGAAGGTCAAAGAAAGGTTTGTCTGTGAATGAATAGGAAGGAGTCCATTTCTATAGGCATTGTGTCTTTCCTATAGGGAAATGTAGTGTGCTCTGCTTGCATTCCTTGAAGCAATAAAACCTCTTATTAGATAGTCGTCCTGGCAACTGAGCCCTTTTGGGGTGTTAGTTGCTTTGGGGGGGTTGTCTCCAGAGCTCCAGCATGTAGCTGGCCCTTTCGGGTTTAAATACTATTTGTTAAATGTAACAAATAACTGTATGTCTGATTGGTCCAGATGCTACACTGAATAATGAGGGAACTTGTGAGTTTAAACTTAAAGACGTTTTATTAATTTGTCCAGTATTGTCATTGTTTTGGCTAAATCGTGGCCAGCTTTTATTTATTTGTTTCTTGTTTAATAATGGGAATGAAATAATACAATGTGCTCACATTTTCACTAAAATTAAGAAAGAAATTATTTGAAATGTTTAACAGTTTCTTTAATTTGGGCATGTCATGTGCAGGAGTAACCTACTGTCCTGTTAAATAAGGACAGATAAAGTACGTCCGTGACATGTAGATATTGTAATGTTTATTGTAAGAATTCTTATATGTCAAGTTTAAACATTTCTATTTGTGACAAATATTAAGTAATGTGACACTAACATTAGCATAACCGCACTGAATATGCTTCCACTTTTAACACTCCAACACAAAGTAAACCACAATATGTAACATATTAAATAATATAAATAATACTGCACACCTGTTAAATTTGTAAATTCAAATTACAGTGTATTGTGTAACAGAGTAAAAGGTAAGCATAACAGGCTGACTGTCATTTACTATGCTGCTTGAGTTGGTTCTGAAAAACAACACACTCAAGTACTAAGTTTGCTTAATTTTAAATTGTTTATCTTATAGACCAACTGCAACCACTTTATCCTACTACCGCAGCCATCAATGAGCCCACTGACAGAGTGCAATACGTGAGGGAATGAACTCTAATGCGTTTACATTCTAACTTTTCAAAGTCCGTGGTTAAAGTGCAACTTAGGGTGATTTCACACCTAGCACATCGTTTCGGAACATGGCGCGTTTCCCCCCTTAGCTTGGTTTGTTTGGGCATATGTGAACGCGGCAATCGTGCTTGGATCCACGCCAAAACAATTGGTCCGAGATCGCCTGAACGAGGTGGTCTCGGGTTGAATGAAAGCGAACTCTGGAGCGGTTCGGATGTAGTGAGAAAGCAATATAATCGAACGGACCAATGAACCAGGCTATATCACACTGCATAATGGGTAATTACAGTTCCGTGAAAAGCAGTAGCTTTGTTGTTTTGCTAATACCTCTTAAAAAGAAACTGAATGTCTGTGTGTGGGCACGTCTTTGCTATTCAAAACCAAAGCACGCCTTTCATTTTATAATGCCGTCTTATTTTGTAGTAGGTGCATTTAAAGAAAAATACAAAATTCTCGACAAATCCTGGACTCCTGCTCAAAATGATAAATTAATATAACAACAGCTGCAAAGAATGCAAAAATTAACCTGCAAAGCTGTTGTTGTTCCATCCTGACAGATGACAGCTGAGCGGAATCCCGGGAAAAAAAACATGGAACTTTGACCAATGAGAGGACAGTTTACTCACGCGTGACTTGTATTAACATGTTTGCTCCGTTTAGAAACTTTGCCATGTAAAAGCGGACCGCACCAAGAATAAAAAGCAACATTGTAATAATTTTAATCCTTGTTTTGGGAATAAAGCAATTGATCTACAGATGTGAAAGCACCCTTAGTGGTAAAAGGCAGCAAATACACATTTCTAAAGATACAGTTACAGCAACGCAGTGGTAGAAATATTATTTCTGATAAGTACCATCTGTATAAGGCCTAACTGGTTTTAAATCTAAAATGTTCTTTATATCACAACTGTGTACTAGCAGTGTATAGCAGTGTATCTCGACAGGTTAAAGGAGATTTTCTTCATATAATGGACTGTTATGGTGCCCATAGTTTGAACTTCCGAAATGCAGTTTAAATGTGGCTTCAAACGATCCCAAATGCAGTTGTAAAAGATCCCAGCTGAGGAAGAAGGGACTTATCTAGTGAAACGATCGGTTATTTTCATTTAAAAAATACAATTTATATACTTTTTAATCTCAAACGCTTGTCTGGTCTTACTCTCCCTGAACTCTGTGTAGTCTAGCTCAGGACAGTTAGGGTATGTCGAAAAACTCTGACCGTATTTTCTCCCTCAAATTAAAAAATCATTTCAAAATCATCCTACATCGCCGCAGAAGTTCCAGCCCAGTCTTTGCAAAGTGAACATGCAAAGAAGATCAAACACCCTTAACAAAAAAGGTAAAACAGCGATATAAGACGATTCTGAAGTTGAGGGAGAAAATACGGTCTGAGTTTTCGACATACCCTAACTGTCATGAGCTAGAATACACAGAGTCCAGGTAGAGTCTGTCTTGTTGCTCTAGAAGTGGACTTCTCCTTTAATCTATTTATTAACAGGTATACGTTATAGTCTGCTATTTAATCTGCACGCTAAGGCGAAATTGCAAATTTTTTAGTTGTCATGTCGAAAGATGTCACCCACTATATTAATAAGAAATATCCTCTGTCTTATGGAGTTTTAGTGTTTCCTTTAGATTCTTAAAGTCTGTTCTCATAATAAGAGATGCAAAAACAGTTTGAGCATGTTTTTATGCGCTGATCAATTTTGTCTCAACTGCAAAGCACCGCATTTCAGCTGCACGTCTCTTGCGAGAGCACACGAGCGACACATTTTAAACTTCAAGACTTTGTCATTTTTTACTTATCCTACATGTTTATTTCAGGAAGCAAAAAGAAGAAATGTGTTTTACAGTGTTGTCTGGGCCAGCGCAATTCTCTGCCGATATGTTTGTCATTTCTAACACAAATCCCTAAAAAAAAATTGATAAAAACTGTTGTGAACTGATCAATAGTACTGGCGAGAGTTCATGTAATTGCCTGATATCTTCTTTGTACTGTAGATTGTATTGGACCTAGAAAATGCATCTAGGAAAAGGAACAATGTTCAGGAGTAGTCACACCACAGTCAGACTGCAGTTATAAACATCAATTCAAGAAAAAACATTAACAAAGAGAGAAGCTGATGGAGATGTTTCAAATTATTCTGTGGATAACTGAGTATGTGGTGTTTGCAATTAGGCCAAGGGTACAAAAACAGAATTATTTGTTTTGTTGAATTAATTGTGTATTATGCTAAACACTCATCAGAGTGGTGAAAAGTGGAAATCAGAGGAAACATGACCAATTTGCTGCAAAACAATGACACAAAAAGGTAATGCTAATCTTAAGTTACTTTCATTTTTTTCCCCACACGCAGGTTCTTATGCCAAATAATTTTTTGCTCCAAAAAACCATCACTTAGTTAATTTCATTTAGCACTATTTAGCCCTTCCCAGTGGTGAAATTGTCATGGGCCTTTAGATTTTATTGTTTAAATATTTATCTGAATGTTAAATTATTATCTAATGCTTATGAATTTTAAAACAATACTACAAGTTTGTCTTTTAGCTCCCTTTTCAGAAACATATCAGATCATGAGTTGGGGAAAGTTGCAGCACAAAATTTTGTCATAAAGACTACTTGGTATGTAGTTTTATATTAGGGTGACCAGACATACCACTTCCATGGGATACGTTCAGCACAGGATTTCTAAATTGCCTAAAATAACCAGGTGTTGGTTGTTTGCGCTGCACTGATCAATCGTTGTACGACATCAAAGTACAGCACGCCTGGTCACGCTATTTTATATGAGAAAGTTGGGTAAGTACTTGACATTTATCGAAGGTATAGGATAATGACCTGCAAAATAAGAATGTCATTAATATTTTTGGTGACTAACTTTTTTTTCCCATTCTAATTGTCCTTAATTATTTATTCATTTTTTTTTATTTTTTTATTCTGGCAATTAACATATTTATGACTAACAAATGTTAGATGGGTGGGTAAGGGGGAGGGATAGTCTAATACAACACGAGGGAGAGTCTAATACAACACGAATATTTATCAAATGGAATATACTGTTTTGTTAGTTTTAGTGTCTATACAAAAAAATAAATAGTGTGAATAAAGAAACATGGATTCATGTTAATTCAAATTACTGCACTATAAATTGTTGTTTTATATATTGCCTGTGCCATGGTAAATGCTAATAAAATTGTCTTAAATTATCACATAATACTTTGATGTGTTATACTTAGGGTTACTTTAGTTTTTCTAGTATCTGTACGAGTTGTTTAAGTCATACAAAAAATAAATACATAAAATGATCTATGTTCTGAACCCTTACAAAAGTTCTATATAGTACCTTTTTCCTTGGGGAAAACTGGGGGATTGGTTAGTTTAAATGTTATCTTTCATTCTTGTTTATCCAAGGGTGTGTACAAAATCCTCAGCAAAGTAAAACTGACAAAACTGGTAGATAAGTAACCAAGTCAAGCCTCAGGGAGTGGCCACATCAACAGAAATGAGACTGTAATGAAATCCTCACCCTGAGAAATCCGTGGACAGGATGCCATAGTCAAATACGAATACTCTGCTCACTTGGCAAACTGTGAGGTATCCTAGCGATGCGATCATAGTATATCTGTAATTACAATACATATAATTTCAGTGTTTCAATATGAAAAAAATAAAATAAAAAAAAATAGCTGTCAAAATTAGCGCATTAACGTGGGTGTTTTTTTTTATTCTTTTTTTCCCAGTTTAATGCAGGGGTGTCAAACTCACTTCCTGGATGGCCACAGCCCTGCACTCACTTTAGATTCAACCCTAATTAAACACATCTGATCCGGCTAATCAAGTAATTTATTCCTATTTGAAAAATAAAATGGTGCGTTGGAGCAGGGTTGGAACTAAAAGCAAATATTAAAAATATACGAAGAGTTCAGATGCAAAAGCCTCTAAATCCATATGACGCATTTCTTTAAAATGAGCAGCTAACTGGCTACTTTGTATAGGTTTCTATGCAAGTACTGTTACTTCTGATTATGCTGAGGCTGGAATTTAGTGAGTTTGAAGTAAAAATATTTGATGGACGTATACTATGTGTCAGGAGCATCCACTCAGTATCATTATCTCATTTTTGACCGAGATGGCTTTCAGCTGGTTTTGCATGTGAACTCTTCATACCGTCTTTATATAATATAATGAAATATAAAAGCAAATTTAAAAACTTTAAATCGCAATTAATTTCAGAAAATGTGTGATAAAGTAGTTATATTTTTTTAATCAATTGACAGCACTACAGAAAAGTCTGAAGTGAGAAGTGTGTAAGCATGCTGAATTTATACATTTATAGATTTCTAAAAGCTGATAATGGATAAACAGAAATTACACCAATAGTTCTGTACAGCTGTGACCACTTATTTATTACTAAAGACATTTTGAATTAAGGCTGGGGCAACATCACAACATATCGAAACTGTGATGAAATTTATGTTGACAAGCTCAAACAGCCTATCACACAACAGAAATGTCAGTGAATTCCATTAATAATTCTGCATGTTCTGCGTGGCTCTGTATAAATGAGACTGCGTAGTTTCATCTACTATACAAACTTCAAACACACGTGATGTTCTCAGTCTTTTCAGTGTCTGTGTCTTAATATAAAGGGAAATAAACAAATTATTTCTAAAGGAATATTATAGAATCAAGATGTCTTTTTAATCCATGTTTTTGATTTTTTTTAACTGAATTATGTAGGACGAGAATGGGTACAGAGTATTCTATACTATTTAATATTTTTAAAGCATGGTAGAATTGAGACGCTATGGTAGCAATGCCACTTCATAGAAGAAGTGTAATAACTTAAAAATATATGATAACCAAATTGTATTGATTTAATCTAAGAAAGCTAACTTAAAATCCTTTTCAGTATATGGCTTCAGTTTTCAGCCAGGATTGCGGTGTCTGCTAAGAATATTAAATTCTGTGCATCAAAATTGGCTAAAATGATTTGCATACTTTATTAGTGTTATTTAAATTATTACCACTTCACTGGAAAACATTGTTTAAAACATGTCTGAGCAAGCTTGCATTAACCATACAGGGTGGGGCTTATTCAAGAGACTTTTCTGCATAGCTCTATCCATCAGTTGAGACAAAAGTGGTAAGACAGTACAGGACTGGTCTTACAAATGCTCTTTCCTGTCTGATATAACCATAGCCTGAAAAGTTCACATTGCTTTGCATAATGAGTAGGCAAGGTTGCACAAGAAAATGGAGGCATTGCTCACCTGTGAACATTGTGTACACTGGCTTTGATCATAATTCCATAACAAGCGAACACCAGGATGAAGACATGTATGGCATACCTGCAAGAACACATTAGAGAACAAATTATCTAAGGCTAGAATTTCAAAAATACATTGTATGTTAGGGCTGTGTTTGATTGTTATGCAGTGTTCTGAGCATTTCCTGGGTAGTGTTTAGAGTGTTTTGGGTGGTTGCTAAAGAGTTGCTAGTTGTTGTTATGTCGTTGCTAGGGTGTTCTGGGTGATTGCTAGACATGGTTCACTAGTTCTTAGATTGTTTTGAGTAGGGCTGGGTATCGTTCAAATATCGATACCAGTTCCTGAACGATACCTTTTTTCCAATACCAATTTTTTTAAAATTCCGTTTTACATTACACAATACCTCCAAAAAACAACAAACAAAAAACACTTTGAGTCTGCACAAATGTCAACAAACAAGAAAATAAAACCAAAGACTCATCTCCTGAGCCACTGCACAGGAACAAAAAAAAAAAAAAGCACAAAGGGACAAAATGTAAACACAATCAGTGCAAACATTCGCTGTTTATATGTCAGTCATATTATGTGTTCATATCCTTCCCTGTCTCCGATTATGATCGTCAATTACACTTCTTCAGTGTGTCACTTAACGATCAGTTCTGTATAGCATTTCTGCAGGATTTTAAAGCTCAAATTTAAGACTTAAGACCTTTTTTTAAGACCTGCACAAATAAAATGAATACCATATGAATGGGGTAGGGCAATGTCTATAGCAACATATTTAACTGTAAAATGACTGTAAAAATTACAGTTCAGAAACAAGTTTTCAGAAAAACAAAAAGTTTTATAAAATTATAAACTAACATATTTCAGCCTTTAAGCCATTTTTAAGAAAATGGATAAGTCAAAAGTATTAATTATCATATTAAATTAAATAATTATTATTATCAATAAATTATTATATTAATTAATTAATTATATTATATTCTTATATATTATTATATTAATTAATTTGTTAATTTTTTTTGACCAAAAAAAATGATCTCAATATTTTCTGGGATTTTATCGAAAACAATTATTAGACAATATTTTGCTGAGTGTGTTATTGTGCTGGTTTCTTAAGGACCACCGTGGACAAATGACTCCTGAACTTTTTGATATTCTTCATATTCTGTGTGGTCAGTTCACAGCAGTGATATATATATATATATATATATATATATATATATATATATATATATATATATATATATATATATATATATAATTTTTTTTTTTTTTTTTTCCCAATACGTTTAACTTGATTTTTACCTTTTATGGGCATTTTTACTTTTATAAAGCCATTTTTTCTAAAAGTGTCCATCATGGTGATGCGCGGATGGCGGTTATATCCGCGGGCGCTGCGGATAATCCGCGGGTCGGGTAATAAAAAAAATGCATTCTTATTATTTGCGGATGGGTCGCGGGTGGATGAGATAAATCAATAATGACGCAAATATTAACTACATTTTCTAAAATATGAACCTGTTTTAAATATTTTGTGTGTGTGTGTGTGTGTGTGTATGTGTGTGTGTGTGTTCGCCTGTTCGAAAAGTTGTGACAGAAAAGGTGACATTCCAGATAAAGTTTGAAGGGAGTGAAGGATTACAAATTTAAGAATCTGTTTAAAATATGCTGATCTTATGTTCTGACATAGCATCACATAAAAACTAAGGTGAATTATATTGTATTTAGCATTTAAGGTAAATATGATGTTATCAGACATATGATTCTCTCAAGCAAAGTTTGTAGCAAGAGGTTCCTGCCAGTTCCTGTTCTCTTATTGTAAGTCAAATGAACCAGATTACTGAGATGTTCACCTTTTGTTTGTAATTGGCTCTTGGTACCTCTGCCCAGTCTTTGAGTAGTTATGATGATTGGATTAGGACTGGTGTAAATGGTGCAGGCTGCTATACCTGAATACTTCATTTGCATGCTTTGTTTGGGGTTGTCACCCAGGTGCTTTGTCTCCAGATCTAAGCACTGCCCCCTAAATGTATATAAACTACAATGTATCACTGCCTTAGTCAGACGACTTTTTGAAGACTGCAGTGCAGAGCAGCGAGTATCTGAATAAAGAAAAACTTCTGCTTCAAGATATCCAAAAACGTCTCCTGGTCTCTAAGAAAAATTTCCAACAGTTTTGGTGCCGTGATCCGGATAGAGCTCCTCACCTGAATCCAGATTGAAGCTCAACAAGCTAAACAAAGATCTGACTTCGTTCCAGACTGAATCTTTCTGTACCAAGGGTTGGTGAGTATCACTCTATCCAAAAGAACCATTAGAAGCCAGTACATGTGGTTATCCTCTGCGCCGCCAGAGAAGTGTTAACAAACAGCTGCAGGGTTTGTTTAACAGACAAGTTATCCTCTATTCAGGTAGAGAAGATTAGCATTACGTGCTAATATCAGTTATCCTCTATTTCAGGTAGAGAAGATTAGCATTACGTGCTAATATCAGTTATCCTCTATTTCAGGTAGAGAAGATTAGCATTACGTGCTAATAGCAGTTATCCTCTATTCAGGTAGAGAAGATTAGCATTACGTGCTAATATCTGTTATCCTTTGTTTCGGCAGAGAAGAATTGTTGATCCTCTCTTCAGGGAGAGAAGTTTAGCGTAAAGTGCTAATAACTGTTACCCTCTGTTTAGGCAGAGAAGACTAGTGTAAAGTGTTAGTAGTTTGTGTTGTCTTCTGTTAATTCAGGAAAGGTTAACTATAGTTGATCTGTGTTAACAAGCGTACCCTCTGTTGATCAGAGAAGTTTTAGTGTTGTGATTGTGTGGTAACAAAGAAACTCACAAAATGGTTAGAAAGAACGCTAGGCTGATCCCCACAACTGAAAAAGGTGGTCTCGCAACTCCTTTGTGGTCAGATAGCGAATTCAAATCACTGTTAGGAGTGCAAATGAACCTAATAGTAACTGAAAAAGTTAGACAAGAATTAACTAAGAAATATGAGATCCATCCAGACAAGACTTGGTCTGTAGATTGGAGCATGTATTCGTAAGAACAATGTGAAAGGCATTATCTGCTGCCACAGAGAATCTGGTTTAGCGCTAGCTACACAACAGTCTCAGCGTAACTCAGAGCTAGAGGAACAGAACAAAGAGCTTCGGGCTAGAATATCCGCTTTGACTAAGAAATTGAACCGCAACAAAGCTTTCGAAAAAACTGATATGGAAGTTAGTCAGCCTGATAACATTTATCCTGACTTACAAGCTTTCTTTGAAAAAGATGTAGCCATCCAATCAGTAACTGATGTGCCTGTAGATTCGGTGAAGGTATGTGGTGCTAGGAGAAGATCTCAGGGAATTGAGGGAATTGAAAGTGTTCCTCCCAACTCTGCTGTTGTCCAGGTTCAAGCAATTGCAAAAATGCTGGAACCTAAAGATATAGAGAGATTGTCCCAGGGCTTACCCTCAGCACGCACAAATTTTTGTGAATTTAGAAGAGCACTGATTAGCAAAATGCGTCTCTACGACATGTCGTTAGTAGAAGTCACACAGCTGATGTCACAAATTCTAACTGAATCTGAATTCAACAGTTTTGAGTCTGCTGTTACTTCTGAACTACAACATGCCAGTAAAGCGGATTTGAGAGAAGGTGTTTTGAAAATTCTAAAGAATATCACGGGACCCAAAATAGACTGGTCCAGAATCACTAACTGTGTGCAAAGGAAAGAAGAAACTGTGAATGAATACACTGTAAGGTTTTGTCAGACAGCTGTAATTTACAGTGGAATAGTTCATGATTCTGAACGTGTGCTAGATGACAAGGGACCCCTAGTCCGCATCTGGTCAGATGGCCTTGTAGCTGAGTACAGAAAAGCCTTGCCATTCCTAGATCTAACTTGGTCTAACAAAACTCTCAGAAGTAACCTAGACATGTTAGCTATTTGGGAAAGAGACTCTGATGTTAAAGCAAGAGTAAAGATTGCAGCAGCATCCTTTCAGGTCAACACAAAGAACCAACAGAAATGTCCTAAGAGGGAGGGCAATTGTCATTACTGTGGTAAACTTGGACACTGGATGAAAGAGTGTAGGAAAAACAAAAAGTATGTAAGAGAAATGAACAGTGTAAATCAGCTCCTACTCAGTCTGCTTGCAACTCTGAAGCAGACCCTCCCCACTACACCAAACTCGTGGGGCAGCTTGCTGAGGTGCTAACTGTTAGGGCTGTGAGTTCTTAATTACCACAGTAATCTACAACGAAGATGAAAAGATTCTTGTAAATAGAACAAAAGGAAGTTGACTTACTCCCACTGGGGGACTCTGGTTAAGTACACTCACAGCCAAAAACAATACTACAGCACACTCCAGTCACTCACCTATCCTCTATGGGTTATGATGTTTGCTATGACTGATGTTTCATTAGAGGATGGAGTGATTGCACAGTTAAGTTCGCACACCAACTACAGGGACAGACTAGGACACACAGGCCAGTGAGGAGCCCAGGGAAGAACCGAAGTGCAACAGGCCTCGGGGGCCAACCCTGTGGTGAAGATTTCCTCATAGGGTTTTCCCCTCATCAGTTTGTCCCCACCTTACTGGTTCATAGGTGTCAAATGACTTAAGACTAGGTCAACAAAACCACTATACGATTACCAAACTTAAAAACCACTATACGATCAATAGAAGTCTAAAGATGTCTATGCATGAATACTGCTGGTCTGCTGTTTCTCTGTTTTCTTGTGTTGCAGGTATGTGTACATGCCATGATGTCTTCAAAAGCAGCATCCTGGAGTAAAGCATCACCTCAGACATCCATGAACAAGCTTCATGAGGACGAAGAGTCATCTGAGTGAATCTACGTGGGAAATGGACTACAGAAAACTACAGACTACACAGCTATTCAGGCGCCATGGAACTTCAGGACTTCCACTCTTACGCTACATGGTTTTCTGTGTCAACATGTGTCTTGTACGACATGTTACCATCCATGTCATGTGTGACAACAGTTATGGTTCTGAAAAGAACTATTACACCTAATTAAATCTAGGACAAGACACAGAATAAGATATATGTGCCTGTAACTATTTCAAGTTACATGAATGGAAGATGGGGCTTAATGTTAGCAAGCATAGGGTATAGAATGGATTTATGGAGGTTTAAATTTGTATTATATGAGAGTTATTAGAACTCTCAAAGGGGGGACTGAAGGATTACAAATTTAAGAATCTGTTTAAAATATGCTGATCTTATGTTCTGACATAGCATCACATAAAAACTAAGGTGAATTATATTGTATTTAGCATTTAAGGTAAATATGATGTTATCAGACATATGATTCTCTCAAGCAAAGTTTGTAGCAAGAGGTTCCTGCCAGTTCCTGTTCTCTTATTGTAAGTCAAATGAACCAGATTACTGAGATGTTCACCTTTTGTTTGTAATTGGCTCTTGGTACCTCTGCCCAGTCTTTGAGTAGTTATGATGATTGGATTAGGACTGGTGTAAATGGTGCAGGCTGCTATACCTGAATACTTCATTTGCATGCTTTGTTTGGGGTTGTCACCCAGGTGCTTTGTCTCCAGATCTAAGCACTGCCCCCTAAATGTATATAAACTACAATGTATCACTGCCTTAGTCAGACGACTTTTTGAAGACTGCAGTGCAGAGCAGCGAGTATCTGAATAAAGAAAAACTTCTGCTTCAAGATATCCAAAAACGTCTCCTGGTCTCTAAGAAAAATTTCCAACAGGAGTTATGCCTGTGTTAATGCTATTGAGCAGGTTAATATGCAGTGGTGTACTGTACCTGCGTATACCCCTTTCTTTATCAGTCGGCTTTGCGTATAGCCACTTCTAAATCCCCTCTGATGCGCACCATTCAGTAGTGTCCTGCATTAGCCAAAATCATGACAGGCGACCATTTCTAATTAAATTGTATGTGAATAAAGGCAAATATTCGCTCAATAAACCCAGTAAAGACAGTGAGGACCGTGGCGTGCCGGCTTCCTTTGAAATATGTTTGATGATTGTGCCTGATGCGCCCGCGCCAGCACCACATTTGCTGCCTGTTCATACGCGAGAGCATGTCAAGGAAGGCACGCCGAGTATTAAAATAATAATTACTGATTACTAATTTGAATTAGTACATTATAACGAAAACAATACATTAAAAATGAAAAGAATTAGATTTTTGCGATCAAAAATTTCTTAAACTGGGTGAACGCCTGTAAAATTTTGTCCAAGGATCCAGTAGGTGTTCAAACACCCAACCGACGTACAGATGTCAGTTAACGTTATTCTTTTTTTAGCTTGGATTTGGCTTAAAAGCACGCGTGATTAAGCTTATGTAAGTGTGCAGCGATGTGCAGATCAGCTGAATCAATCTGCTGTTAAAAATTAACCATCCATTCATCATATCATCATGCAAAACTAAGAATTAGAATAATTGTAAATGACGATCGGGTGCGGGTCGGGTGCAGTTATCTAAATCAGAAAAAAATACAGGTTGGAAAGGAAGGAGCTGAGACAGGCGGGAGCTGAGACAGGTGAGTAGCGGGCAGATAATTCATTTGAAGCTGCGGATTCAGGTGACGTTTGAGCTCATCTGCGCATCTCTAGTCCATCATCTTTTAAGTCAAATTCTTACATTTAGGTTGTTACCAAGCAAATGAAATCAGTATCAACAAAATTCATCTTTGCAATGCAGAGGAAACAGAAGCTGCGTCTGAAATGGCATTTAAATGTATTTACACATTGTTTAATGCAGCTCAGAGGGACATTTTAACCTGCAGTTACAAATACATCTGTAAGGGTGGTTGACCAAACTACAACAAAAGTTGATTTTCCAAAAGACAAACAAGCAAACAAAAAAAAACCTATCTGAAGCAGAAACCAAACCATGGTCACCCATGTGATGACGTGGAGTTTGAACCACTGGACCACATTTCTTTCTTAGTGATGACTGCACTCAGATTTTACTCGACTCTCAAAGCGAAAGCCTCAAAAGAAAAAAAAAAAAAAAAAAAAACAATTAGTTATTGACGTTCGGGCGCCAGACAAGTATATACTTGTCACATTCTTATATTCATTACATTCATCCCGGATAGCACAACAAACAAAAAACCATCCACTACATACAAAAGAGATAACGTTAACTTAATCAACAAATCAAAGCAATGCAACAGGAAGAGTTGTATGGAACTTTCTTTGTTTTTAATGAGGCAAGTTAATTTTCATATCATATGGACAAGTTGTTCTCTAAGCACCACAATTCCAGTCCAAAACTGAATAACTGAATGAAACAAAACAAAACAAAAAAACAGGATATTTAGATATAAGTGAGAAATGAGTGCAATGTGTATATGTGAGACGGTGGGTAAAGCGTACACTGACCAAGCTGGCAGCATGGGTGGCTAGGAGTGAGTGACTCGGGAACATCGGCGGCGTCAGCCTGTCTCAGCTCCTTCCTTTCCAAGCTCCACGTCACCGCTTTCGTGAGTATGGTTCGAAACTCCAGTTAAATCCTAAAATTGTCAGCGAGACATTCACCAGCCCAGCGAAATGTCCATTAGCAACAGGCTAAACAGGTAGCACCAACTCCTCTTCCACCCTCCCCGGAAATGCACACTCCAGACGATCCACCTGCAAGGGCTGCCTCCCAAGGGAATGCAACACTCAAGTTCTGGTAAGACCACACTCTCCCAGTCTCTAAACCTTGGCTATATACACATTGCTCCTCTAATTGGTCTTCGCCTTCAATCATGTGTTTTAGTGGGCGGAGTGATGAAAAAAATGAAAGTAAATAAAAAAACAAAAAACAATACGAAAAATATCTGTAATGCCACATTCCCCCCCCCCCCCCCCCCCCAGGATAAAACAACCCATGGTTGTTAGGAGAAAAGAATCAAAAACCTAAAAATTCCTCCTCATCTTGAAAGATATCCTGCAGTCTCTTTTTTCCTTGATCCTCCACCTGTTCAGCTGTGGGGAAACACATTTTAAGATTGCACACGGGTGCAGTGCGTACATCCTCTCCAGTAGCCTCCAGTGGTGGTAATTCACAGGTCCCAATGACTTCAGAACCCGGTAAGGCCCTTTCTATTTAGGTGCCAATTTGGCACTAAACTTGTTTTGTGCACTAGATTGATGAAAAGTGTCGAAGCCATATCCGGTCTTTTATCTTGTAAGTGCTGTCTTTATTTTTTTGTTATAGTTCACTTGACATTGCAGTTGTTGTATGTGAGAGATTACGTCATAAGAGGTGGTGTCAGGAGTGAGATTTGGACGTGCAGAATTTTATCCATTGGCCCTTCCAGTTTCCTTCCAAGGTGCAGTTCTGCTTGAGTTACTCCAGTGGTTTCTTGGGTGGTAGAGTTAATTGCAAATCTCATCTCAGGTAAAAACTGATTTTTTGTGGTTGTCGTCCACATATGACGCAATCATATTTTTGAGAGTTCTATTAACACGTTCCGTCATGTTTGTCTGAGGGTGATATGCCGTGATTAACTTTGGTGTCACTTTCCATTTTTCACATACTTCTCTGAACACAGATGAAACAAAACCAATGAGTTAAGTTTTCTTTTCTGAGAATGGTCGCAATACGTTGAGCAGTAGCATGGCGCATGGGAAAAAACTCAACCCATCGTGAGTAATAATCAACGAAAACCAGCAAGTACTCATTTTGCTGTGTACTCCTGAGTAGGGGACCCATAATATCAACTCCCAGCATTTCGTTTGGTTTAGTGGTGGTAATTAGTTGGAGATTCCATGCAGGTTTCCGATTATCATGCCGGAGAGTTTGGCATTTCACACATTCCCTGACATGATGTTTTACATCAGTCCATATCCCTGGCCAAAACGCTACTTCCTTGAGCCGCTTATAGGTCTTATAAATTCCACAGTGACCACTCAGGGGACGTGAATGATAGTGCTGCAGGACAGTTGGACGGAGACTGCCGGGAACATACACTCTATAGTGTATTTGATCATTCTTCAGGTGAGTTTTATGATACAAATTGTCCTCTACCACTTCGTATTGGTCCATCTGAGGGCTTTGTTCTTCTGCCACAGCTTGTAATAACTTTGTTATTTCACAGTCCTTATGCTGTTCCTCCCATAGGACAGTATGTGTCACTGGAGGCTCTAGGTGTTGGTCCATCTTTTGCTTGGCATAAAGTGCTGTGATGGGAGAATTTGCTGTAATTAATGACCTGGACAAAGCATCAGGGGCGACATTTAGTTTTCCTTTACGGTATTCAATGACGAAATTTAATTTTTGCAGTCTCAGGACCCATCAAATAAGGCGGCTGTTGGTCTTAGTGGATCCCAGGACCCATTGCAGAGCAGAATGATCTGTGACAACCGTGAAAAGTTTGTATTCAAGGTAATGTTCCCACTTTTCTAAGGCCCATATAACTGCCAAACATTCCTTTTCTGTTGCCGTGTAATTGATCTCTACTCCTGTTAATGTCCGACTGGCATACGCGATAACCTCCTCTTTGCCTGGATCTTTCCTCTGCGTGAGAATGGCCCCCAGTCCAGTGTCACTGGTGTCTGTATATACAATGAAAGGAACTTGAAGATCAGGGTGTCCTAGAATGGGAGGTGTGGCAAGGCATGCTTTTAACTGGTCAAACGCTTGTTGACACTGTGTCGTCCATTTAAACACCTGTCCCTTTTTTTTCCAGGGAATTCAGGGGCTCAGCAATTTTAGAAAAGTTCGGCACAAACCGGTGGTACCATTTTAATGAGGCAAGTTAACGTTCATATCATATGGACAAGTTGTTCTCTAAGCACCACAATTCCAGTCCAAAACTTCAGAAATAACTGAATGAAACAAAACAAAAAAAAAACAAAGTTTTTTCAGTTTAAAAAAAAAAATAGTTTTGATAAACAGTTTTGATATTTTAAACATAAAACATTGAATACTGATATTTGAAATGATTTAAAAATGAAAAGATACTTGTGAAAATTTCACTAAAAGTGAAATTAAAACCGGCACTAGAGGGCAGTAAGTCACTGTTAAGTGAGTCATTGTGATTAAACCGAATCATTTAAATGGCTGATTCATTCAGAAACAAAACATGTTACTGTAACAGAGTGAGTGAGACGAGAGGCGAGCGGATCCATTCGCGAGCTTTTATTAAGGGGACGAGACAGATACATGGTCGAACAGGCAGGGTCAAACAACAGTAAACAGGGATATCAGGGCTAGGCACAAAGAAGTCCATGAAACAGGCGTGGGTCGAACAGGGGCGAACGTAATCCGTAAGGGGGCAAGACGAGAGAGAAGAATCCATGACACGAGCAATAGTCCAATGGGCAGGCGGCGAGACAGTCGAGGCGTGATGGCCAGGCGAGGGAACTAAACACAGGGAACTAGGAACTAGGGAACTAGGGAACAAGGAAACTAGGAACAACAACAACAATGCTAATCACAACAACACTCCATGCTTGCATGGGGAAAGTCCGGGGCTTTTATAGTGCGCCTGATTGGCTACAGGAGGCAACGCAATCGGCGCGATGGGTGATGGGAGTAGTAGTCCAGGGTGCAAAGCAACAGTCTGTGTGTAGTGACGGAGTGAGAGCGACATCTGGCGGTGAGCGGACCGCAAGACACCGACCAGATTCGTGACAGTTACTCAGAGATGCAAAATAGTGCTGTGGCTGTTTAGAATGAGTCTCTTAATACTGACTTCTTGTTTATTAAACTGTTGTTAAAAATCAGCATCACATTTTAATCATGCTGACTTTGAAAAAAAAAAAAAAAACGGTTATCTTTGTGCGATATTGATTAACTATAGGTCCCACAAATTATTTTTTTTCATGTATTTGAACCCTTTCCAACAATGACTATATGATTTTGAGATCCATCTTTTCACACTAAGGACAACTAATGGACTCATATGCAACTATTACAGAAGGTTCAAACCAGTGGTGTAGTCTGTTTTTTTTATTTTTATTTATTTATTTATTTTTTTTTGTAGTGAGTTTACTGTGATTTTTACCCATCCAAGAGCAACACCCCTTAAGCACCACCACACTAGAGCCATGCACAGGCCTCAAATTTAGGCCCTAGCCTGAGACACTCAGGCCCTTGCTCATCCCGTGTCTGACAGCTTATCAGAATTACTGGCTTGACCAGAGCCTGTCTTTTTTTTCTCCCCTTCTCCCAAAACAGCTTATACTAATGTTTTCCGCCATTCCGTTTTGTAATGGCAAAGTAATTATATTTCGTTTCTTTTTTTTAATTTTATTTAATTTATTTTTTTTTATTGTTATTAATTTAGAAAAATGTTTGGAGCATATTTTGTTCATTAATATAAGTTTTTGTTTTTTTAAAGTGACCAAGACCAAGTGGCCAGCGGCAGACAGTGAGCTGATCATAGCCTGTTTGATCAACAGGAACGCTTCAAAAAAAAAAAAAAAAATGAAACCGAAACCCAGCGAATACATGCCTTACAGACATGATAAAAATACCTCACGAATCACTCTTGTGGTAGCCTACTTTGATGGCATAGGCCAGATACAGTGCTTCAAGTCAGACGCTGACTGATCTGCTCAAATTCAACACAATTTTATGCACTCTGCAGACGGTGTGCCTATGCTCCTCCAATTAATTACCCATTAACAGTTTAAGTAAATAATTTCATTAAGAAAACTGAGGGGGCACAATTTTTTTCAAAGGGGGCAATGCCCCCTTGTGCCAGCCCCTATCTCCTCTAATGAGAAGATGGCGAGTCGGGATCGGCAACTTTATCCTTGTGACACAGACTCAGGAAACACTAATTTATTAATAAATAATTCAAATATCTCCTTACTATTTCCCCCTGACCCATTCATGCTGACTCGAGACCAACATCAATATTACTTTAAGCTTTAATTAATATTGCGTAGGCCATGTATAATATTTATAAAATAATTATTATAACAATATTTCAAAAAAGTAGCCTATGTGTGCGCTGCACGTATATGGGCACAATAGAAGTAGAAGAGCTAAATGAGCCTGAGTCCGATCCGAGCCCGATTGGTTTAAAAAAAAAAAAAAAAAAAAAAAAAAGGCCCGAGCCCGGCCCGCATGGACTCAGCGTGTTGGGCCCCATCAGGACCCGACGGGCTTGCAGACCTCTACACCACACTCACTAAACAGGGTTCTACGATTAATTTTATTATCAAACTTTATTTTTATCTTTTATGTCAAATTATGTCAAAGTGTCTTCTTCTAATTTCTAGCTTCTTATTTCTAATTAAAACAATGGAATAAGAAGAATAAGTTACCAATCAAATAAAATCAGTATTAACAAAATTCATTTGCACTACAGAGGTGGCATAGAAAACACAAAAGTGGCATGTTGGTATATTTAAAGACATTGAATGAGGTGGCATGAGTGCAGTTAACTTCATGTTGAGATGAATGTTTTAAATATAAAATTTTGAATATAGAAATATTCAATGATTAAAATAACTGAAGTGATATTTTAAAAATGAAACTAAAAATGCCATTAGGTGGTGGCACGTTACTGATTTTATCACTGAATCATTCAATTGATTAGTTTGAATAGCTGATTCATTCAGGAACAAAGCAAGTGACTGCCTTTATGAATGGGCAATTGAATCACTGACTCACTAGATTCGTTTGAAAACAGATTAATTCATAAAGGAAACAATGCTGTTTTGAATGGAGATGTGCAGCGACTCAGCTGTGACTTTGTTTGAAATATTTTAGTTGATGAAATGGAGCAAAATCAGGCAATACTGTACAGTCAGACAATGTAAGTCACTTAATATTAGCTTTTGCTTTTTTGAAATCAATCATTGTTCTTATATGCCAACAATCCCCTGCTGTTACAGTTACGTTAATGATAACGTATACGCTACTTTGTCATACCAGGTAACGCTATGATAGCATCGGCCTCGTTTTCTGTACAGCGTAGGATAGTAATCATCCTTTTGTGGCTCATTTTCTGTAGTTTCTATAATGTTAACGTTCGTGTCATCTATTTGCAGTGTCACCTGAAGCAGCAGCAGCTTCAGGAGCAGGCTTAAGAAACACAAGAGCCGATACTCCCTATACACAAAATACACAAGCTGCTTAGGGCCCCCGAAACACCAGGGAGCCCCTTTGCTCTCAAGATGATTTGATTTTAGTTTTGTTTTTGAATTTGGCCAGTGGTTACGAAAACATAAATGGTCCTTTCTTTTAATGCGGTGCGCTGTCACCCTTTCTATGTCAAAATCAGTCAACAGAAATATAGCATGATTATCAAAAAGTCGGTGCTTTGAATTAAATTTATGAATGAATGCATAAAACAATGTTGTTACATATTCTAGTGCTTTAAGTGGGTATACAGAAATCCTGACCTTTCCTAGTGGGTATACGGCATATACCATAGACTACACCACTGGTTCAAACATTCACTGATGCTCCAGAAAGAAAAACAATGCATGAAGAGCCAGGGGGTGAAAACTTTTTGAATTTGAAGAGCAGGGTAAATGCAACTTATTTTGTCTTCTGGGGAATATGTAAGTATCTTCTGTAGCTTCTGAAGGTCAGTACTAAATGAAAAAAAATAAATATATATTTAGACCAAATAAGAAAAATGTACACATCTTCATTCCATTCAAAAGTGTATACCCTTGGTTCTTAATTCTTCGTTTTTCCTTATAGAGCATCAAAGAGCATTGGAACCTTCTGTAATAACTGCATTCTGATAAACAGCAGGCAGTTTAACTGTTTAGGACAAACAAGGGAAAAAAAAAAAACAGCTGTGGATCATTCAGGTAACAACACAGTATTAAGAATCAAGTGCATGTAAACTTTTGAACAGGGTTATTTTTATAAATTCAACTAATTTCTTCTCTTGTGGACCATATGTAAACATTTTATGTGAACTATCTTATCCAGGTCAGTACTAAATAAAACATAACATGCATTTTGTATGATCCCCCTTATTTGGTAAAATAATTAATATTTTGCAGATTCTGCAAGGTGTATGTAAACTTTTGACCTCAACTGTTCATTTCCTGGCCCCATATTTTGAATTATGTGATCATTCTAAATACATTTTAATATATTGAATCATGCAGAACTGAAGAACACTCTAAATGTGTGCACGCACTAGTTTAACCTAAGTTACTAGACTTCATCTTGTAATGTATGCATGCACTCTGTAGGTGTGTTTTGTTTGCTTTTCGCAGTATACCAGATAATGTCAAATCGCACATGGCACATGATTCATTTAAGGAAAAAAATAAATAAAGTCATAACAACTTCGCTTAAGTTTTTGAAAGGAAACAAAACAAATAACTCATAGCCTATTAGTTGCATTTTATTTTATTTTATTACATTCAGAAATAATACTACCAGCAGACCTACAAGTTATAAAACCAACATTATAAACATACATAGCCTAGGCTATTTTGGTAAAACTTTAGAATAATGAACTCTTATTTACTATTAACCACAACTTTTCCCTCAATAAATTCTTAATTTGCTGCTTATTAATATTGCCTATTGCTGCTTAGGAGGTTCTACAACGTATGCTGACACCTCAGGAGGCATTGGCGCAAACTCGTGGACAGACGAGGCCTTAGGAGGAGACTTGTGGTCAGACGAGGCCTCTGAAGCAGACTCGTGGTCAGACGTGGCCTCTGGAGCACAGTGTGTAGCGCACATGCTCAAAATGGCAATCGCCGTGACAGGCAGTATAGTAGATAGTGGGATGCCTGCCGGTCTTGAGGGTGTGGAGGTTGTGGGCATATGGCTTGGGAGCGTGGGCTCTGCGTGGCTTGGGAGCGTGGGCTCGGCGTGGCTTGGGAGACAAGACGAGACTTGACGAGGCTCTAGAAGGACAGCTAAGACCTGACGAGGCTCTGGGATGTCAGCTGAGATGTGACGAGGTTCTGGGGGGTCAGCTGAGACGTGACGAGGCTCTACACAATCAGTTGAGACGTGACATGGCTTTGGATGGTCAGACGGGACCTGGCGAGGTTCTGGCATGACGGCCGTGGCTTGGCAAGGCTCTATACTAGCAGCCATGTTGTGAAGAGGCTCTGTTAGGAGCGCAACTGTTTCTTGACTTGATTCAGGAAGGTCTGTCGTGACTTGACTTGACTCAGAAAAATCATCAATGACTTGACTCGACTTGTGAAGAACAGCTGTGACTTGACTTGGCTCAGGAAGATCAGTTGTGGCTTGACTTGGCTCAGGAACAACAGCAGTAACTTGACTTGGCTCATGAAGATCTGCTGTAACTTGGCTTGGCTCATGGAGATCAGCTGTGGTTTGGCTTAACATAGACAACCCAGCTGTAACTTGACTTGACTCAGGAACAACAGCTGTAGCGTGACTTGACTCAGAAACAACAGCTGTAACTTGGCTTGACTCTGGAACAACAGCTGTAATGTGGCTTAATTCAGGAACAATAGCTGTAACTTGACTTGATTCAGAAGTAACAGCTGTAACTTGACGTGGCTCAGGAAACACAGCTGTCAACTGACTTGGCACTGAAAGTGCAGCCTTGACTTGACTTGATTTGGCGAGACATGGCGAGATGAGATTTGGATGAGATGATTTTGGACTGATGAGGCTCAGGCATGGCAGCCATCTTGGCCGGGGACTCAGATGGGGCGGCCATCTTGTGAACAGGCTTGGGGATGGCGACCATCTTGTGGACTGGCTCTGGGATGGCGGCCATCTTGTGGACTGGCTCTGGGATGGCGACCATCTTGTGGACTGGCTCTGGGATGGTGGTCATCTTGTGAACTAACTTGGGGATGGCAGCCATGACAGGTGCAGACTCTGGAAGGGCAGCCATGACATGTGCAGTCTCTGGAAGGGCGGCCATGGCGTGAGCAGGCCCTGGAGCGGCAGGCATGGCGTGAGCAGGCTGTGGCTTGGCAGACGTGACGTGAGAGGGCTCTGGCCTAGTAGACTTGGCGAGTGCAGGCTGTGGCTTAGCAGATGTGACGTGAACAGGCTTTGGTTTGGTGGGTATAGTGTGAACTGGCTCTGGCTTGGTAGGCTTGGCATGAGAGGGCTCTGGTGTAGCAGACATGACATGAGCAGGTTGTGGTATGGGGGTTACTGCAGGATTGCGGGGTCCCTCATCCGCAATCTCAACAGTAAAAAGTGAGCCACTTAAGCGAAGTGCAAAGTCTATGTATTGTTCAAGTATCCAGTGAATTTTACCTCCAGGTAGGTAGGAATGAATGGGTTAATTTAATCCATGGCAAAAAATGTCCTTAAGCGTCACATCACTGAAGTCAAACAAATGGCTCACAAAAGTCAATTACATAATCCTCAATAGGCCGGTTACCTTGGCGGAGACGGAAGAGGCGTGATGCTGGATCCATGGTGATCTGTGTCCCAAAAACTGCTGGATCTGTGGGCGGCGAAGTATTCTGTAACGGGACTCGTAGGAAGCGTGAATAGATCTAAGTGTGAGCTTTATTGTACAGATCGTAGTCAAGACAGGCAAGGTCAATCTCCAACAAACAGTAACATCCAGGGCAAGACAAAAGCCTAATCCAATAAAACATGCAAAAGGTCAGAATCCAAGAGAGCAGTCCAAAAGTAACAAATAAACAAGGCAACGGAACAGGGCAAAAACTATGACTATGGAATAAAGCAAGAACCATGGAAATAACAAAACAAAATAAATAATTTAAAGTGAAACTGAAAGTATGGGCTCATGTATCACTCTCATTCAGCACAAATTCAAATGTTTCCATATTTGTAATGTATTTGAAGCTAAACCATTATTTATTAAATTAATTGAGCTTTATACATTTCAACATCGACAAAAAACAAACAAACAAACAAACAAAAAATGTGCCATGGTGGAGTGGACCGGTGCTCGCGCTGTACGGCACAAACTTACTTGTGTAACTTTTTATCTGTTAGGGTGATTATAAGTTTTATTTTAATAATGAACAGGCTGCCCTGTTTGCAATAAATAAGAGGCGCAGGCATGGTCAAATAGCTGAAACATAAAATGTTCATTTTTAGTTATACATTAGGGCATAATTTGAAATTGCAAAGTGTTAGCAGTTTGCAGATTCAAGAACATTAAAGATTATTACAATTTTTATATAGTGAAAACTGTTACGTTCTTATTTCAGAACCTGAAAGAAAAAAAAATATTTTTGCTAAGAATGAACCAAAATTAAAAACATTTCGCATCTCGTACTTCTGAACGTTAGAGCTTCCCAGGGCACTAGCCTGCCTCACAGACTAAAATCAGGGTGCCCAATCTGAAGATGGCACTAGAGGTGAGGGGGCACAGTGGCAGAGAATGCAATGTTCCCTGAATATCCAAATGACTGCAAATGTGACATTGATTTTATATAACAGTGTACATTCCACATTTTAAATGTAGCCTACATTTTAACACAATATTGTTAGTTATATTTTACAACGAAATAATAGTTCCAAAGAAAGCCACAACAGAAATGGTGTGCATCTCCAAGCAACAGCGAGTTTCGTTAGTGAATGAATCTGCAGCTTTGAACCATTCAGAGAGTCAGTGATTAATAACCCATTCATAACTACAACTATTTCCTTTGTTATTGAATGAATGGATGATGACGAATGACTGGCGATTTTAGTTTTGAATCTACAAGCATCACTTCATTTTGATATTTATTGCTTTATTTATTATATTAATACACTAAATGGAATGTTAAGAATATGACATGCATGACATACAATTAATAAGGCAAAAAAAAAACTTTGCTTCTATAACGGGTTTAAAAAAAAAAAAAAAAAAAAAAAAAAAAAAAAAACACCTGTAAATCAATTTAAGGGTACAAATATTGTAATGGAAAAGGTGGGGGTACTCAGAAGAATGTTAAATGTCCTAGGGCAGGGGCCTTCAACGTTTTTCAGGGTAAGGCGACAGAGACATGGAGCAGGGACCCCCGATACAAAATGTGTCAAGCAGGGCTACATATTAAGCATACAGCCTTTAATATTATTAGAAACCATATTATGATTAAGAATAAATTATATTGTTATATTGTGTGTATAAAACAGTAGATCAGAACAATGCCATTATTACTGTTGCACATGCATCACTGCCTGCATATTACATTTTATAGTTAAAATTGAGATGTATGCATCATAAAAAAAACAAGACGTTAAGATAATATATATATATATATATATATATATATATATATATATATATATATATATATATATATATATATATATATATATATATATATATATATATATAATACAATTCATTAATTGTTTGCGGTTGTTGTATATTATTTTTATGGATTTGCAGAGTCATACATTTTAATTTTACTTGTCAGATTGGCAAGTACCTAAACTTTAGCTATAAGTTTATTAAAAATTCACATTTTAATTTTACCAGATAGACAAATAAATATTTACTTTAACTTTAGCTGTAAGCTTACTAAAACTTTAAGCATTTGCATTCAAAACTAAAGCATTTTATTTTTTTTACTGTGAGATAGAGCAGCGGCTCCTTGACAAAAATAGAAATGTACAGTGAGACATTTAACATTATTTACAGGGCATTACTTTTACAAATAATTGGAATGGAATTAAAAACATGTTGAAACGAATATTTTTTTAGTAATCTCATTAGTCTGCATTTAGATGCGTGCAAACATGCTATCTTTTTTCTCGTGCTAGTATTACTATATTGCACCTTCAGAGTGAATCATGCATTTAGATGTCACTTTCAAAATTCTGAAGCATGAAATTTCAATAGGGTCTAGCTGCAGACATGCACCTGCACTCTCAGATGCCTGCACTCTCAGACACCTGCACTTGCGCAAGTCATTTGCAGTCCGTGTTATTTTTTACTTTATTTTATATATTTATTATTTTTTTAATCAAATCTCTCAACATTTCACAACAGCAGCCAGGTGGTGAAGACAAGACAAAAGAAACTAAATTACAATGTCACTCGCAATCACCACCTGCACTCTCAGCTACCTGCGACATCACTTGCAATCCACACAAATCGTGCGTGTTGCCAGTGGAGACAAGAAGCTGTGGTGGTTAAATGATTAAAACTAATTTAGCATAACATACAGGGTCCGGCAAGTCATCTGTAGGAGATAAAAACAAGACCCGCAAATCCGTGGCCACAGAACAGCAGAATATGAACGAATATGAATATGAAGCAGAATATGAACGAGAGAATATGAAGTCTCTCGTTAAGCGTTTTCCTCCCGTAGACAACCATTAAGACTTAATATGGCTTAATGTATTAAGATGCAATTAAAAGATCAAATTCAATATACAGTTTATAACGTATATGTAGGCTATATAGTGTTTTCCTTCGCAAAACGTGGCATAATGTGGCATAACGATGATAAAGACTAAACTCAATATGCTCTTATTCATTATTAAAACAACTACACACAAGCAGGTGAGCCCAGAATAAAACGCAATGCTGCGTATATTCGCGTTTTCCCATAAAGAATAATCTCTACAGCTGTTTTATATCATTGTCTTTTGTTTATATTGATTTTCTATGTCTATTTAACGCATTACGTTCTGGGCACATCTGCTTGCCTATGCAGAGTTGGTCCTTTTTATATCATGCCTTTCTTATGGCGTGTTCATATCTGCTGGTATATCGTTTGACAACAGTAAGGTTTATATTGAATTTGGTCTTTATCATCTTAATCTGTTTTGCCACATTAAGCGTTTGCTGGGCAAGTGAAAGTCTGCGCATTGTGTTCATGGCTGTCACGATAACAGAGGGATGAGACCAGAGGCAGATATCAGGTGCAAACCAAACAGTTGTTTTTTTGACAATGTTGCAGAAATGGAGTGCATAAATGGTTAGAGCAGTTGTAAGGCTTATCTGTAAGTCCGTAGTTGAATAGTGATGGTGTAAAAGTCCAAGTAGTAAACACAGCACTGAGTCCAGGTAGTAGCGATGGAAATCCGGGGAGAAGAGCAAGGAGAGGTCTGGAGCTTACATGAGGTTGTGGACGGTAGACCAGACGGTGAAGTACTGATTGCCAGGGCCTTATATAGGGTGGGGATGAGTGGGGACAGGTGAGGGCAATCAGTACTCTGGTGAGTGAGAGCGGGTGTGCTGTGACGTAGGCAGTGAGGGTGGCTGAAGTGAATGCCTGACATTACCCCCTCCTCCAGGGGCGGCTCCTGACGCCCTAACACGAGAGAGCGACCTCGACTGCGAGGGGCAGGACGATCCGGGTGGCTTAGGTGGAAGTCCAGCAGAACAGCAGGATCGAGGATGTCGTCTCTGGCCACCCAGGATTCTCCGGTTCCTCCGGTCCATACCCCTCCCAGTCAACGAGGTATTTCAGACGACCTCCTCAACGTTGTGAGTCCAGAATCTCATGGACCAGGTAGATGGATGGCTGGTCCAGGACTTCGGGAGGAGGGGGTTCAGCTCCAGCTCCGGTGGTGTCTGTGGCAGAGGGAGAGAAGGGTTTAGGGAGTGACACGTGAAAGGTGGGGTGAATGCGGTACCTGGGTGGGAGCTGGAGCTGGAATGTCACATCGTTGATCTGTCTCAGGATTTTAAAGGGACCAATGTAGCGGGGACTCAGCTTACGGCAGGGTAACCAAAGACGCAGGTCCCGGGTGGACAGCCAAACTAGGTCCCCGAGGTGGTATTGGGGAGCATCCCTTCTTCTGGCGTCTGCAAACCTCTTATGACGTCGGATGGCTCATTGAAGATGGTGATGAGCTGAGTCCCACACTCTCTCGCTCACTCAGAACCAGTGGTCAGCAGCTGGAACATTAAAGGGTTCCTCCGTCCAGGGAAACAGCAGAGGCTGATAACCGAGTATGCATTGGAAAGGTGTTAAGCCGGTGGTGTCTTGGCGAAGGGAGTTCTGTGCATACTCGGCCCATGGGAGGAACCTGCTCCAGATGTGTTGGTCCTCTTGACAGTATGACCGGAGGTAACGTCTGAGCTCTTGGATCTTTCTCTCAGTCTGGCCATTAGTCTGTGGATGATAACCATAAGAAAGGTTAACAGAGATGCAGAGGAGTTTGAAAAAGGCTTTCCATACATGAGAGATGAATTGAGGACCCCCGGTCCGAGACAATCTCTTCAGGCAACCCGTAGTTGCGAAAGATGTGTTGGAATAGATGTTCAGCAGTTTCCAGGGCTGTGGGAAGTCCCTTTAACGGATTGAACTTGCAGGATTTGGAGAATCTGTCCACAGCGACTAGAATGCAGGTGTTACCTTCAGAGTTGGGTAGGTCGGTGACAAAGTTGACTCCAATATGGGACCAGGGCTTCTGTGGAATGGGAAGTGGTACCAGCTTTTCTGTAGGCAGATGACGAGGAGTATTAGACATGGCACAGACTGAGCAACTCAGGACGTACCTGGTGACATCGCGGTGCATACTGGGCCACCAGTAACGAGCTTGAAGGAGCGAGAGGGTCCGTCTGCTGCCTGGATGTCCAGAGCCCGGAGACTCATGTACGGTGCCCAGAAGGTGTAGACGTTGGGAGCTGGGTACACAGATCCTTCCGTCTGGGCACCCTGGCGAAGCAGGCTCCTGGAGGGTGGCGTGACGGATATCGTCTTCCAAGTCCCAAATAATTGGACTGACGATCAAGTCAGGTGGTAAGATGGGCTCAGGTTTAGCTGGAGAGTCGGCCAAGAACTGACGAGAGAGGGCATCTGCTTTGGTGTACTTGGTGCCCGGCCGGTAGGTGATCTTGAAGTTAAACCTCGTAAAAAAGAGTGCCCATCATGCTTGTCTGGGGTTTAGGCATTTGGCCTCAATGAGATACTGCAGGTTCTTGTGGTCAGTTATGATGGTGAATTGGTGAGCCGAACCCTCCAGCCAGTGACGCCACTCCTCCAGGGCTAACTTGATGGCTAAGAGTTCACAATTTCCCACATCGTAATTCTGCTCCACCATTGTGAGTTTGCGGGAGAAGTAAGCACAGGGATGGAGGAGGGGAGGATCGCCGACCGCTTGAGAAAGCACTGCTCCTACTCCAGAGGTGGAAGCATCTACCTCAACCGTAAACGGGAGGGGTCCAGGTCTGGATGGCGTAATAGAGGAGCGGTGCAGAAGATGGTCGAGTCATTGGAAGGCTTCGTGGGCGTGGGGTTCCAGTCCAGATGTTTAGGTTTACCCCGCAGGAGGGAGGTCAGTGGGGCAGTGATCATACTGTAACCGTTGATGAATCTGCGATACAAGTTGGAGAATCCCAGGAACCGTTGTAACTCCTTTATTGTAGAGGGTGTGGGCCAATCTTGGATGGCTTGAACCTTCCCCTGGTCCATTTGAACTCCTTCTGTACTGATGACATACCCCAGAAACTGAACAGAGGATTGATGGAACTCACATTTCTCCAATTTCAAGAAGAGACGGTGTTCATGGAGCTTCTCTAGGACCTGCTGGACGTGCTGGCGATGGTCGGCCATGTTCCTGGAGTATATAGGGATGTCGTCAATGTACACCACGACAAACCGATGGAGGAACTCCCGGAACACCTCATTTATAAATGTTTGGAAGACAGAGGGACTGATGGAGAGGCCGTACGGCATAACGCGGTACTCGTAGTGCCCGGTAGGTGTAATGAATGCCGTCTTCCACTCGTCTCCCGCCCAAATACGAATGAGGTTGTAAGCACTCCGCAGGTCCAACTTGGAGAACACTCGAGCTCCTCGTAGTTCCTCCAGTGCGGCTGGGACCAGGGGAACTGGATACAGCTGCTGAATGATCTGTGAATTGAGTTGGCAATAGTCGATGCAGTGACCAAGACCTCCATCCTTCTTGTCCACTAAGAAGAAACTCTAAGCGGCCGGCGGGATGGGTGGTTGGATGAAACCTTGTTGTAGGGCCTCCTTGATGTACTCCTCCATCGCCTGGCACTCCGGGATGGACTAGGGGTGAATCCTTTTCTTTGGGTAGTTGCGCTCCAGGCAGCAGCTCGATGGCACAGTCCCATGGCCGATGAGGTGGTAGCTGTGTGGCTGCCTGCTTGCTGAACACATCCTGGAACACCATGTACTCTGCTGGTATTTCAGGAGTGACTTCCGGTTCAGGACTTTTAATCTTAGTGGACGCTAAAGGTATGGAGATGGATTGTGGATGAGAAAGTTCAGACAGACATTGTTCATGACACTGTTTACCCCATTGGAGGACATCACAGGGGTCCCAGCAGAGTACGGGGATGTGTATGGAGGTGGAGCCATGGGCATCCCAAGATGAGGCCGATGGTGGAATCCTCCAGTACCAGAAACTGCAACTGCTCCTTGTGAAAGAGTCCGACTTGCAGCGTGATGATTGGTGATGAGTACTGCACCTTACCACGCCCCAGTGGTTTTCCCTGTATCATCTTTACTGCATATTCATGGTTACGTCGTTGTCGTGTAAGTTGGAATTTTTCTAAACACTCTTGGGATATGAAGTTACCAGAGGAATCTGAATCGATCAGAGCAGAGACGGAGAGAGAATTTCTTGAGGAATGGAAAGTGACAGGTATTAAGGATAAACTGGAAACTTCAACTTCAGATAGAATGGTGCTCACCACGGGGCGTGGGGGCTTGACTGGACAGTTTCGGATGAAGTGGCCGTTGTTGCTGAAGTACAGACACAATCCAGATGTGAGGCATATATTTCTTTCCGTGCGAGAAAGCCGTGAGTAGTCGATTTGCATGGGCTCTGGTACTGGTTGGCAGGCAACCACTGACACGCGCTGAGGTGGCTGGCAGGCGGCTAAGCGTTGTGAAATTCTGGTGGTTCATTGTAGAAAAGACTCCAACCCGATGGTGTCGTCATACAGGGCCATGGCGACGCGTATATCTGGGTGGAGCCCCTGGCGGTAGGCACTGAGTACTGCCACCTCGTTCCAACCGCTAGCCGCCGCCAGCGTGCGGAAGTGAATGGTGTACTCCTGTACCGAAGAAGTCCCTTGGCGTAGACGAAACAGCTGATCGGAAGTGGTTAGTGAGCCGGCGGCAGTACTGAAAACCTCAGAAAATTGACTGGTGAACTGTTCATAGGAATTGATAACATTATTGTTAGCACTCCAAATTGCTTTTGCCCACTTAAGAGCCTTACCGAAGAGGAGGGAGATGAGAAAAGTGACTTTGGAGCTCTCAGTGGGAAACGTTGTGGTTGCATCTGGATATATAGATCAACTTGGAGAAGAAAACTGCTACACTCAGCCGCGTCCCCCGAGTATGTTACTGGCATCGCCATGGGACTTCCTGAGACAGATGGTGGTGTCGGTGCAGGTAACAGCGATGCCTTGAGGGCATTCACCAAATCCGTGAAAGGGTCTGAAGCAGTGGGTGTTTCAGTGCTCATTGTTGTGGGTCTGGTCTTCTGTCATGATAAGAGAGGGATGAGACCAGAGGCAGATATCAGGTGCAAACCAAACAGTTGTTTTATTGACAATGTTGCAGAAATGGAGTGCATAAATAGTTAGAGCAGTTGTAAGGCTTATCTGTACGTCCGTTGTTGAATAGTGATGGTGTAAAAGTCCAAGCAGTAAACACAGCACTGAGTCCAGGTTGTAGCGATGGAGTCTGGGGAGAAGAGCAAGGAGAGGTCTGGAGCTAACATGAGGTTGTGGACGGTAGACCAGACGGTGAAGTACTGATTGCCAGGGCCTTATATAGGGTGGGGCTGAGTGGAGTGTGCTGTGACGTAGGCAGTGAGGGTGGCTGAGGTGAATGCCTGACAATGGCCATATGCTTGCCTTAAAGTACATTAAATTAATAAACTATATTACAAATTTGATCGTTTAATGGCACTTAATGTATCTTAATACATTAAGCCATATCAAGTGTTAATGGTTTTCTACAGGAGGAAAAAGCTTAACGAGAGACTTTGCGCACTGCGTTCATATTCTGCTGTTCTGTGGCCACGGATTTGCGGGTCTTGTTTTTATTTCCTACAGATGACTTGCAGGACCCTGTACATTATGCTATTACATTAGTTTTAATCGTTTAACGACCACAGCGTCTTGTCTCTATTGGCAACACGCACCATTTGTGTGGATTGCAACTGATGTTGCAGGTAGCAGAGAGTGCAAGTGGCGATTGCGAGTGGCATTGTAATTTAGTTTATTTTTTCTTGTCTTCACCACCTGGCTACTGTTGTAAAATGTTGAGAGATTCAATTAAAAAAAAAAATAAATAAATAAAGTAAAAATAAACCGACTGCAAGTGACGTCACTTCCGGAAGTGCAAGCGTCTGAGAGTGCAGGTGCATGTCTGCAGCCAGACCATTCTCTGAAATTTGGCCATCAGACCTCTTCGCAGCATGAAAAACAATACTTTTATTCAACGGATTATCGCTAGTCTCGAAAGTGCGAAAGACCGCTTTACATGCTTTACAATCACTAAAATGCTGTAACTCATCTCAGTTCGCGATTTTGGTCACACAAAAAAAAGTGTTATACATCATTAGAAACCATTAAGTGTATACTTTTATTTGAGCACACTTACAATAAAAACTGAACTGTGTGCTGCTTTAAATTAAAGAAAATAAACAGGGTGCTTTCTCAGTCTTCACTGTCTCCGCGAACGGCTTTTAGAAATGCGTCAATAAAATGAACCTAAACGCAGTGAATACTCGACACACCGACAGGAGAGATATATCTATAGAAAGCTTGATATCTCTACTTTTAAATAAATCAAGTCTTATCAAAAACAAATATTCTGTGCTAAAGTAATCCGTGTGAAACCAATGTGATGCCTAGTTTTTCCCTCAGAGCTAATTATTTTTAATGTGATCACGCCCACGAGCTGCTTTTGCTTTTGATATGATAAATAGCCACGTGCGTGGCGCCGTGTGTTAGTGCCCACATCATCGTAAACAAAGCTTGACAATTCATCAAGGTCATCTCAGCTACTGTTCGTTTCTGAAAGAAGATGCACTGAGAGGAATAGCAGAATTTACCTTCAGAAAAAAGACGACGCGCTGAGAGGAATGACACAGAATTCACCTCAGATCAAGAACACAACGCGACGCGGCTGATCCGGAGGAAGAGATCCGTCTGATGAGTAAGTGATGTTTCTTTAATTAACGTGTTATTTTGACATAAGCTTGAACACATTTACTAGCACATTTACATTTTGAAAATGATATGTAGTTCATTGTATCTAAATTTCTTACGATGCGACCAAGTTTTCATGTTCTATATAATATAAAACAAAATACGATACAAAATTATTATGAGTGTACACTGTAACACGATGAAAGCTACGAGTCTAAGTATGTCTAGATCATGTTTATTATTAATACGCTGTTCCCAAATAGAGTGTTATAATGTGCTAAATGATAATTTGTTTCTCAGATATAACATGTCCTTTTTACATAGTACAAAGTATGCGTGAATCTGTGACTACAAGATCATTATATACAGATTCTAATGATATTAACATGCTCAGAGATGTTTTTTTGTTTTTTAGTGATTTGATACCTGCACCACAGATGAATCTTGCTGATTTTTACTGGAGTCCCTTCGAACAGTTTCCTTCTGAGAGTGCTGTACCAACATCAGATGTTATTTTTCACAGATTTTCTATGGTAAAATAAGCTCTGTGACTATGTTTTTTTTTCTTTTTATCTTGAATCCATGGAAAGCAGCAGCAAACACTTAAATATCAGGTATGGTTTACTAGTTTGACTTGCTGAAAAGGAATGACACAAGTTCTGTTCACATCTCTGTGGTTAGGTCAGTGAGTACAATAATAATCTTTGACCTTCATTATGTATGTTTTGACTATATTGTGTTGTAAATAAAATACAAATGACCAAAAACCCCCCATTATCTTACTTTCCTCTCATTCTTTGTTACCTGCCTCATAGTGGCAGTCTCATTGGTGGGCCATTATGGAGAGCTCTTTGTCTCTCAGGTGTGAATTGCTAAATAAACATGTCTTAGAAAATTTACATCAATATATTGTTTTCTCTGAACGAGTGAACAAGACGATTTTCACATAATTTTGTAGAAAAAATTTTGTTTTTCACTAACCATGCATAAACGTTGTTTTCTCAAAAACACAAACATGTACATTCATGTCGCTTACATATTATTGTAGCCCAATTTGTGCTTATTACAAAGTAATCAGACTTTAGCCATTTGTATGTTTTTAAAATACTGAAAAAAAGCACAAATGTCAGGGCATGTCAAAACTTCTTCAGAGTCCCAAAACACCCTCAGACCCCAGGGGGTTAATGAGGCGTTAATGACTAATGATTAATCATTAATGAATGATTTTGATCTCAAGTATCAAAATTTTGTAGCGAATGTCAAGACGTTTTTATATACTCCATGGTATCGAGGCAATTCGGTCTGTGTTTAAAAAGAATCAAGCCTGATACCCAGCCCTAGTACTGAGTGGTTGCCAAAGTGTTGCTAGGTGATTATGTCGTCACCACTAGGGTATTCTGCATGGTTGCTAAGGTGTTATGTAGTTGCTAAGGTGTTATGGGTGATTGTTAGCCAGTTGTTAGACTGTTCTGGATGGTTGCAAGAGTGATAATATGGTTTTGTGGTGGTTGCTAGGGTATTGCTATGCAGTTGCTAGAGTGTTTCTATGGGGTTGCTGGAGGGTTCTAAGTGGTTGCTATGATGTTTCTGGGTGGTTGCAAGGGTGTTGCCATACAATTGCTAGGGTATTTGTGGTGGCTGCTAATGTGTTGTTATGCAGTTGCTAGGATATTCTGGGTGGTTGTTAGGGTGTTCTGAGTGGTTGTGAAGAGGCTGCTTTGAGCATTCAGGGTGGTTGATATTCAGTTGCTAAGGTTTCATAGGTAGTTGCTATGCAGTTTCTAGGGTTTTCTAGGTAGTTGCTATGGTGTTCCAGATGTTGCTATGCAGTCAATAAGGCATTCTGAATGGTTCCCACATAGTTGCTAAGGAGTTACAATGTTGCACAATATGTTACATTGATACAATGACTTATCACAATGCTAGCATGTTTTAGGATGTTGCTATAATGTTAAATATTGTTAACATGTTTTTACAAGCATTGTATAAATATTAAAATTTTGCTGATTACGTTTAAAGCCCTGAAGCGTTACAGTCCTTCACATTCTCTGTGGCCTCAAATCTTTTAAATGATGTCACCAATTATGTCAGTTGTAACCAGGAACATACCACCGAATGTACTTGATTCTTATATTGTCAGTCTGTCAGTCTCATTCTTATCCCAAAGTTACCGTAGTCAAAAAGATTCAGCCCATATTTGGACCAGATGGTGACCTGCACCCAAGAACAACCACAACATAGACTGTAAACAAAATCCTCATTAACTAGACAAGTCCTCTGCACCGATCCTTAGGGCCCAGCTAGAACTGCAACACAGTTTTTAACAAGAAGCATGATCATCAGGCTTACGGCCATTGATAAGTCAGTCATCTACTACTGGCCAAACAGCAACTCCACCTTCATGTTCAAATCTGACTTGTGATGCAGCCTTGAACCACATCTTGCTCATTTAGGCAGGAGGTGAACTGGCCCACTGAGCCTGATTTCTGGTAAGGATGAGGTATAGACAAGTTAAAATTAATATTGCTCTTTGCAGCACAATATTTGACCAGATGAATAAAAATGAATGTTATTTTTGTCAGTTACGGCACATTATCTCTAGCATTCTGTCCACTTCACAATGAGCGCAGAGATTAAATAGTGTGGTAAGATCACATTTATTTGAATGAATTATAGCATTTATTTCAAAATTGATCGACCAATTGAGAGAGAGAGAGAGAGAGAGAGAGAGAGAGAGAGAGAGAGAGGGAGGGAGATGACAGTTGTGTGTGCCTTACCTGCCTGCTGCGGCAATCTGTGATCTCTCTCTCTCTCTCTCAGAATCCAGTATTCAGACAGACCATGGAATAAGTTGTTTTAATAGATACTTTTCAGTAACATAATAAAATTAGCATCACTGACACTGTTAGATGAAAACAAAACTTTCACTGACGTGAAAACAGGTAACTTTTTTTTTTTTAAGGAATAATTTAACTGTTCGAAAAATCATTTTTGATAATAAATTAATGGACTGGAGTCAGAGAGAGGGAGAGAGAGAGAGAGAGAGAGAGAGAGGGATTACATGAGTGAATTCTCTTGAGGGTTCAGCAGCGTCTTTACTAAAGACTGTAGGTTTAACTGCTTCAAAAACAGAGGCACTGTCAACTTACTACTTGGAAATGCAATGTAGATTTTCAGATACTAAATTATTTTATTGATAAAGTCAAGGGCCAGCAATGACATTTCTGTGCATATTAATTAATACACAGAGCCGTAAATCACTGACAAGCTATGCAAAATCGCGTTCATAATCGAATGCGATTCATCTGCGTTTATGAACGCAATATTGCGTAGCTTGTCAGTGATCTATGGCTCTGTGTATTAAATGCCACTCCAGCTGAACGCACGTGATGGAGATTTACTACTAATCACAGAACCGGCTTTACTGACGAGGTGCACATGACAGTCACGTGCGATTTATCGTACAGCCCTAGTATACTATATAGAATTTCCTATCGGTGCATTATTTGAGCGGACTCTAGGGGTGGGCGATACTACAAATTTTGGTATCTATCTGATACTAAGTAAATACAGGGCCAGTATCACCGATACTGATACCGATGCCTTTTCCTTTCAGAAACACACATTTTAACGACCAATTACACTTTGAAAATTAACAATAACTAATGTTGATATAAATATTATTACATTCATATATATAAAAAAAAAAAAAAAAAAAAAAAAAAAGAAACAACATGGCTTAATGCAATAATATTAAAAGTAATATTAAAAGGATAAACTTAGTATACTGATGATGCAAACTATATGCAAGCAAGCAGCCCTGGATATGAATGCAAAGTGCATGCATGTTAAGTGTTTTCCTCTGATAGAAAACCATTATAAAGAAAGCGTTTAATGTGGCTTAATGGTTGAAGACAGTGATACTGTATAAAAAGGCCAAATTGGGTTAACTGAATGGGTCTGGCTAATTTTAATGTACTGTCTTAATTATAAAAATCGTTTGTGGACAGCACAAACAATTTTACTGTTTTGCACTTCTCTAATTTTTCTCATGATTTCCCTGCCTAATGAAGCGGAAGCCTCACACATTCGTAGAAAAAAAGCTTACTTTTGCATTGAAAAATAAGGTGGATAAGTTGTTACCACAGTAGGAGATTTCTACCGATCCATCTCTCGCTGTAGCCAAAAGTATCCACTTGCACTTGGAGCTGCTGAGTCATGTGATGGCATGTAGGGCTGCACGATAAATCGAAATGAAATCGTAATCGCGATTAGGCAGAAGCTGCAATTGTCATGCGTATCTTTCAGTGAAGTACGATTCTGTGATCAGAAGTAAATCTTCATCCGAAGGCCAGAGGGCGCTCTCGCACGGAAACGCCAAATACGCCTGAATAAGACACCCATGAAATCACGATCGCTGCAGCTGAATAAACAGAAGATTTAACTGTATTCATTATTAATTCAACGTGACTAATAAACACATCACTACAACAATATATGGTTTATATGAGTTCTTATTTTTATAAATTTTCATTATAATAAAGTATATTTATAATAAAACGCCTTTATCACTGCTTAGAATACTATGAAATATGTTGTGTGCCTTATTCTGTGTAAGAAGCCACATCACCTGACTATTTCAAAGGATTTATTTCAAACACTCGACTGACGTTATGAAGTGAGTGGAGTAAAAACATGTTATTAAATGTGGTATTTTCACATGCTTTCAGATATACTACCTACACAGAGCCGTAGTTCACTGTGAAGCTACGCAAACAGCTATCATTATCGCGAACGATTTCTTTTGATTTAATAATCGCACAATAATATCGTCTAGGATTTTTTCGCGCAAACCTATCAGTGAACTACGGCTCTGTGTAGTAATTGCTGCTCCATCTGAAAGCAGGTGATGGAGATTGAATGCTGAATACAGAACTGGCTTTATTGACAAAATGCGCATGGAAATCGTGTTCGATTAATCATGCAGCCCTAATGGCATGACAACAAAACAGCATAGCAGGGGAGGAGCAGCAATGTTTGCATACGAGACGTGAAAAGAGCGGCATATACACACACAGACATGTCTACTCTATGTTGAATGCATTATGTAATGTATTAAGTGTAGAGGACAGAAAACTAACCTAAAATATCAATCTCATCAGGCTAGTATCAATCTGATACCAATACCAAAGTGGGTATTGATACTAGGATCGATTCACCCACCCCTAGCAGACTAGGGATGCTGAACACTGCCGGGCGGTGCAGTGCGGTGCGTCATATATAGGCCTGTATATTATATATATATTTTCTGCCATTTTTTTTTTTTTTTTTTTTTTTGGCCAAAAAACGGAAAATGCCATTTTCAGCCAATAATTTTCGGTGGCCGAAAGTTCAGTGCATCCCTAATTTATATGGCACATAAGAGATACATGATTATGTTCCTCAGGCTATACAGTATGTTCTAATCACTCAAGGATTCAATTATCATATGGTCTTGAATAACTAAGCTGCACTGAACATCTACTTCTCTGATAATGTTCCAACTGATCTCATTACAGTTCTCATCAGGTGACTCATTCTACGTTCTTCTATCTTCTATTCAACTTCTATTAAAATGCACTTTTTTACCCTTGGCAAGGTTAGGGTTAAGGAAAACAAGTCCTGACCTTTTAAATTTTTTACTTGAGTTTGACGTCATAAAATAAGTTAATATTATAAAAATGATATAGGTTCCAACAGAAAAGGCTTTCCTTACCAGCCAAAGCAAAACATGACGAATGAAGCTCCAATGATGGTAGCAACAGCATGCCGAACCTCAGGGGTGGTACACTGTGGATTAAGACAGAGGCGAAACCAAAATGCAGCTGCTAGTCCAAAAACCTGGCAGGCAATGAAATTTACCTAAAGTGAGAAACAGAGGTCAAAATGATTCATATGTAATAAAAAACATGTTTTACCCAGTTTTGTTTTTCGTTATACATGCTGACCTTAGGGTCTATTTTCAGTAAGCATATTTTTTCCCCTACAGTTTCTTGCGAAAGTATCCCCCCCCCCACACACACACACATTTTTTCCACATTTCACATTTACATTTATCCACACCCTTTTCAGTGACACTTAAAATTTAGCTCAGGAGAAAACTAATTTCAGTTTCTTATTTCTGAAATTCAATTTGGGGAAAAGAACTGCGATAAAAGAGGTGACCAAGAACTCTGGTTGAAGCATCGTGGTTAAATGCGTTTTTTTTGTTTGTTTGTTTGTTTGTTTGCTTGTTAGAAGCAGGATAGAGCAAAATACAGAGAAATGCTTTGTGAAAACCTGGTCAAGAGCATTCAGAATAGGCCAGAGTTTCACCTTCCCAAAAGACAATTCAACAAGTATGTATACGTGCAAATTTATGCATGGAACCTTCGTCTAAACATAAAAAAAAAAAAAAAACGAAGAAAAAGAAAGATTCACTGAAAACTTGCATACTAAATTTACCCGAAATGTACAAAAAAATAAATTAAAAAATAAATAAATACATACATGCATACATACATACATATATAAATAAATATGTATGTATGTATACATATTTTGTATATATATATATATATATATATGAAGAGTTCAGATGCAAAAACAGATAAATCCATCTGACGTCTTCCTTTAAAAAATGCATTTTTATCAGGCTCAGATGTATAGGTTTCTATGTAAGTACCGGTACTTCTGATTGGGCTGAAGCTGGTATTTTAGCGAGTTTGAAGAAAAAGTATTTGATGGACGTATAATATGCGTCAAGAGCATTCACTCAGTATCATTATCTCATTTTTGACCGAGATGGCTTTTATCTGTCTATATGAAGAGTTTGGTTCCAAAACGCTATAAATCCATTTTGATTAATTTGAGTAAAAATGTGTTTTCTTTACCAAGAAAGTGGCAAGATGAAAACCACTATTTTCTGTTTTAAACTTTCACATAGCATCTTTAGGTTATAATAACATTAAAAATTCAAATCCAGATTTTGATTTTTCAAAGATTTATTATAAAAACGGATTTTTCTTTTTTCCGAAATGCAATAAATCCATTAGGGGTCTATGCTTACTTTTCTTTTTAGAGAAAGTATAAGTGATGGAAGAAGATGGCATAAGTGCAATCAAATTCATAAACTCTTGTTGAGATTAATGTTTTAAATATACAATTTTGAACATAGAAATATTAAATGATTTTAATAACTAAAAAGAAGATAAAAATGAAATACTACCAGTAGGTGACGGTAAGTCACTGATTTAATTTCTGAATCATATCATTCATTTGATTCGTTCGAACGGCTGATTAATTCAGGAATAAAGCAAGTGACTCTTTTTATGAATGGGTAATTGATTCATTGACTCAGTAGAAAATGCACGTTCATTCGTAAACGAAACACCACTGTGTTTGAATGGAGATGCGCAGGGGCTCATTTGTGACTTTGTTTCAAACTATTTTTGAAGATGAGATGAGCAAAATCAGGCAATAGTGTTATAGTCAGACAATGCGGGTCACTTAATATTAATTTCTTGATTATTTAAATGTTGTATTAAATCAATATCTCATTTACAAACTCCCTTAAAAATCATTAAAAGCTGTCACTCATTTTAGTTCATCGCAATCTCACAAAATTCTAATCAAGGAAACTCTCTGCACTGCACAATGAATCTCTTATTTACACTCTCTCTGCACTTTGTTTATGAAAGGATTCGTCAGATAGGTCTGTGATACATTACTCAAAAATGTATCACAAAACGCTGAAAACTATGGATGCGGGGTGTATTCAAAGCGCTGCTTTTACTGTTTACAATGCGTGAAATGCTGCGCTGTTATTGGCTGAGCGGATGTATCGCATTTTGCAGAAAAGGGAGACTGGCGTTTGTCGCGTTTGGAAAAAAAAGGGAGAAAACATGACAGAATAACACGGCGGATATTGCATTTTGCGTAAAATTAAAAACTGCCTCATCAAAACCGACCAGATACAATGATTTTGGCAGGAACTCAATTTTGTAAAAAATGGCGTTTATCGCGTTTTGGAACCAAACTCTTCATATATATATATATTATATGTTTGGTGTCAATATGTCAAAGCTTTACAGAGATACAGCCTCAGAGTCATTTTGGCATCAAGCCTAAAATTTGTGGTGGCACTGTACGAAAACGGTTTTGTCTAGACACGAAATCCATAACTTTGTGTCAGGACAATCTGAAAATGATTTGAGTCAAATTTGGTGAAAATTGGATCAACGATCTAGGAGGAGTTCGAACAAGTAGGTTTTGTACATTAATTAAAATGATGGAAAGGACGTTCGGCCAACTATGGTATAATTGGTATGTTTGTTGTTGGCATGATCCAAGGAATGTTTTAGTTTCATTACAACAGGCTAATGCAATCATAAGTTATTAGCATTTTTGGAAATTTCATTATTGTTTAATGAATGGTGTATTACTTCTGACCAATAGGTGGCGCTGTTACCAAATTGATGTTGCACAGTCAGTGTGAGGTGACAATGCCACATACAAATTTTGGTGCAAATATGTCAAAGCTTTGCGGAGATACAGTCTCAGATGCAGTTTGGCATCCTTCCAGCAAATTCATTGATGCGCTAAACGAAAACCGTTTCCTACTGTGCATCAACACGAAATCCATGACTTTTTGTCAGCACGGTCTGAAGATGATGCAAGTCAAATTTGGTGAAAATCAGACGAACAGTTTAGGAGGAGTTTGAAAAAGTAGGTTTTCAACATTAATCAAAATGGCAGACAGGATGTTTGGCCAGTTTTGGCATAATGGGTATCAATGTTCTCGGCCTGACCCAAGGAATCTATTGAGATCACTTTCATTACAATAGGTAAACAGAAGTTATTAGCATTTTTGTAAATTTCTTTATAACTTTTGGCCACAAGGTGGCGCTGCCACCTAACTTTTTAAGTACTGTCAGGGCATGGTGCCGAAGACACATACCGAGTTTCGTAACGATACGTCAATGCGTTCATAAAATATAGCAACATTCAATATGGCCGAAACCCAAAAAGGCTGACATGGGAAAATTGGGTATGGTTGGACTCAGCATGATGCACCGAATCTGAAGAGAGTTTTGTGATTTTTGGCCAAACCATTCAGAAGGTATAAGCAAAAAGAGCTATTTTCCATATCTCCTGACCACTAAGCGGCACTGCGCCCGAAACACTGCAGGTAGCCTCAGGTCATGCTTGTTATTACACACACCAAGTTTGGTCTCAATACGCCAAACCGTTGTGGAGATATAGCCTCACATCCATTTTTGCGTGCTTTTCGTAGAATTCATTTACACGTTATTCGAGAACAGTTTGACTAATCAACTTGAATTCCTTAACTTTTTGCCAGCATGGTCTGAAGATGATCTCAGCCAATTTTGGAGGAAAATCAGACAAACCGTCTAGGACGAGTTCGAAAAAGTAGGTTTTACGAACAAAAAATGATATAAAAAATACTAAACCTCACGATTTTTTAATTTTCCTTCTGTGCCTTTCGGTTCAAAAGTTATTAGCATAAAATGATTGAAACTTTGAGTTAGAGACTCCAAATTTGCTGTGGTTAATGATGAGACTGTCCTCTATCAGTGTGCCAAATTTCACAACTTTCCCGCAAGTGGTTCTATGGGCTGCCATAGACTTCCAGAGCGGAAGAAAAAGAACGCTAACGGATACAATAGGTGCCATCGCACTTTCAGTGCTTGGCCCCTAATAAAAAGAGCGATTGCAAACAACAAATTGAGCAGACAACACAGAGACAGACGACATGCCATAGACCGGTGTGATCGTACACGTGAAAGGGTTTAAAAAACACTTGCATTATAAGTGCAGCGATCTACACTGTATAATAAATAAATCTCTTATCACACACTGCACACGTCTGCGGCACGTTTCGGCTCCAACGTGGCAACCGAAGTAGATCGCGGCTTCAGCATGTGTTTTGACCCCCTGTATCGCACACGTCTGAGGCGCATTACTGCTCTGAAGCGGCCACTCTAGTCAATGCTTGTGTTTATACCTGCTGCACTAGGGATGCGCTGATCCGACACTCATATCAGGTATCGGCTCCGATACTGCCATTCTTTGTTGGATCGGGTATCGGTCAGAGAGGGCCGGTCCAAATCCGATATTGTGCGTATTATTCTATGCTACCATCAAGCCGCATAAAAGCATTATAAAGCACAATAACGTTTTTGTCCACTATATTCAAAGTCTTCTGAAGCCACACCATTGCTTAATGTGAGGTGAATATTTAAGTCCTTAAATTGAAGTTAATACAATTAACACAAACTCTTCTCTACGTTGTATGAAGAGTATTTATATGCCAACTTACACGTTCAAGCTATTTAAACCGACAAGAAAAAGAAATGAAATAGAACTCAATTTGTTATACGCGCTGTTCTTGCACACACCTGAAGCGCACACAAGCATAGAGACGGCAGCGCGGCATACCGAGTTGATTCCTCTTTCACGTCTCCTTGCATTTAAGATACATACAGGTGCTTCTCAAAAAATTTGAATATCATGAATAAGTTCATTTTTTTTTTATTGTAACTTATTTTAAAAACTGAGACTTTCATATATTCTAGATTCATTACATCTAAAGTAAAATATTTCTAAAGTTTTTTTTGTTTTCATTTTGCTGTGTAGAGCTTACAGCTCATGAAAGTCAAAAATCCAGTATCTCAAAATATTAGAATGTTTCCTAAGATTAATCAAAAAACGGAAAAAGAAAAGTTATGTAATTACATTACATGTAATGAATCTAGAATATATGAAAGTTTTTTTTTTTTTTTTAATAAGTTACCATACAAAATTAACTTTTTCATGATATTCAAATTTTTTGAGATGCACCTGTAGCTACGCTTGGTGGTTACGTCAAAATATTGGAAATATTTCCGTTTTAAACCACGAAGGCGAGCCAATGGATATCACACAAGCAACGTGCAAACTTTGCACTATAGTTATGCCAGTGAAGGTCTTAACTTCAGTCAATTCGCTACACAGAAAGTGAAAGTAAAAAAAAACTAAAAATAAGTTTTCTAATGCTGCATTAACGGTGCATATTCTCTCAGAGACGACAACAGACGAATCTACTTCAACATATGCTGATAACGGTATACAACTGTCTAAAATCAGTAGTTTTATTCATGAAACTTTATATGAAGTGTGCTGAATCCTACGGTGACGCATTGCTGCTACACACATTTCTTTCCAGTCAATTACGTCGTAATAACGATATATTACGTCATAAAAAACGATACGTTTTCTCGTTATAATATGCTAGATAGGCTATATGGTTGGATTATGTGAGCGCGACTAAGCGATTGTCCCCGCAGTCCTGACATAAACGAGGATCTGCACGCTGCTAAAGTTACAGAAATACACTGTTTCGAATGTTTTTTTTGTTTGTTTGTTTTTTTTACATAATGGTTTTAATTGTAGTGGTATGTTTATTAGGATTAATCTCCAATCTGTCTACAATATAATAGTATCCAATAACTGCACTTAGACCCAGAGGATATGACTCGTTTAAGATAATCAGATCGGAAACAGTTTTTTTGAATAATCAACTCTGGGCTTGGGATATTTCTTTATTTGAAGGACTGAAGTATGATTTAACAGCAAATCGAAATAAGAACAGAAAGAAATCAATCGATTTTATAATAATAATAATAATAATAATAATAACAACAATAACAATAATAATAGTAATAATAATAATAATTTAACCTATTATTATTATTATTATTATTATTATTATTATTATTATTATTATTATTATTATTATTTTGTTTTGTTTGAGAAATTGAAAAATTAAAATTAAGCCAGATTTTTGTTTGTGTGTAAAAACAAATGAGCTTATTGCTTTAATATTTGTTTCACATGCGTCACCTAGACGGCTTTTGGACCCCTTTGCAATCTGACCTTGCTGCAACATGGAACTTTTGCATTATTGACACACTATTGTCCTATTTAAAACTGTAAAGTTGCTTTGACACAACCGGTTTTGTTAAAAAGCACTGTATAAATAAACGTGATATATTAGACTTGATATTGGTTAGTTGGTTATTAATTTCTGTTTCTTTCTCTTATTTGCTCAGGAGGAGTCTGATGAACCAGAGCTTAAAGATGTTCTGGAGATAGTTTGCCAGATCTCTTCCACCAGCATGCTATTATTACGGCTTCAAGTGAGGGTGCTTTTGCTTGAACCCCTGTAGAACCGGCAACACAGCTGACATCAGGGATTCTCATCTTCTGAATGAGTGACACATGTCTGCACAATTACTGTCTGCTCTAATTTTTTGACATTATATATGCACCCAACCTTATCACTAACAACAGTTATTGAATGTAAACCTGTAAAAAGAAATAATTTTGTAAAATGTTTACATTTTGTACTTTTATTGTTGCTGCTGTCTTGTCCTTTTCAGTTCCTCGTACACATTGCCTTGATATAACACATTTACTTACTTGCTGTTAGTGATGAGGCTGGGCAATTAAGGGCAAAAAAGTTTTTGTTTTAAAAGGTTAAAAAAAGACTTATTTCATTTATCGAGATGTACCAAAGTACAGTGTGTAGAAATTCATTTTCCACAATAAACAATATGTTGCTGTATTTTAAATATTCATTTTCAATGTTCATTTTCACTGTGCTAAATGGAAGAGGTTAAGAAAATTCTGTTTAATAAAAGTCATTACTTAAGTTTTTTGAGTTACTTGTACTTAGTGTTTTTAAGTCAATTGGTTGCCACAAAAGTTTTGAGCCACATGATTTTGAGTATTGTGTAATTAAAGTATTTGCGTTAACTGCTACTAACTAATATTGAGTTATGTAATACTCATATTTTTTGCATTGTATAACTTAATTTAAACTTAATACAATGGCACAAATTATTAAAAACTCATAATAAGTCATAATAACTTAAAATATTTGAGTAGACCCAATGAAAAAAATTAAATAAACTATAATCAAAAACTACAAGTAGTATGTAACAGAAATTTTTAACTTCTGAGAATATATTATTTTACGTTTATTAACTCAAAAAAAATAAGGCAGTTGGTTGCCTTAATTTTTTTGAGTTCTGTTAACTTATCGGGGTTTACAAATTTATACGAATTAAATAAACGCAAATTTGTTTTCGATTGTTTTATCGGAGTAGACCTTTCAAACTGCCTATAGACATAACAAGGTGCATTAGAAAGCGCACCCTGTAATTTTGCAAAAGCAATTTGCAACATTTTATTATTATTGTGGAAGTACACAAAATAAAACAGGCATTTATATTTCTTTCCTCTGTTAACTTAACGTAAGGGATCGCGCCGTCGACCCGAGAAGTGCAGTGTTGTGTTTGACATCTATATTTGCAAGAAATGGCCTATGTAACAGCCAAACATTAAGAAACTTTATTGTGACTAATTTGCAGAGGGGTACATTGGATGAACTCTTATTCTGCACGATGGGACAGACAGTAAAAACAGGCTAAGTTGAAAAGTGGCTTTTCAGGGCCGCCCATGCACAAATAATAAAGCATAAGCTCTTTCACAAATCTAGCTTAATTTTCGTTTGTCCATTTTTCAAACTGAACAAAATAATAATAATAATTATCATCATCATAATACAATCAAAATATTTTTTGTCATTTCGCCTTTATTTCCTTCTGGTTGTATTTCGATTTGAATCGACTATTCAACAATAACCATCTTGATCTGATCATCTTAAATGAGTCATATGCTCTGGGTCTAAGTGCAGTTATTGGATAGCATTACATTGTAGACAGATTGGTCTACAATTAAAACCATTACATTAAAAAACATTTAAAATAACATGGTCCATCAAGTTGACTGGCAATGAAACTGACTACACGTTCAGGGTCGCTACATTGTCTTGATAACATTGATAAAGTTGCAGACCGGCCAGCCTCCTTTTCAAGTGTCGAACACTTATGTGTAAGTTGTCAATGACTGACAGACATAGAGCTCTTTCAGTTGGAGTGAGTCCCTGATCAAAGTAAAAGCGAATACGATCATCCATGATGCTGCGATGATGCTGCCTGATGTTCTTATGTCGGATACGCACAACTTTTGTTATGCCGAGATAACGAGAAAATTAATTTGTAAAAACGAAAAAACAACTTTTGTTATGTCATGATCACGAGAAAAAAAAATAAGTCATGATAACGAGAAAACAACTCTTGTTATATCAAGATCACGAGAAAATTGAGACGTGATCACGAGCAAACAAGAAGGAAAAAAATTATAATGGATGGCTGCTTAGAACTTCCGTAAGTTGTTGCCAGAGTTTGCGTTTGACATTGTCCATCATTTTGACGGACAGGGTCGTAAAAATTCTGTCATAATCTATTATTACCCATCATTTTAATTTTCAATTATATTAACACATTTAATTGCTTTTATTTTCGTTCACATTTATATTTTTAATCATGAACCTACAGGGCAAGCAATAGATTCTCATTTTTATGAACAAATATCTATTCTTAAATCCCAGTCGATCTTTTGGTCTAACGTTATCTATTTAGTTTATGAATGAACAGTACATAGTGCGCCTCCTATCCAATAGGCTAAATCGAAATAGGCTAAGCTCTGTGCTTTGTTACTTTCAAAATAAAAAAGTCTCAGATTACAAATTCTGTCCATTTCATTAGGAAATTCAAGCAATGAGTACCGTTTTGGCGCTCTTTAATGTGGCGTGATAGATTGCTGTAGCTCAAACTGGACACTCGCCTGTGCGTAATCAAACACATAGCAAATGATTCGTGAAGTTTTGTTTTTGTTCTGGATTCCTTGCTCTGCTGCCACACTGGAGCGCACTTGCCACCAACTGGACAGGGGTGGGAATTACAGTTACAAGAAATCACCCTCAGTGCAATGTCAAAATGACGGACGGCCTTCAGATTTTTCCGTCACCGATTCAAAAATCTGTCAATGACAGACAATTTTTTTTTTTTTTTGTCATAGATTATGAATGTACATATGTTTTTTCATATTTATTATTTTATTTTTCTTTATCATGAAGAAGTCTGTATTTAGTAGATTGTGAAAGAATGATTATAAGTTCCACACACAGATATATCTAAATTCTACATTTATTTAAATGAAAAAAAAAAAAAAAAGGTATCGGATCGATATCGGCCAGTACCGAACCTTAGGTATCGGAATCCGTATCGGAGGCAAAAAAGGCAGATTGGGGCATCCCTATGCCGCGCTGCATCGCTAAAGTTAGGCTAATCACCCATCTTGTCCCTACCCACCCCCCAACCATTCGAATTTCCGTAGGCGAGATTTAATTTAATGATATTCTAATGGACCGCATTCTGACATCATTGTATGCGGAAAAAAAATGCTGTAGTCCAAAGGAGCTGTTCGTTGTAGCTCTTGAAAAGAGATTTTTTAAAAAAGAAATATCTCCCTTTGGAGTGGACTTTGAGATTTGTAACTTTGTAGATCTTTTTTATGCCCAAAGATACACACCACACACGGACTAAAATTCAAAAAGTGAAAAAGCATAATAGCACCCCTTTAATAATAATAATTAGTATGCCTTTGGCAAGCACCACTAATAAATGTTTCTTGAACAGCAAATCAGCATATTAGAATGATTTCTGAAGGATCATGTGACACTGAAGATTACAGGAATAAATTACATTGTAATTTAGAAATAAATTAAATTTCTTTAAAAAAAAAAAAACATTAAAAATCTTACTGTTAAAAACTTTTGACTGGTAAGATGTGTGTGTGTGTGTGTGTATCCCTTCTATATTCCTTGGTGGGTCTTGAGATTCTGGTTTAATACATTTTAACCTCAGTTTTCAAAGAAAGCTATGATCTCCAAAAAGCTTAAACATCATTAAATGTTATCTTTAATCAAAAAAGTTAATCAAAGTTGTCCTAAGACAATAACGGACCATTGTGTTAGTTTTGGGACACCTGAAAGTTTTTGATCCACCTCAAATGTTGACTACCATATATTAAAACCACACTGTCAAATTGTAAAATATGACAATGTATTACCAAGTAAAATAAAGAGAGAATATTATTTTTGCCTTTTAATATAATACATAGAGTAATACTTGCATAAAGAGACTCTTTAATACTCATTATATTTTATAACCGCCTATTCTGTTTTTATCTTATTTTATTACTGTAAGGCACATTGGTCAATGGTCTGTTGTTGTAATAGTGTTGTAAATTTAACTGAACTATCAAATTTGTTTTATGCAGTACATTATTTCAAAGCAGCTTAACGTAAAGAAAAGCTCCAAGGTGAAGGAAGGGGAAAAACTTGTAAAACCAGTTCTCTTCTGGCAGCGTGAACATCGTGTCATTGTTTGCTGAGTTTACTAGGCCTTCAAGTTGTAAAACAGGATAAAACTTTAAGAGATTTTATATAGAGTACTTGTTACTTGTCTACCAAATACTTTTAGATATTGCCTTTATGTTTGTTTAAATCATATCCCAAGGAAAATCAAAGTCTTAAGTTTCCCAGGACATGATCGTCTTTATTTTTTGATTGAATGAACACTTACCTGATCCAAAGGAACTCCAACTTGATCGCTGACTGAACTTAACCAGGTGCACCCAGTAGTTTTAAACGCGATATCGGTGTTTTCCTTTTTGTCCATTCTGCATGGTGTAGATCCCTGTACCACCTCACAAATATCGACGTCGAATCGCCAAACTTTACGGACACAAATGTTAAATCAGAATTAAAGCATGGTGAAGACAAACCAAACGCTTCTTAACATTGGGATGAAGTTGGATGTGTAGATTGAAGGCGGGGCAGGTTGAGCTGTCAGCTGGGAGTGAGTGATCTCATTGGAGTGATAGGCTCGCTTTGAGATACCACCAGCCTCACATTGAAAGTAGACAAGAGTAGGAGTAGTTAGGGGAGGAGCGAAATATACGTAAACTGTGTCCCAAAGTGAAGTGCGCGCACTTTGAAGGCCACGCCTCCGAAGTGCACGAAGGACGCCCCGCCTTCGCAAGATTTCCTAACTGCGCCACCAGGGGTTCCAGGTTACTGCGCCTGTCGCGTAGCAAGGAGAGCTGCTGTCCTGACAGGACAGGTGGAGCCAGAATTGCTCATTTTTGTTTTTATGTTTTACGGCATGAAGAAAGGAGACGGTGGGAATGTTCCACTCACGGTTTGCTGCGTCCGGATTATACCTTTAAATGCAGGTATTGACTTGGAACTTAATGTAATGATGCAAAAAAATACAAAATACACGCACACACATAGCGGTTTAACTATAATTGATATCTTACAAAGGTGCGATTTTTTTAAGCACAAAATTAAACTGTCAATTAAAAAAAAAAAAAGGAGAGTATTGTAAAAAATAAATCAATCAATCAATCAATAAAGCTCAATGTTCAGTGACAGCTGTCATAGCTAAACAGTGCTCTATTTGGCCGGTCCAAGTCCTTCAGCCTTTGATACAGTTAGCAAAAATTTGCTAATATTCTGACAGTAAATGTACTTTTTTGTAAATTTAATAATAAATTAATTTTCAAAATAATTAGTGGTGGACTGTAAGGAAGTACATTTCTTTAAGTATTCTCGTACAAATGTGAAATACTACGTTTTTTTTTTTTTTTTTTTTTTCCTCACAGGACAGCAACACTACAAAATACATTATGCATTGTTGTAAGGCAAGGCAAGGCAAGTTTATTTATATAGCACATTTCATACACAAAGGTAATTCAAAGTGCTTTACATAAAAGAAAGTAGAATAATCATAAAAACAATAATAAAAACAATAAATCACAAAGAGGCAGTAGAATAATCATAAAAACAATAATCACAATAATAAAACAAACAAAAAAATAAAATAAAATAAAATAATTAAAAATTTTAAAATTATTTAAAAATTGATTTAAAATAAAATTTAAGACAGTTAAAAAGGAAAAGGATTATACATAGTGCAAGTATTTCGGACGTAACACAGTGCTCATTCATTAAATGCACAGCTAAACAAATGAGTTTTGAGTCTAGATTTAAATGTAGCTAATGTTTTAGCACATTTGATCTCTTCTGGAAGCTGATTCCAACTGCGAGCAGCATAATAGCTAAAAGCGGATTCCCCTTGTTTTGCGTGAACCCTTGGTATTTCTAACTGATTCGATCCTAATGATCTGAGTGTTCTGTTAGGTTTATATTCAGTGAGCATATCTGCAATGTATTTAGGTCCTAGGCCATTGAGTGATTTATAAACGAGTAAAAGTACTCTAAAATCAATTCTAAATGTAACTGGAAGCCAGTGTAGAGACCTGAGAACTGGTGTGATATGCTCAGATTTTCTGGTTCTAGTCAGAATCCTGGCAGCAGTGTTCTGGATGAGCTGCAGCTGTCTAATGGTCTTCTTGGGAAGGCCAGTGAGGAGACCATTACAATAATCCACCCTGCTTGTGATAAAGGCATGAACAAGTTTCTCCAAGTCTTGACTGGAAACAAAACATCTAATTCTTGCAATGTTTTTGAGATGATAGTATGCTGATTTAGTTACTGCTTTGACATGACTACTGAAACTAAGGTCTGACTCCAGAATCACACCAAGATTCCTGACTTGGTTTTTAGTTGTTTGACCCCTAGAGTCAAGGTATGCATTCACCTTAAGAACTTCCTCTTTGCTTCCAAATGCAATGACTTCAGTTTTCTCCTTGTTTAACTAAAGGAAGTTCTGTCACATCCAACTGTTAATTTCATCAATGCATTGGCAGAGGAAATCAATGGGGCTGTAGTCATTTGACGATAAGGCTAGGTAAATCTGGGTATCATCAGCATAGCTGTGATAGGCAATTTGGTTCTTTCTCATTATTTGACTTAGTGGGAGCATATACAGGCTAAACAAGAGCGGCGCAAGAATTGAGCCTTGAGGGACTCCGCATGTCATGGACGTCCACTTAGACTGATGCTCTCCTATACTCACATAATAACCTCTCCCTTCTAAGTATGACCTGAACCAACTGAGAGCCATCCCAGAAAGCCCGACCCAGTTTTCCAGACTCTCTAGAAGAATGTTATGATCGACAGTGTCAAACGCAGCACTAAGATCTAGTAGTACCAGCACTGATATTTTGCCAGAATCAGAATTTAAGCAAATATCATTTATTATTTTAACAAGTGCTGTCTCTGTACTGTGATGCGGTTGGAAACCAGATTGAAAATTATCCAGGTATGCATTTAAGTAGTTGTTCAACTGATTGAAAACTACCTTTTCAATAATCTTGCCTATAAAAGGAAGATTTGATATTGGTCTATAGTTGCTCAATGTGGTGTTATTCTGCTCTTTTTCAGAAGGGGCTTAACAACTGCAGTTTTCAGGGAGTTTGGAAAAGTCCCAGAAAGAAGTGAGGTGTTCACCACTTCTAAGAGATCTGCTTCTAAACAGTTAAACACACTTTTGAAAAAAGATGTGGGAAGTGTGTCAAGGTTGTAGGTTGAGGATTTAAGGTGCTGTACTATTTCTTCCAAAGTTTTGCTATCAATTGCTTCAAAAACAGACATAGTAACTTCTTTTTGAAATTGCGGTCGAATCTTTGTGACCTCTGCATAACTGAGGATGAGGATGTGCTAATCACCTTTCTGATTATTGATCTTCTCGGAAAAGAAGGAAGCAAACTCATTGCATTTGCTGTCGGAGAGCATTTCACTGGAAATCTGACTTGGGGGGTTTGTTAGTCTCTCAATTTCAAGTTTTGTCTTCCGCCACATTCGCTCAGCTTTTCTGCATTGTTTTTTCATACTCTGTACTGCTGTTGACTTTCTCCAAGATGATTTTTGTCTGCCAGTCATCTTACTGACTTTCACTGGTGCAGTGTCATCAATGACATTCTTAACTTTTGAGTTAAAGAACTCCAGGAGAAGATCAACAGAGTCAGCAGAAATGCTTGGTACTGAAGATGTAGCCTTCATAAATAGAACACTAGTGTTTTCGTTAATGCATCTCTTTCTGACAGAGACGGATCTAGATCCAGTGGTAGCAGAGATCAATATATTAAAAAAATACAGAAGTGATCAGATATTACGCAGCGCCTGAAAGTGACCGGCACTAAGTTTGTGTAGATGCAGAGTTGCAGCCAGCAAAGTTGACGGCTCGTAATATCATTGCGCCGGCTGCACGCATGATACAGCAGCAAAGTTCCTTGATTATTACGCCGGAATGAAAGTATAGTTCCTAGCCATATCGGCCTATAAAATCGCAACTTTTCATTTTCCACCAGTCTTAGTACACGATGCAACTACAGAAGAGTCAAGTTTTAAATAGGAAAAATATCGAAACTCTTTAGTCATTTAATGGTGAGATGCTAATGGTCTTATTATTAAGTTGGCTTCAGAAAGCCAACTTACTGATATGCTATTTAAACTTCTTATTAAGTTGGCTTGAGAAAGCCAACTTACTGATATGTATTTAAACTTATTATTATTATTATTATTATTATTATTATTATTATTATTAAGTTGGCTTGAGAAAGCCAATTTACTGATCTACTATTTAAGATTATTAAGTTGGCTTGAGAAAGCCAACTTACTGATATGCTATTTAAACTTGTTATTATTAAGTTGGCTTGAGAAAGCCAACTTACTGATATGCTATTTAAACTTATTATTAAGTTGGCTTGAGAAAGCCAACTTACTGATATGCTATTTAGACTTATTATTATTATTAGTGGTGCTTGCCAAAGGCAAACCATCACTATTATTATCTCACATACTTATTAGTGGTGCTTGCCAAAGGCGAAGCATCACTATTATTATCTCACATACTTATTATTAGTGGTGCTTGCCAAAGGCAAAGCATCACTATTACTATGCTGTGTGCTTATTAGTGGTGCTTGCCAAAGGCAAAGCATCACTATTACTATCTCACATACTTATTAGTGGTGCTTGCCAAAGGCGAAGCATCACTATTACTATCTCACATACTTATTAGTGGTGCTTGCCAAAGGCAAAGCATCACTATTACTATGCTGTGTGCTTATTAGCGGTGCTTGCCAAAGGCAAAGCATCACTATTACTATCTCACATACTTATTAGTGGTGCTTGCCAAAGGCAAAGCATCACTATTACTATCTCACATACTTATTAGTGGTGCTTGCCAAAGGCGAAGCATCACTATTACTATCTCACATACTTATTAGTGGTGCTTGCCAAAGGCGAAGCATCACTATTATTATCTCACCGACTTATTAGTGGTGCTTGCCAAAGGCAAAGCATCACTATTACTATCTCACATACTTATTATTATTAAGTTGGCTTGAGAAAGCCAACTTACTGATCTGCTATTTAAACTTCCAGTTATTAAGTTGGCTTGAGAAAGCCAACTTACTGATCTGCTATTTAAACTTCCAGTTATTATTAAGTTGGCTTGAGAAAGCCAACTTACTGATCTGCTATTTAAACTTCCAGTTATTATTATTATTATTAAGTTGGCTTGAGAAAGCCAACTTACTGATCTGCTATTTAAAATTCCAGTTATTATTATTATTAAGTTGGCTTGAGAAAGCCAACTTACTGATCTGCTATTTAAACTTCCAGTTATTATTAAGTTGGCTTGAGAAAGCCAACTTACTGATCTGCTATTTAAACTTCCAGTTATTATTAAGTTGGCTTGAGAAAGCCAACTTACTGATCTGCTATTTAAACTTCCAGTTATTATTATTATTAAGTTGGCTTGAGAAAGCCAACTTACTGATCTGCTATTTAAACTTCCAGTTATTATTAAGTTGGCTTGAGAAAGCCAACTTACTGATCTGCTATTTAAACTTCCAGTTATTATTATTATTATTAAGTTGGCTTGAGAAAGCCAACTTACTGATCTGCTATTTAAACTTCCAGTTATTATTATTATTATTATTATTAAGTTGGCTTGAGAAAGCCAACTTACTGATCTGCTATTTAAACTTCCAGTTATTATTATTATTATTATTATTATTATTATTATTATTATTATTATTCTTCTGAGACTAAATTTTCTGACTGTATCTCCTCCTAGAGCTTTAACTCTACAAACTCCAAACTCAGCCCAGATCTTCAGACTGGTCTGACTCGAGTTGCTATATCTTTTCTAACTGATCGGACTTACGATTTTCCTAAAAATGCCGATCAAAATTGGGAAAAATCCCATAGACTTACATTGACGGAATGTTCAAATGAGCCAACACTTTTCAAACTCCAACTGTCAAAACTCCCAGAATCCTTTGAGACTCAATCAAGCTTCCCTTCTATGTACTGTATTTCTAATCCATTCAAACTCATCTATCTATCTATCTAACCATTACTATCTAACTATCTATCTATCTATCTATCTATCTATCTATCTATCTATGGCTAGCAACCAGAATCATGCTAATAACTTGCTAATCATACTAGAAACATGCTAGTAACTTGCTAATCATACTAGAAACATGCTAGCAACTTGCTAATCATGCCACAAACATGCTAGCAACTTTGCTAATCATGCTAGAAACATGCTAGCAATATGCTAACAACTTGCTAATCATGCTAGAAACATGCTAGCAACTTGCTAATCATGCTAGAAACATGCTAGCAACATGCTAACAACTTGCTAATCATGCTAGAAACATGCTAGCAACTTGCTAATCATGTTAGAAACATGCTAGCAACATGCTAGTCATGCTAAAAAACATGGTAGCAACATGCTAACAACTTGCTAATCATGCTAGAAACATGCTAGCAACTTGCCAATCATGTTAGAAACATGCTAGCAACATGCTAGTCATGCTAAAAACATGCTAACAACATGCTAACAACTTGCTAATCATGCTAGAAACATGCTAGCAACTTGCTAATCATGCTAGAAACATGCTAGCAACTTGTTAATCAAGCTAGAAACATGCTAGCAACATGCTAACAACTTGCTAATCATGCTAGAAACATGCTAGCAACTTGCTAATCATGCTAGAAACATGCTAGCAACATGCTAGTCATGCTAAAAAACATGCTAACAACTTGCTAATCATGCTAGAAACATGCTAGCAACTTGCTAATCATGCTAGAAACATGCTAGCAACTTGCTAATCAAGCTAGAAACATGCTAGCAACTTGCTAATCATGCTAGAAACATGCTAACAATATGGTAGCAACTTGCTAATCATGCTAGAAACATGCTAGCAACATGCTAACAACTTGCTAATCATGCTAGAAACATGCTAGCAACTTGCTAATCATGCTAGAAACATGCTAGCAACATGCTAACAACTTGCTAATCATGTTAGAAACATGCTAGCAACATGCTAACAACTTGCTAATCATGTTAGAAACATGCTAGCAACATGCTAGTAACTTGCTAATCATGCTAGTAACATGCTAGTAACTTGCTAATCATGCTAGAAACATGCTAGCAACATGCTAGTAACTTGCTAATCATGCTAGTAACATGTTAGTAACTTGCTAATCATGCTAGAAACATGCTAGCAACATGCTAGTAACTTGCTAATCATGCTAGTAACATGCTAGTAACTTGCTAATCATGTTAAAAACACGCTAGCAACATGCTAGTAACATGACAGACTGCATTCAAACTTTAAAGCTTCAAAATATTTCAGACTGAAAACCATCCAAACTTAAAACTTTTTAAACTTTGTAAACTTCTTAAACTTCTTAAACTTTAACTTTTTAACTTTTTAACTTTTTAACTTTTTAAACTTTTTAAACTTTTTAAACTTTTCAAACTCTTTTAAACTTTCTGGTCCGGCTTTCTCAAGCCAACTTAAAGTTTGTCTTGACGAACTTTTTTATCTAGTTATTATTATTCTTCTGAGACTAAATTTTCTGACTGTATCTCCTCCTAGAGCTTTAACTCTACAAACTCCAAACTCAGCCCAGATCTTCAGACTGGTCTGACTCGAGTTGCTATATCTTTTCTAACTGATCGGACTTACGATTTTCCTAAAAATGCAGATCAAAATTGGGAAAAATCCCATAGACTTACATTGACGGAATGTTCAAATGAGCCAACACTTTTCAAACTCCAACTGTCAAAACTCCCAGAATCCTTTGAGACTCAATCAAGCTTCCCTTCTATGTACTGTATTTCTAATCCATTCAAACTCATTCAAACTCATCTATCTATCTATCTATCTAACCATTACTATCTAACTATCTATCTATCTATCTATCTATCTATGGCTAGCAACCAGAATCATGCTAATAACTTGCTAATCATACTAGAAACATGCTAGTAACTTGCTAATCATGCCACAAACATGCTAGCAACTTTGCTAATCATGCTAGAAACATGCTAGCAATATGCTAACAACTTGCTAATCATGCTAGAAACATGCTAGCAACTTGCTAATCATGCTAGAAACATGCTAGCAACATGCTAACAACTTGCTAATCATGCTAGAAACATGCTAGCAACTTGCTAATCATGCTAGAAACATGCTAGCAACTTGCTAATCATGCTAGAAACATGCTAGAAACATGCCAGCAACATGCTAACAACTTGCTAATCATGCTAGAATCATGCTAACAACTTGCTAATCATGTTAGAAACATGCTAGCAACTTGCTAATCATGCTAGAAACATGCTAGCAACATGCTAATCATGCTAGAAACATGCTAGCAACATGCTAGTCATGGTAAAAAACATGTTAGCAACATGCTAACAACTTGCTAATCATGCTAGAAACATGCTAGCAACTTGCTAATCATGCTAGAAACATGCTAGCAACATGCTAACAACTTGTTAATCATGCTAGAAACATGCTAGCAATATGCTAGCAACATGCTAGTCATGCTAAAAAACATGCTAGCAATATGCTAACAACTTGCTAATCATGCCACAAACATGCTAGAAACATGCTAGCAACATGCTAACAACTTGCTAATCATGCTAGAAACATGCTAGCAACTTGCTAATCATGCTAGAAACATGCTAGCAACATGCTAACAACTTGCTAATCATGTTAGAAACATGCTAGCAACATGCTAACAACTTGCTAATCATGCTAGCAACATGCTAATAACTGGATAATCATGCTAGAAACATGCTATAAAACTTTTTAAACTGTTTAAGCTTTTTAAACTCTTTCAAACTTTCTGGTCCGGCTTTCTCAAGCCAACTTAAAGTTTGTCTTGACGAACTTTTTTATCTAGTTATTATTATTCTTCTGAGACTAAATTTTCTGACTGTATCTCCTCCTAGAGCTTTAACTCTACAAACTCCAAACTCAGCCCAGATCTTCAGACTGGTCTGACTCGAGTTGCTATATCTTTTCTAACTGATCGGACTTACGATTTTCCTAAAAATGGCGATTAAATTTGGGAAAAATCCCATAGACTTACATTGACGGAATGTTCAAATGAGCCAACACTTTTCAAACTCCAACTGTCAAAACTCCCAGAATCCTTTGAGACTCAATCAAGCTTCCCTTCTATGTACTGTATTTCTAATCCATTCAAACTCATTCAAACTCATCTATCTATCTATCTATCTATCTAACCATTACTATCTAACTATCTATCTATCTATCTATCTATCTATGGCTAGCAACCAGAATCATGCTAATAACTTGCTAATCATACTAGAAACATGCTAGTAACTTGCTAATCATACTAGAAACATGCTAGCAACTTGCTAATCATGCCACAAACATGCTAGCAACTTTGCTAATCATGCTAGAAACATGCTAGCAATATGCTAACAACTTGCTAATCATGCTAGAAACATGCTAGCAACTTGCTAATCATGCTAGAAACATGCTAGCAACTTGCTAATCATGTTACAAACATGCTAGCAACATGCTAACAACTTGCTAATCATGCTAGAAACATGCTAGCAACTTGCTAATCATGCTAGAAACATGCTAGCAACATGCTAGTCATGCTAAAAAACATGCTAGCAACATGCTAACAACTTGCTAATCATGCTAGAAACATGCTAGCAACTTGCTAATCATGCTAGAAACATGCTAGCAACGTTAGCAACTTGCTAATCATGCTAGAAACATGCTAGCAACATGCTAACAACTTGCTAATCATGCTAGAAACATGCTAGCAATATGCTAACAACTTGCTAATCATGCTAGAAACATGCTAGCAACTTGCTAATCATGCTAGAAACATGCTAGCAACTTGCTAATCATGTTAGAAACATGCTAGCAACATGCTAACAACTTGCTAATCATGCTAGAAACATGCTAGCAACTTGCTAATCATGCTAGAAACATGCTAGCAACATGCTAGTCATGCTAAAAAACATGCTAGCAACATGCTAACAACTTGCTAATCATGCTAGAAACATGCTAGCAACTTGCTAATCATGCTAGAAACATGCTAGCAATATGCTAGCAACTTGCTAATCATGCTAGCAACATGCGAATAACTGGCTAATCATGCTAGAAACATGCTATAAAACTTTTTAAACTTTTTAAACTTTTTAAACTTTTTAAACTTTTTAAACTTTTCAAACTCTTTCAAACTTTCTGGTCCGGCTTTCTCAAGCCAACTTAAAGTTTGTCTTGACGAACTTTTTTATCTAGTTATTAAGTTGGCTTGAGAAAGCCAACTTACTGATATGCTATTTAAACTTATTATTATTATTCTTCTTCTGAGACTAAAATTTCTGACTGCTACTCCTCCTAGAGCTTTAACTCTTCAAACTCCAAACTCAGCCCGGATTTTCAAACTGATCTGACTCGAGTTGCTATATCTTTTCTAACTGATCGGACTTACGGTTTTCCTAAAAATTACGTTTAAAACTGGGAAAAATCCCATAGACTTACATTGACGGAATGTTCAAATGAGCCAGCACTTTTCAAATTCCAACTGTCAAAACTCCCAGAATCCTTTGAGCCTCAATCAAACTTCAACCCTTCTATGTACTGTATTTCTAATCCATTCAAACTCATTCAAACTCATCTATCTATCTTTGGCTAGCAACCAGAAAACATGCTAGCAACACTTTGCTAATCAATGCTAGAAAACATGCTAGCGACATGATAGTCATGCTAAAAAATCTGCTAGCGACATGCTAGTCATGCTAGAAACATGCTAGTCATGCTAGAAACATGCTAGCGACATGCTAGTCATGCTAGAAACATGATAGCGACATGCTAGTCATGCTAGAAACATGCTAGTGACATGCTAGTCATGCTAGTAACATGCTAGCAACTTTGCTAATCATGCTAGAAACATGCTAGTCATGTTAGAAACATGCTAGCGACATGCTAGTCATGCTAGAAACATGCTAGTGACATGCTAGTCATGCTAGTAACATGCTAGCAACTTTGCTAATCATGCTAGAAACATGCTAGCGACATGCTAGTCATGCTAGAAACATGCTAGCGACATGCTAATCATGCTAAAAAACATGCTAGCGACATGCTAGTCATGCTAGAAACATGCTAGTGACATGCTAGTCATGGTAGAAACATGCTAGCAACATGCTAGTCATGCTAGAAACATGCTAGCGACTTTGCTAATCATGTTAGAAACATGCTAGTGACATGCTAATCATGCTAGAAACATGCTAGCGACATGCTAGAAACATGCTAGCAACTTTGCTAATCATGTTAGAAACATGCTAGTGACATGCTAATCATGCTAGAAACATGCTAGCGACATGCTAGTCATGCTAGAAACATGCTAGTGACATGCTAGTCATGGTAGAAACATGCTAGCAACATGCTAGCCATGCTAGAAACATGCTAGCAACTTTGCTAATCATGTTAGAAACATGCTAGCGACATGCTAGTCATGCTAGAAACATGCTAGCGACATGCTAGTCATGCTAGTAACATGCTAGCAACTTTGCTAATCATGTTAGAAACATGCTAGCAACTTTGCTAATCATGCTAGAAACATGCAATCGACATGCTAATCATGTTAGAAACATGTTAGCAACTTTGCTAATCATGCTAAAAACATGCTAACAACTTGCTAATCATGCTAGAAACAGACTAGCAACATGCTAGTAACTTGGTAATAATGTTAGAATCATCTATCTTTCTGTCGATTGATAATCTGACCAATACTATCTATCTATCTATCTGACAGACTACATTCAAACTTTAAAACTTCTAAATATTTCAGACTGAAAACCATCCAAACTTAAAACGTCTTAAACTTCTTGAACTATTTAAACTTTTGAAACTTCTTAACTTTTCAAACTTTTGAAACTTTTCAAACTTTTCAAACTTTTCAAACTTTTCAAACTTTTTCAAACTTTCTGGTCCGGCTTTCTCAAGCCAACTTAAAGTTTGTCTTGACGAACTTTTTTATCTAGTTATTATTATTATTCTTCTGAGACTAAATTTTCTGACTGTATCTCCTCCTAGAGCTTTAACTCTACAAACTCCAAACTCAGCCCAGATCTTCAGACTGGTCTGACTCGAGTTGCTATATCTTTTCTAACTGATCGGACTTACGATTTTCCTAAAAATGCAGATCAAAATTGGGAAAAATCCCATAGACTTACATTGACGGAATGTTCAAATGAGCCAACACTTTTCAAACTCCAACTGTCAAAACTCCCAGAATCCTTTGAGACTCAATCAAGCTTCCCTTCTATGTACTGTATTTCTAATCCATTCAAACTCATTCAAACTCATCTATCTATCTATCTATCTATCTAACCATTACTATCTAACTATCTATCTATCTATCTATCTATCTATCTATGGCTAGCAACCAGAATCATGCTAATAACTTGCTAATCATACTAGAAACATGCTAGTAACTTGCTAATCATGCCACAAACATGCTAGCAACTTTGCTAATCATGCTAGAAACATGCTAGCAATATGCTAACAACTTGCTAATCATGCTAGAAACATGCTAGAAACTTGCTAATCATGCTAGAAACATGCTAGCAACATGCTAACAACTTGCTAATCATGCTAGAAACATGCTAGCAACTTGCTAATCATGCTAGAAACATGTTAGCAACTTGCTAATCATGCTAGAAACATGCTAACAACTTGCTAATCATGTTAGAAACATGCTAGCAACTTGCTAATCATGCTAGAAACATGCTAGCAACTTGCTAATCATGCTAGAAACATGCTAGCAACATGCTAGTCCTGGTAAAAAACATGCTAGCAACATGCTAGCAACTTGCTAATCATGCTAGAAACATGCTAGCAACTTGCTAATCATGTTAGAAACATGCTAGCAACATGCTAACAACTTGTTAATCATGCTAGAAACATGCTAGCAATATGCTAGCAACTTGCTAATCATGCTAGAAACATGCTAGCAATATGCTAACAACTTGCTAATCATGCTAGAAACATGCTAGAAACATGCTAGCAACATGCTAACAACTTGCTAATCATGCTAGAAACATGCTAGCAACTTGCTAATCATGCTAGAAACATGCCAGCAACATGCTAACAACTTGCTAATCATGTTAGAAACATGCTAGCAACATGCTAACAACTTGCTAATCATGCTAGCAACATGCTAATAACTGGATAATCATGCTAGAAACATGCTATAAAACTTTTTAAACTGTTTAAACTTTTTAAACTCTTTCAAACTTTCTGGTCCGGCTTTCTCAAGCCAACTTAAAGTTTGTCTTGACGAACTTTTTTATCTAGTTATTATTATTCTTCTGAGACTAAATTTTCTGACTGTATCTCCTCCTAGAGCTTTAACTCTACAAACTCCAAACTCAGCCCAGATCTTCAGACTGGTCTGACTCGAGTTGCTATATCTTTTCTAACTGATCGGACTTACGATTTTCCTAAAAATGCCGATCAAAATTGGGAAAAATCCCATAGACTTACATTGACGGAATGTTCAAATGAGCCAACACTTTTCAAACTCCAACTGTCAAAACTCCCAGAATCCTTTGAGACTCAATCAAGCTTCCCTTCTATGTACTGTATTTCTAATCCATTCAAACTCATTCAAACTCATCTATCTATCTATCTATCTATCTATCTTTCTATCTATGGCTAACAACCAGAATCATGCTAGTAACTTGCTAATCATGCTAGAAACATGCTAGCAACTTGCTAATCATGCTAGAAACATGCTAGCAACTTTGTTAACAACTTCCTAATCATGCTAGAAACATGCTAGCAACATGCTAACAACTTGCTAATCATGCTAGAAACATGCTAACAACTTGCTAATCATGCTAGAAACATGCTAGCAACATGCTAACAACTTGCTAATCATGTTAGAAACATGCTAGCAACATGCTAACAACTTGCTAATCATGCTAGAAACATGCTAACAACTTGCTAATCATGCTAGAAACATGCTAGCAACATGCTAACAACTTGCTAATCATGTTAGAAACATGCTAGCAACTTGCTAATCATGCTAGAAACATGCTAGCAACTTGATAATCATGCTAGAAAGATGCTAGCAACATGCTAACAACTTGCTAATCATGCTAGAAACATGCTAGCAACTTGCTAATCATGCTAGAAACATGCTAGCAACATGCTAACAACTTGTTAATCATGCTAGAAACATGCTAGCAATACGCTAGCAACTTGCTAATCATGCTAGAAACATGCTAGCAACATGCTAACAACTTGCTAATCATGCTAGAATCATGCTAGCAATATGCTAACAACTTGCTAATGTTAGAAACATGCTAGCAACATGCTAACAACTTGCTAATCATGTTAGAAACATGCTAGCAACTTGCTAATCATGTTAGAAACATGCTAGCAACTTGCTAATCATGCTAGAAACATGCTAGCAACATGCTAACAACTTGCTAATCATGCTAGAAACATGCTAGCAACTTGCTAATCATGCTAGAAACATGCTAGCAACATGCTAACAACTTGTTAATCATGCTAGAAACATGCTAGCAATACGCTAGCAACTTGCTAATCATGCTAGAAACATGCTAGCAACATGCTAACAACTTGCTAATCATGCTAGAAACATGCTAGCAATATGCTAACAACTTGCTAATGTTAGAAACATGCTAGCAACATGCTAACAACTTGCTAATCATGTTAGAAACATGTTAGCAACTTGCTAATCATGCTAGAAACATGCTAGCAACATGCTAACAACTTGCTAATCATGCTAGAAACATGCTAGCAGCTTGCTAATCATGCTAGCAACATGCTAACAACTTGCTAATCATGCTAGCAACATGCTAATAACTGGCCAATCATGCTAGAAACATGCTATAAAACTTTTTAAACTTTTTAAACTTTTTAAACTTTTTAAACTTTTTAAACTTTTCAAACTCTTTCAAACTTTCTGGTCCGGCTTTCTCAAGTCAACTTAAAGTTTGTCTTGATGAACTTTTTTATCTAGTTATTATTATTCTTCTGAGACTAAATTTTCTGACTGTATCTCCTCCTAGAGCTTTAACTCTACAAACTCCAAACTCAGCCCAGATCTTCAGACTGGTCTGACTCGAGTTGCTATATCTTTTCTAACTGATCGGACTTACGATTTTCCTAAAAATGGCGATTAAATTTGGGAAAAATCCCATAGACTTACATTGACGGAATGTTCAAATGAGCCAACACTTTTCAAACTCCAACTGTCAAAACTCCCAGAATCCTTTGAGACTCAATCAAGCTTCCCTTCTATGTACTGTATTTCTAATCCATTCAAACTCATTCAAACTCATCTATCTATCTATCTATCTATCTAACCATTACTATCTAACTATCTATCTATCTATCTATCTATCTATCTATCTATCTATGGCTAGCAACCAGAATCATGCTAATAACTTGCTAATCATACTAGAAACATGCTAGTAACTTGCTAATCATACTAGAAACATGCTAGCAACTTGCTAATCATGCCATAAACATGCTAGCAACTTTGCTAATCATGCTAGAAACATGCTAGCAATATGCTAACAACTTGCTAATCATGCTAGAAACATGCTAGCAACTTGCTAATCATGCTAGAAACATGCTAGCAACATGCTAACAACTTGCTAATCATGCTAGAAACATGCTAGCAACTTGCTAATCATGCTAGAAACATGCTAGCAACTTGCTAATCATGCTAGAAACATGCTAGTCATGCTAAAAAACATGCTAGCAACATGCTAACAACTTGCTAATCATGTTAGAAACATGTTAGCAACTTGCTAATCATGCTAGAAATATGCTAGCAACATGCTAACAACTTGCTAATCATGCTAGAAACATGCTAGCAACATGCTAACAACTTGCTAATCATGTTAGAAACATGCTAGTAACATGCTAATCATGTTAGAAACATGCTAGCAACATGCTAACAACTTGCTAATCATGCTAGCAACATGCTAATAACTGGCTAATCATGTTAGAAACATGCTATAAAACTTTTTAAACTTTTTAAACTTTTTAAACTTTTTAAACTTTTTAAACTTTTTAAACTTTTCAAACTCTTTCAAACTTTCTGGTCCGGCTTTCTCAAGCCAACTTAAAGTTTGTCTTGACGAACTTTTTTATCTAGTTATTATTAAGTTGGCTTGAGAAAGCCAACTTACTGATCTGCTATTTAAACTTCCAGTTATTATTATTATTAGGTTGGCTTGAGAAAGCCAACCTACTGATCTGCTACTTAAGCTTATTATTATTATTATTATTATTATTCTTAGCCAAATTTTCAAACGCTACTCCTCCTAGAGCTTTAACTCTACAAACTCCAAACTCAGCCTAGATCTTCAGACTGGTCTGACTCGAGTTGCTATATCTCTTCAAACTGATCGGACTTACGGTTTTCCTAAAAATGACGTTTAAAACTGGGAAAAATCCCATAGACTTACATTGACGGAATGTTCAAATGAGCCAACACTATTCAAATTTCAACTGTCAAAACTCCCAGAATCCTTTGAGACTCAATCAAGCTTCCCTTCTATGTACTGTATTTCTAATCCATTTAAACTCATTCAAACTCATCTATCTATCTATTTATTTACCTATCTATCTATCTATCTATCTATCTATCTATCTATCTATCTATCTATCTATCGCTAGCCAAACTAGAGTCATGCTAGTAGCCTGCTAATCATGCTAGTAACATGCTAGTAACTGGCTAATCATGCTAATAACATGCCAACATCATGGTAATCATGTTAGAAACAGACTAACAACATGCTAGTAACTTGCTAATCATGCTAGAAACATGCTAGCAACTTGCTAATCATGCTAGAAACATGCTAGCAACTTGCTAATCATGCTAGAAACATACTAGCAACTTGCTAATCATTCTAAAAACATGCTAGCAACTTGCTAATCATTCTAAAAACATGCTAGCAACTTGCTAACAACTTGCGAATCATGTTAAAAACATGCTAGAAACATGCTAATCATGTTAGAAACATGCTAGCAACTTGCTAATCATGCTAGAAACATGCTAGAAACATGCTAATCATGTTAGAAACATGCTAGCAACTTGCTAATCATGCTAGAAACATGCTAGCAACTTGCTAATCATGCTAGAAACATACTAGCAACTTGCTAATCATTCTAAAAACATGCTAGCAACTTGCTAATCATTCTAAAAACATGCTAGCAACTTGCTAACAACTTGCTAATCATGTTGAAAACATGCTAGAAACATGCTAATCATGCTAGAAACATGCTAGCAACTTGCTAATCATGCTAGAAACATGCTAGCAACTTGCTAATCATGTTAGGAACATGCTAGCAACATGCTAGCAACTTGCTAATCATGTTAAAAACATGCTAGCAAATTGCTAATCATGTTAAAAACATGTTAGCAACTTGCTAATCATGTTAGGAACATGCTAGCAACATGCTAACAACTTGCTAATCATGTTAAAAACATGCTAGCAACATGCTAATCATGCTAGAAATATGCTAGCAACTTGTTAATCATGCTAGAAACATACTAGCAACATGCTAGTCATGTTAGAAACATGCTAGCAACCTGCTAATCATGTTAGAAATATGCTAGCAACTTGTTAATCATGCTAGAAACATCCTTAGCAACCACCCTGGGCACCTTAACAACCGGACTAGCAACCACCCCAAGTACCCTAGCAACCGCATAGCAACACCCTAGCAACCACTCCTGTTACCTTAGCAACTGCATAGCAACACCGTAGCAACCACCCCTGTTACCTTAGCAACCGCATAGCAACACCTTAGCAACCATCCTGGGTACCCTAGCAACCGCATAGCAACACCCTAGCAACCACCCTGGATACCTTAGCAACCGCATAGCAACACCCTAGCAACCATCCTGGATACCCTAGCAACCGCATAGCAACACCCTAGCAACCACCCCAAGTACCCTAGCAACCGCATAGCAACACCCCAGCAACCACCCTGGATACCCTAGCAACGGCATAGCAACACCTTAGCAACCACCCTGGGTACCTTAGCAACCGGCCTAGCAACCACCCCAAGTACCCTAGCAACCGCATAGCAACACCCTAGCAACCACCCCTGTTACCTTAGCAACCGCATAGCAACACCCTAGCAACCACCCTGGATACCTTAGCAACGGCATAGCAACACTCTAGCAACCATCCTGGATACCTTAGCAACCGCATAGCAACACCATAGCAACCACCCCTGTTACCCTAGCAACCGCATTGCAACACCTTAGCAACCATCCTGGGTACCTTAGCAACCGCATAGCACCACCCTAGCAACCACCCTGGATACCATAGCAACACCCTAGCAACCACCCCTGTTACCTTAGCAACTGGATAGCAACACCCTAGCAACCACCCCTGTTACCCTAGCAACCGCATTGCAAAACCTTAGCAACCATCCTGGATACCCTAGCAATGGCATAGCAACACCCTAGCAACCACCCTTGGTACCCTAGCAACCGCATAGCAACACCCTAGCAACCACCCTTGGTACCCTAGCAACCGCATAGCAACACCCTAGCAACCACCCCTGTTATCATGTTAATAAAATGTTAAACATTTTAACAACATGCTAGTAAAATGCTAATCATGCTAGAATCATTCTAGTAACTTGCTAATTGTTATCTATCTACTTATCCATCTATCTATCTATCTATCTATCTATCTATCTATCTCTGACAGACTGTATTGCCTTCAAAACATTCAAACTTTAACCTTTTAAAACTACGTTAGACTTCAAACCATTACAGACTGAAAACCATCAAATGCAAAACTTTTTAAAACTTCGTAAACTTTTTAAACTATAAACTTTTCAAACTTTTTCAAACTTTCTGGTCCAGCTTTCTCAAGCCAACCTAAAGTTTGTCTTGACAAACTTTACTATCTAGTTATTATTATTATTATTATTCTTCTGAGACTAAATTTTCTGACTGTATCTCCTCCTAGAGCTTTAACTCTACAAACTCCAAACTCAGCCCAGATCTTCAGACTGGTCTGACTCGAGTTGCTATATCTTTTCTAACTGATCGGACTTACGATTTTCCTAAAAATGGCGATTAAATTTGGGAAAAATCCCATAGACTTACATTGACGGAATGTTCAAATGAGCCAACACTTTTCAAACTCCAACTGTCAAAACTCCCAGAATCCTTTGAGACTCAATCAAGCTTCCCTTCTATGTACTGTATTTCTAATCCATTCAAACTCATTCAAACTCATCTATCTATCTATCTATCTATCTATCTATCTATCTATCTATCTATCTATCTAACCATTACTATCTAACTATCTATCTATCTATCTATCTATCTATGGCTAGCAACCAGAATCATGCTAATAACTTGCTAATCATACTAGAAACATGCTAGTAACTTGCTAATCATACTAGAAACATGCTAGCAACTTGCTAATCATGCCACAAACATGCTAGCAACTTTGCTAATCATGCTAGAAACATGCTAGCAATATGCTAACAACTTGCTAATCATGCTAGAAACATGCTAGCAACTTGCTAATCATGCTAGAAACATGCTAGCAACTTGCTAATCATGCTAGAAACATGCTAGCAACATGCTAACAACTTGCTAATCATGCTAGAAACATGCTAGCAACTTGCTAATCATGCTAGAAACATGGTAGCAACTTGCTAATCATGCTAGAAACATGCTAGCAACATGCTAGTCATGCTAAAAAACATACTAGCAACATGCTAACAACTTGCTAATCATGCTAGAAACATGCTAGCAACTTGCTAATCATGCTAGAAACATGCTAGCAACATGCTAACAACTTGTTAATCATGCTAGAAACATGCTAGCAATATGCTAGCAACTTGCTAATCATGCTAGAAACATGCTAGCAACATGCTAACAGCTTGCTAATCATGCTAGAAACATGCTAGCAACATGCTAACAACTTGCTAATCATGCTAGAAACATGCTAGCAACATGCTAACAACTTGCTAATCATGCTAGAAACATGCTAGCAATATGCTAACAACTTGCTAATCATGTTAGAAACATGTTAGCAACTTGCTAATCATGCTAGAAATATGCTAGCAACATGCTAACAACTTGCTAATCATGCTAGAAACATGCTAGCAACTTGCTAATCATGCTAGAAACATGCTAGCAACATGCTAACAACTTGCTAATCATGTTAGAAACATGCTAGTAACATGCTAATCATGCTAGAAACATGCTAGCAACATGCTAACAACTTGCTAATCATGCTAGCAACATGCTAATAACTGGCTAATCATGTTAGAAACATGCTATAAAACTTTTTAAACTTTTTAAACTTTTTAAACTTTTTAAACTTTTCAAACTCTTTCAAACTTTCTGGTCCGGCTTTCTCAAGCCAACTTAAAGTTTGTCTTGACGAACTTTTTTATCTAGTTATTAAGTTGGCTTGAGAAAGCCAACTTACTGATCTGCTATTTAAACTTCCAGTTATTATTATTATTAGGTTGGCTTGAGAAAGCCAACCTACTGATCTGCTACTTAAGCTTATTATTATTATTATTATTATTATTCTTAGCCAAATTT